>CM065382.1:3495000-3825000 GCA_033060915.1 Euryodendron excelsum
CCAAACTCTTCACAAGAAGACACAATGGTTGATATACGTGCTGTTTTACAGTTATTAGTTGCTCACAGGCGAATAATATTCTGTCCCAGCAATATTGATAATGATATAAATTGTTGTCTTTGTATAAATTTAATGTCTCTTCTACGTGACCAAAGACAAACTGCACAGAACATGGCAGTTGATGTTCTCAAGTATCTTCTGGTGCATCGCAGGGCTGCCCTGGAAGATTTACTTATCTCCAAACCAAACCAAGGACCACATCTGGATGTTCTACATGGTGGTTTTGACAGACTGTTTACTGGAAGCTTATCTGCTTTCTTTGAGTGGTTTCAGAGTTCCGAACAGATTGTCAATAAAATATTGGAACAGTGTGCTGCTATTATGTGGGTGCAGTATATTGCTGGATCGGCAAAGTTTCCTGGAGTGAGAATAAAAGGCATGGATAGTCGTCGTAAGAGAGAAATGGGGAGAAGATCACGGGACACTTCAAAATTAGACCAAAGACACTGGGAGCAGGTAAATGAACGGAGATATGCACTTGACCTGGTTCGTGATGCGTTGTCTACTGAACTGAGAGTGGTTCGTCAAGATAAGTATGGATGGGTACTTCATGCTGAAAGTGAGTGGCAAACACATCTCCAACAACTTGTACATGAGCGAGGAATCTTCCCAATGTCTAAATCCTCTGTGAATGAAGATCCAGAATGGCAACTTTGTCCCATTGAAGGTCCATATAGAATGCGAAAGAAACTCGAAAGGTGCAAATTGAAGATTGATACAATCCAGAATGTTCTGAATGGACAGTTTGAATTGGGAGGCGCAGAGCTTTTGAAAGAGAAAAATGAGAATGATTTTGATGCTTCTGATGCTGAATCAGATTCATTTTTTAATCTTTTGACTGATAATGTAAAACAAGATTCTTTAGATGGTGAGCTCTATGATGGATCAATTTTCAAAGAATTGGACGGTATTGGAGATGTAGCTTCTAGTAGAGCTGGGTGGAATGATGACCACGCAAGTAGCATAAATGAAGCAAGTCTCCATTCTGCTCCTGAATTTGGTGCCAAGTCCACTACAGAATCTGTCCCAAAAGCAGAGAGCACACAGGGAAGGTCCGATTTAGGATCTCCAAGGCAGTCTTCTTCAATGAAAATTGATGAAGTGAAATTGATGGATGATAAGTTAGATAAGGAACTAAATGATAATGGTGAATACTTAATCAGACCTTATCTGGAGCCTCTTGAAAAGATAAAATTCAGGTACAACTGTGAAAGAGTCATGGGTCTTGACAAACATGATGGTATATTTCTTATTGGTGAACTTTCCTTGTATGTTATTGAGAATTTTTACATTGATGATTCTGGATGCGTATGTGAAAAGGAATGTGAAGATGAACTCTCTGTTATCGATCAGGCCTTGGGTGTAAAGAAAGATTTTTCTTCCAGTATGGATTCCTATTCCAAGTCAACTTCATCCTGGGGTGTGACGGTTAAGGCATGTGTTGGGGGAAGGGCATGGGCCTATACCGGTGGTGCATGGGGAAAGGAAAAGGTTTGTAGTAGTGGTAATGTACCTCATCCTTGGCGTATGTGGAAGCTTAATAGTGTTCATGAAATTTTGAAGCGTGATTACCAGTTGCGTCCTGTTGCTATTGAGTTATTCAGCATGGACGGATGTAATGACCTCCTTGTCTTCCACAAAAAAGAGAGGGAAGAAGTTTTCAAAAATTTGGTGGCCATGAATTTGCCAAGAAACAGCATGTACGTCATATATATATATATCCAATTGCCTCCTTTTCCTCTGCTTGATTTGTCTTATTCTTGCAGTAGCCTTTTTGCTCCAAAATATTATGTGGCCTGCCAGAATAGTTTTTGAATGTTGTCTTCTTTGTGGTTTTCAATATTTTTGTTTGTTTTCTTTCGATTTTCTGATTGTTTGTGTTTTGGGCTTGATTGATACCATATGAATGTCTGTGCCGTTCCAATCTGTGCATCTAATGCTGAAATATTGGATCTTGAGGTACTGATATGATATTGTATTTCTTCAGCTACACAATATTCAAATCAAGTATTCCTTGCATCTGTGATGTTGAATTATTGTATGTGCCTCATATCATATTCTTCCCTTGATGATAATTTGGTAGAAACAATGGCACCGGAAGTTTTCGGTTGCAACTACTAATTGAAAGGGGAAATATGATTCTAGATGATACTGTTGGCTTTTAGCTCTTTTTCTGCATTTCTTGACTTCCAAACTTAAGTTGGTTATGGTATTATCAGTAGGGTGGAGGTTGTTGCCTTGTGGTTGCAGATCCCGCAATTGACTGTTACTTGCAAAACCCTCAAAGACGAGCAGGGACTGTGTTGAACACTATCATGGCTTCTAGAAGACATTTAAGACGCTTGCGACTTATTGAAAATGTTGAAAATAATTAATAAATATTGTATTTGTCTGACTTTTGGTTGATGCTAGTTCTGCCTCCTTTCATGTCAGTATTTGGTAGTAGCCACATGATCACCTTTTGTTGAACTTAATGGATTGAGATGATCAGTGAAATCCTAATGGAACTAAGAATTTGAAATCATCAACATGATTTTATAAATTGGGTATATACTTGTATATATATATATATATATCTGGATAAGTGACATGCTTTTCTATCTTATCGGGGTTTGGGGACATTGAAGTGTGAATTTACATATAAGACTTGTTTCATCTGTTTTATCAAATTCCAATGCATTGATGTCACTTGCTAGAAATAGCTTATTAAGGAATATTATTTTGATTGAAATTTGATGTCATAGTTGTTAAAAAGCATGACCTGATCTGATTCCCTTGTCACAGATGCACCCTCCCTCTTTCTATTGTAGGAGGATTTTGAGAAAAATAGGGTACTGTAACAGAAGTAATGCATAGATGAACAGGAATAATATGTCTTGAACATACCATTTGGAGATCCATTTTAAATAACACTACCATTGAAGTGGATCTAGAATTAAGGAGTAATTTTTTTGTGTCTGTATGTGTCTGTATGTGTGTGCATGTCGCATGCACTTGTGTGGTTATTTTCTTTTTAAGCTTCCATTCTGAAATTTTCTTAAAAGGTAATATCTTTATATGTATTTTTGACATGGATCCTCATCTTAAGTGCTTTTCAAGCTGTTTCTTCTTGATTTTTAGATTTAAAACCAATTATCATCAGCTTCATGATAATCATCTTTGCAACAGGTTGGACACTACCATTTCAGGGTCAACGAAGCAAGATAGCAATGAGGGTAGCCGTCTTTTTAAGATTATGGCTAAATCTTTTTCCAAGAGGTGGCAAAATGGAGAAATTAGCAATTTCCAGTACCTCATGCACCTCAATACTCTTGCAGGACGTGGATACAGTGATCTAACGCAGTATCCAGTGTTTCCTTGGATTCTTGCAGATTATGAGAGTGAAAATCTCGACTTGTCAGATCCAAAAACATTCCGTACGCTTGACAAACCAATGGGTTGTCAAACATTAGAAGGGGAAGAGGAATTCAAGAAAAGGTTGGCCCTGATTCTACAGCTTTGTGACTTCTCACTTCATTTCCTGTCCATTAGTTTTGCTTTGTATGCTCCTGATGTATTATTACTTTGGTTGGGTGTACATGACTAATACTTTTTTCCTTTTTCAATTCCTTTTCTATCACAGGTATGAGAGCTGGGATGATCCTGAAGTTCCCAAATTTCACTATGGTTCTCATTACTCTAGTGCTGGGATTGTTCTCTTCTATCTTCTACGCCTACCGCCATTCAGTACGGAGAATCAGAAGCTGCAGGGAGGACAGTTTGACCATGCCGATCGTCTTTTCAATAGTGTACGAGATACTTGGTTAAGTGCTGCTGGTAAGGGCAACACCTCAGATGTAAAGGAATTGATTCCAGAATTCTTCTATATGCCAGAGTTCCTGGAAAATCGGTTCAATCTCGACTTGGGAGAGAAACAATCAGGAGAAAAGGTTTGTGTAGGTTAAATTTTAACTGCTCAAATGATTATGTTCTTTTCCACCTTCTGTTTTCTCTCTGATGTTTCGATGATATGATGTTTGGAAAAAATTGTTCCCCACCAACTTCTTTCTTTTTTTGTTTTTCTTTTCCCTTTTACCAATTTTTTTTCCTTTTGATAAAGGGTCTTAATTCAGATGGATGGTTTATTCCAGGTTGGTGATGTTGTGCTGCCTCCTTGGGCCAAAGGCAGTACTAGAGAGTTTATCAGGAAGCATAGAGAAGCATTGGAATCTGATTATGTTTCAGAGAATCTTCATCACTGGATAGACCTGATATTTGGATATAAACAAAGAGGGAAGGTGGGTGTCAATATTCTTTACTGTCTGCTTATGATCCGA
This sequence comes from Euryodendron excelsum, assembly GCA_033060915.1. Taxonomy (NCBI): domain Eukaryota; kingdom Viridiplantae; phylum Streptophyta; class Magnoliopsida; order Ericales; family Pentaphylacaceae; genus Euryodendron; species Euryodendron excelsum. The sequence goes on from CM065382.1 coordinate 3,499,377, forward strand.
CATACAGCCTAATCTTCATCTTGATCTGGTTTTTAATTCTAGAATTTTATTCTAATTTACTGAGCCTTTTACAACCACTTAAAGTACATGCAAGGTCTGCAATCCATTCATCCATCAAATCATATCCAATGTTGATATTTTATCTCAGTGCTTGATTAACCTCTGCATATAAGATCTTTTAATTCCCTATATTTCCTTCTTGATGATGTTTCCCTTTGTACCATGTTGGGTTGGGGCGAAAGTGCAGTGGAAGAAATGAAATCTAGAAGTGTTAAACTGCTATTCCAACCTGCACTTGTTATAAGGCACACAGTTTTCATCTCTTCTTGTTTGCCATAATGGTGACAGCAGATATTTTATTATTTTTCAAAGCACTCATTTATAATCATGAATGCAGATTTGACTGTCTTATGTAAGCTGTCAGCATCACATATTTATTTCCAAAACCTTGATGTGCCTCGTTATATTACTGTTTCATGTTTTGCTGTTTATTCATGAGATGCCATCCTTCAAAAGTACGTGCTATGTTGGTTGGTTGAGTTGATTGAATGTATTGCCCAGGCCGTGGTTATCCCCCTGCTGGGTGGATTATGTGCCTTTATATTCATTTCTAGGTTCTCTTTATGGTGTGCTTTTATTGTCTAAAACCTGCTTTGCCATTGACAGGCTGCTGAAGAATCTGTGAATGTTTTCTATCATTACACATATGAAGGGAGTGTTGACATAGACTCTGTTACAGATCCTGCAATGAAAGCCTCCATTCTAGCACAAATTAATCACTTTGGGCAAACTCCGAAGCAACTATTCCTCAAACCACATGTCAAAAGACGGGTTGATAGGAAGCTTCCTCCTCATCCACTCAAACACTCAAATCATCTTGTTCCTCATGAGATACGTAAGAGCTCATCTTCCATAGCTCAGATTGTTACCATCAATGAGAAGATTCTTGTGGCAGGAACAAATAGCTTGCTTAAACCTGTAACGTATACTAAATATGTTGCATGGGGTTTCCCAGATCGTAGCTTGAGATTTATGAGCTATGATCAAGACAGACTCCTCTCTACTCATGAGAATCTTCATGAAGGCAACCAGATCCAATGTGCCGGTGTCAGCCATGATGGTCAGGTTGTGGTTACTGGGGCTGATGATGGTTTGGTTTGTGTCTGGAGAATTAGTAAAGACGGACCACGTGCTGTCCGACTTCTGGACTTGGAGAAGGCTCTTTGTGCCCACACGGGCAGAATCACATGCCTTCGTGTCAGCCAGCCTTACATGATGATTGTGAGTGGATCAGATGACTGCACTGTTATTTTATGGGATCTCAGCTCTTTAGTTTTTGTTAGGCAGCTTCCTGAGTTCCCATCACCAGTTTCAGCAATATATGTTAATGACTTAACTGGGGAAATTGTGACTGCTGCTGGAGTTATGCTTGCTGTTTGGAGCATCAATGGGGACTGCCTTGCAGTGGTTAACACATCCCAACTACCATCTGATTTCATTCTGTCAGTGACAAGTTGCACGTTTTCTGATTGGCTGGACACAAACTGGTATGTAACAGGTCACCAGAGTGGAGCTGTTAAGGTCTGGCAAATGGTTCACTGCTCTGACGGGAGGAGTGCCCAAAGCAGGGCAACCAATATGACTGGAGGTTTAGGGCTGGGCAATAAAGTACCAGAATACCGGTTGGTCCTTCACAAGGTTTTAAAGTTTCATAATCATCCAGTTACTGCCCTTCACCTTACAGGTGACCTGAAGCAGTTGTTGAGTGGGGATTCTGCTGGGCATTTGCTCTCATGGACTCTACCAGATGAGAGCTTGAGAGGTTCATTTAACCAGGGGTGATAATAGAGGAAATTAATTGGGAGCCTTTTATATTCCCATCCTTGTCTTGCTGGATGAGCTATTGATTATTTTTTATCAAAAGCCCACAAGGGTTTTGTGTCCAACGTCGTTGGGGAAAGAATGGATTGCATTGCAGGATACACTAAAAGGGAAATACAAGACAACGGAGTTGGCCTCAGGATTGGGACTCTTCGGAAAATGGATGACAAGGAAGAAGAAGCCCCTCATAGGCTTCTGATATAATTTGAAAGATATGAAGCAGGAGATTTCCCCTGAAGAAGAAGAAGCCCCTCATGGATGAAGCTTTGCTTTTAACTCACTTTAGACGAGAAGGTCGTGCTTGTGTTGCATTCTAGAATGATGATTAACGGAGGGGTTTTTGATTTTGCAGCGGGAAATGTCAGTGTACTGAATTTTGTTGTATATAGACAGGGTAAATGACAGTGTGTAATGAAGTGTATAGCGGAGAAGTGGTTATGAGTAGTGCAGCCTTGGATGAAACTGATCCGGTGAGATTGGAAGATGAACAGAGTAACTGGTTGAGTGGATTTTGCGCGAGTGCAATTGGCAACTGCTGCCCATTTTTTTTGTTGTGGAACATACATTGACTCTCTTCCTCTCGCGTCATCATATATCTTATAATGATATATATACATATATTAGAAAATTTTCAGGGCTGGGTATGCCCCTGGTGGTCCTGTTCTAAGAAAAGACTATTCATTGGAAGGTTTCCAAAATGGTTAGTAGCATCCATGGCTGCTTTCCTTATTTATTGTTATACAAACAATCAACCCTTATGTAACTGCAGTGTTTTCATGAATGCAGTGCAAAGATTATGGATAGGAAACCTATATCACCTAAGATGCAGTGGTTTGTAGCAACCCAATCCCAAGTTGATTGTCCATTTTCAGGAAATCTAACAGGACAGAAGCATTGGATATATTTTCATTATCCTTCAAAGCTGCTAACTTGCAGATTCTATCTCTGTTCTTAGTGCTAGTTACACCGAGTAATACTATATATGCATATAAAATCTCCATACACAATGATTTAGCTGTTTATGGCATTCTCATTTTATCATTCTAGCTCATAATTTCAAATATACCACTAATACATTGGTGAAATTTTCTCTATAAAATTTTATTGGGTAATTTCTTTCGTGATTTGGCTTTACCGGCAATATGACCGGGTTTGTAATAGATTAGGTAATATGACAAAAAACAAATGTAAAAGGGCGGAATTATCTTTTCAGTCATTTTTTGTGAGATGAGATTATAAAACTTTTTGGTCTTTACACAATATAATTCTTAGAGTTTTTATCTATTTTACAATTAAATACAAATTACATAGAATTATATGTTAACATTTGAACTACAGGTTTATGATTGTTGTTAAAACATGGTGTAAACTATAAATAACAAAATTATAATACAAGAAAATAGAAACCCAAAAAAAAAAACTGTGGGAGGGTTTTGGGTTTTTTCTTTCTTTTTTTGTAATTTCAAATAATTAAAATAAAAAAGGTAAATTCCGTTGCCGGGAATCGAACCCGGGTCTCCTGGGTGAAAGCCAGATATCCTAACCGCTGGACGACAACGGATTCTTGTTGATGAGGTCACTAGAAAAACAACTTAAACATTTCGTTGTCAATTCAGCACTTCCCTTCAAATTCTCGACGCTTCCTCTTCAAATTCCTTGGCATTCATGCACCAGAATGGCTACGTCAATTTAACAATTTCTGGTGAATCCCTCGTCAACCTCATTGCGATGCTCCGCTGTGGAAAAATCCCAGAAAATCCACCTCCCCAAATCTCCAATCCTTAAAAACCCCTTCTTTAAAGAAGCTTTCGTATCACTTGGTAGATCCTTCACTGGACAAAGCTCACCTCAGTTTGGCCAAGATGAAACTAGTTCATTCGTCCTTGAGCTCTGTGCAAGCAAGAAATGTTTATCACAACGCCAGTAAATTCATGCCCATATTGTAAAATGAAAGCTATATACGATTCAGTCTTTCTGAGTATTAAGCTTTTGTTTAACCATAGGAAATGCGGGCATCTTTAGAATGCTGTGGAGGTGTTTGATAGAATGTGTGAAAGAAAGGTTTTGACATGAAATGCCATGATTGGTGCTTATGTTACAAAAGGGGAGCGTTTTGGACCACTTGCTAGCTAAAATCTTGCCATTGAGGACATATAAACCTTTTTTTTTTTTTTGCGCAAAAAGAGGGTGTAGCTAGGGAAGCCAACACCCCACCAGGACAACGGTGCCGTTTCCCCCCAGCCATCTGATTCCAACAAATAAACTGCCACCACACTTTAAGCACCGAAACTATTGGATAGTTCCACCGCTATGGCACCATCCGTAACCCATCATCTCTAATTCCATATTACGACCCCCAATAACCACCCTTGCATCTATTTGGTTGTCCATCACCCGCGTACTCATGTATTAGTACTTAGAAGCACGAGAGAGAGAGAGTAGAAAACAAAGTACGAAAATTGAAGGAAATTGTGTTGGATATGGTTTAGGAGGTTTTAGAAATACAGAACAATTATCAGTAGGGTTGGTTAATTAGCAGTTACGCAGACAAATAAAATTTGATCACTAGCCATCACTATTTAACTCGTGTCAGTTCTTGCGATTTTTTTTGCCTTTTATGATAAGAATCTGGAAGCTACTGTCACCACTCTCTCGTCTTCACATACTGGCGTCTCTACTTGTGTACACAAAACACTCTATCACTGTTCTGTTTTGCGATTTGTAGGACAGTCTCAAACAGATAGATACTGCATGTATATATATATATATATATATAAATAGAGAGAGAGAGAGAGAGAGAGAGAGAGAGAGAGAGAGAGCATGCTGGCGGTGTTCGATCAATCCGTGGCAAGGATCCCAGAAGGCCTAAGGAGTCCACACTCGGACTCTGACTCATCGGCATTGAAAGAAGGGTTGTTGCTTCCACATTTCCCTTCTCTCCATCCGAATTCTGTCTGCGTCAATCTTGGACTCGCTACTCTCATGACCTACTCATCTGACAAGCAGAACCCGCTTCTTCCTCGGTACTATTACTCCTCATGTATCTATTTTCTCCATTCTGTTTTATATATGCGTATGCACGTGCATATACAACGAACATATATGCGTATGCATTGGTGTGTTGCATTTCATGTAATTTAGATTTGTGGGTGGGTTTCTTGAAGTCTTGCATTTCAAAATTTTCTGGTTTGACTCCAGATGGGATAGATTTTCTTTACCTTTCTTGTTAAAAATTCCCGAGGAATATATAAGAAAACCCATGTGCATATTTCAGATCTTTTTCTTCATGTTTGGTTATGAAAGTAATTTCAGGGGTTTTTCATGGTCATCGGAGTTTCCACTTTCCACTTCGAGAAAACCCGTTTATAATCTTCTACCTTTTCCTGTGCTTTCGTTTTATATCAATTTCCCGAGTTTTATATCAATTCCTTTGAAGTCTTCATTGTTTATGATCTTTAATTGATTCCTATATTGAAGTTTGCCATATGATAATCACATTAATGAATATCTGATCAAAGGTGCTTGCGTGTTTAATTTTTTGGTTGGGTTTTTCTTATTTCTATTTTTGTTTCTATTTTCTATTAATATGTGCTTTATGGTTGGCCAGTGTAGATTTGAATAGAAAAATCAAAGAAAATCTAAATCCACTGTTTTTATTATCTCATTCTTTTCTGGAACTTGAAAATTTTCCTCTGGCCTTTTCTTCTTGTCCTAATCTATTATCTAGCATCTATTTGTCTTGAGAATTTATTTTATTTTATTTTTGTGATGCATGTGCTGCTAGATTCTTTGCTGTCGTGGACAACATATTCTGCTTATTTCAAGGGCACATTGAAAACATAGCACCCCTCAAACAGCAGCATGGATTGACCAAGACAGCCAATGAAGTTAGCATTATAATAGAGGCTTATCGTACTCTGCAGGACAGAGGCCCTTATCCTGCAAATCATGTTGTGAGAGACATCAATGGAAAATTTGCTTTTCTACTGTATGATAGCTCCTCAAGGTCCACCTTCATTGCTGCTATAAGTAAACCTTTTGGTTACTTATTTGCAATGTTTCTTATTGCCATTTTCACATTTTAAGCCCCTTCTTTATATTGAATTCCAGACTTGGTGAATTTTTTAAGTTGTTATGGCTTTTATGTTCTCTTAATGTAGGATACTAATGGAAGTGTCCCTTTCTTTTGGGGAACAGATTCTGAGCATCATCTGGTTCTCTCTGATGATGAAGATGTTGTTAAGAAGGGCTGTGGGAAAGCACCATTTCCTAAAGGTACAATTATTTGAATGGATAAACTCAGGGCAGTCTTTCCTCTTTATGTTTTTCAAATTCAACATCTGCATTTGCTTTAGTTATTGTGTTCCATTGTAAGTTAAACTGTGGTTTTATGACAGACTCTAATAATGTGTAAATATTTCACTAGGCTTTTTAACGCAGTATTGATGCTTGCGTTCAATATGTTATCATTTATACGTACACTCAGCAAAACTATTTCCAGAGAATTAAGAATTTTTGTTCTAGAATAAAGCCATACTGCCAACACGTGCTTGATATATTGCTAAATGCATTCCCTTTTGCATCTCAAGTTTATTCACCTTTTGTTGCTTTGTCTTTGTTTTCTGTGGCCCTTGCTGCATTGAGTCTTCACTGTATGTTTTGTGATTCTGTTCCGAGCAATGTGAAGTCCTCATATCCCAAACTTATTGCCATGTTGTCCCATGTTCTTCTTTAGGGTGTTTCTTTACATCCTCTGGTTGCTTGTAAAGTTTCGAGTATCCCCTCGAGGAGCTAAAGCCAGAACCATGGGTTGACAGTTCAGGCCAGGTGTGTGGTGCAACGTTCAAAGTTGATGAGGATTCTAAGAAGGGAACTGGGATGCCTAGAGCTGGGAGTGCTGCCAATTGGTCATCAGCATACTGACCAAAAAATTTACTCCATCATGGTGAGGTCTTCCTCTCCTGATTAGTTAGTCAATTTTATCATATGTTCCCCTCATTGATATTTCTATTTAGCTAGTAATTTCCCTATTTTGGTTGGATGAGATAGTTAGTTAACCTTTTCTTTGAGGTTTAAGGATATGATGCTATTGCAGCTATTCCAAAGCATATCTGTTCATGTTTGTCATTCTACGTTTTTGTGACCAAGTGAACTGCGTATTGTTTGCTATGCGGCAAAAACATTTGAAAACTATTACGACTAATGTCATTGGTGGTGTTCAAATAACTTTTGTTGAATAGTTGCATGCTGCTTATACATGTACCAATAAGCAAGGCAACTCTTCATAAGGGTTCTGCTCTATGCCTTAATCACTGCTCTCATGTTTGTTCACAAACTTCTTGCTTGTGTATTATTTATATAGACCCTTTTACCAACAATTTGTAGTTGTATTGTAAATACCTTATCTATAATTATCTCTGAGTAAATTGAGACCTTCCAACCTAGTTAGGGCTACTGGTCCACCACTTCCAATTTCAGCTACAATTCAAATCATTATGATGTCTAGCATCCATGTCTAGCCCCTTTTGAGTTCCTTATTCCAATCAATAAATGGTTACCTTCCAATGATACATATTCGTAATTTGTCTATACCAAATTTGCTGGATGAAGAACATTTAGAATCTTGCTTAGTGTTGGGCCATATCAAATATAAAATGACCGTTTCTTCCTAAACCATTTTAAATGCTTCATTGTCAGCCTATAGGTGACACAATTGACTGTATATTAAAAGGTTGATTCAACATCAGTCTTTTACAGAATCCTTGAGCCTAGATTCTCAGCCTCCAGACCTCCCGAGGCATTGTGTATGCAATAGCATTAGTCAAGTAGCAATCAAGAGCCTGAAAATCACTGTTATAGCTGTAACTTCAGAACTTTCTCAAAGGCAGCGCTTTTGTTAGCAAGCGTCTTCTAGATGTTTAAATCTTGGAGCTTCTTGCAGCCATTTGTTGATCTATCAGTTCTCATCATGCACAATTAGATGAATTCAAAACTGTGTCCTGCAACACACGTTTAAGCAGGCGAAGCAGTGCCAATTGGCTTGCAAATCATTGCCTGTCTCACCAATCTGGTTGATAGTTTACAAGATTCTCCCTGCTGGCCTTATGGAGGAGCTTCTTGCTGATACATTTAGGCATATGCAGGCCTAGGAAACTGCTTCTGTAACTGGGCACAAAAAAGAAAAGGAGCCTTCAGATTGTGATCTACTCAATGTTAGGGCAAAACTAGATCAAAGCATCACTTTCAATGAATAGCAAGCTTTGTTTTCTCAAGCACTAGAAGTGCCACATTCATGGTCTATTAAAAGGTTTTGCTTTTTGCAGTCTGTGGACATAGAATTACAACAGAACGCAGCAGAAACTTTTTCTTCTCTTAGTTTTTATTTATATTCTGTGACTGCATTGTCAAATTAGCTATCGAATGTGCTTCTAAATGACACTCAACCTAGGGAACAGTTTATTCTCAAAATTGGCAAACCATAGATAAGTGCTAGTTTTATTTTGTTGCTAGTTGAGACAGCAATCTGTCAAAACATTCACGGCCCTTCAACTCTCTCTACAGCCTCTTTTCCAAAGTTGTCCTCTCTCCTCTCTCTTAACATCTTTTTAGCTGTGTTTCCCAGGTATCTCAAGACATTTTTTCTGGGGGGTATCATTAAGGCCCTATATTTTGCATTTGTGCTCATCCTGTTGCTTTGTATCTTCGCAGGGATGGACATAGGAGAGAACCTTCCCGACTAGCAAATAATAAGTTGCAGAAGGAAAGTTTAATTTCTCTTGGTGCTGATGTAGTGTTCAGCACCTTTTCCCTGAATGAACAAGGACTCTGCAGATAGCAGTGTGTCATGGAAAATCGACTTGCAGGATAATGCTGAAATGTATGTTGCATCCACCTTGAATTTTGAATTATACGTCTATTCAATTGCATATATATATTTCAATCATATGAAGGTCTTATTAAATTGGCAAGAGGATGAAAGAGTTGATTCATGGTCGCATAAATTTGGATGTTACTGCCTGTATAAAGTCAAGTTTCTAGACGGAAGATGGTCTAATCTACGAGCATAATTCCTCTAGTTGGTGAAACTCAATTCAGTCTGGAAACTGGTATTCAAGTAAAATAAGCCAATATGGAAGCCAATGCATTGGGCATGCAGTGACTTTTGTATATATTGTTACCTTCAAGATAGCTTAATTATGCAAGATTTTCAATTGCCTTGGGGTATTTCCAATCCCTCTTGGTGCTCTTTAATCTCCATGACGACAATGGTAGATAGGGAAGGTAGCTTAATTATGGAAGATTTTCAATTGCCTTGGGGTATTTCCAATCCCTCTTGGTGCTCTTTAATCTCCATGATGACAATGTTAGGTAGGGACCTTCTCTCTCTCTCTCTCTCTCTCTCTCTCGCGTTGATGAGGCCATTACTGCTGGGTGGCTGGCTGATGCATGACTGAGTGAGAGTGTAGCAATTGAATTGTTTGCCATCTACTAATTAGCGTACCAAGAAAACAAGATTAGGTTTCCCACCCCCTCTCCATTCATGCGCAGTCTGGTGCAACAACGTACAGGACCTCTCTACACTCTATATATATACATACAGATTCTACCACTGTTCATACATGTAGCATTTACTTACATTACATACACCCATCTGCTACAACCAACCACACCACATAATGAGTAAGATCCCAAGTTGAATGCACTAGCTGGCCTTTCTAGCCTGGTTCTCTTAGCTGGGTCTCTCTCTCTCTCTCTCTCTCTCTCTCTCTCTTTACTTTATTGCTTTCGCAGGCTGCAGAGTATTTGTGCCATAGGATGCTATGAAAAGCATTTTACAACATTCTAGACTGTTTTAAGAAGACTATACATACATATATGTATACATTTTTTTTGTTGCATGGAGCTAGTTTTCTATTTCTTTTTCTACAAGAGATTTAAAGAGAACAAAGAAAACTAGCCAATCACTATTGAGCAAGAATAGAGAGAGAGATAGTAAGGTTACTCTTTCTCGATGGACGGGCGGACACGTCCAAGTCACGCTGCTAATTGAATTGACAACTGAATTTGGATGAACTTATTAAGAGAACAATTTTGGGAGAGAACACAGAAATCTAAAAAAAATTGCAACTTTTCCCCAATAGTGTATTTCTTTTCTTCAATTGAAGTCCTCTCCCTCACAATTTACTTTGGGTATTACTTAGGAAAAAAAAACAGAAAAAGAAATAGAATTTGTTTTGAATATTTCTATTACCAAAGTTGTTTGGCAGTGGGTACTTTTAATTTTTTTCTTTAAATGGTGATTAAGATTTAGTGAGAAAGTTTATGCGAATGATGTTCATAATTTTAATCTTTCACTCATCCAATTTTAATTTTTACATTGGGTTTCTAAATTACGCATACACAAGGAAAAAATAAAATGCTTGACTTTTTGTATTTGTTAGACTTTCATTTTTGCTTACTTTCTCTTACACATGTTAACGCTTTTGATAACTCTCTGAGAAATTAAAAGGAAATCAACTTATGAAGTCACATTCCAACGACCGTTCGAATACCTATTTCTTTCTTTTATTTCTTGTCTTTACCTTATTTTTCTATGAAAATATTATTCTTACTAAGCTTTTATAAAATAAAAAAATTTTATCAAAATAATGTGACAATAATATTTTTAAAATTAAAAACCAGAATGTATGATCATAGAAAATGTCTCTGAAGCAAAATTAACAGCCAAGTTGAACCTTGCTATTATTTTGTGGTTAGTCTAATGTAATTAATCAGGTATGATTTACGATAATATGGTGTGATAGTGCCATTTCACAAAGTATGAGGGATGATGCCTATTTGGCAAATAATAAAGGAGAAAGATGGAAAATTTGGGCCAAATATGAGGGTAGAGTCCGAAGACATTGGTATTCTAAACATTTTTTTCAAGCCAATAATTGAAGATCCTGAAGAAGAACAGTTGTCATTTGCCAATCTAAAGTACGGCCTCTGTGATGGGATTGGAGGCCCCTCAGGCCCTGCCATGCCGCCCTAGCTATTCTTCTACCACCTGTGAAGTAAGTCTGACATAGCTCCTTCACTTAGCTGTTCTCCCTCTGTCTCTCTCTCACTAAAATGATCTTCTTTATTTCACTGTTTTGCATTGTGGGTTGCGTCTTTGTGCACCGCTTTGTCTCTCGTCTCCCAGTATAAATACCCACAAACCCTAGCTCTTTTGGTGCAAACCACCTCAAGTCAAAACTTCTTTTTTTATTTTTTATATTTTCCATAATTTTTTATACTTTCCCTTGTGTACCTTCACCTCTTTCATCATCATCATCTTCTTCTTGCTGGTTTTCTTTTAATTATTGAAGTTGCACCACCATTCTTTATTTTCAAAGATTTTTCACCACGAAAACTCTATGATTTCCTCTTTTTCTAAAGATGATTGGAAAAGTTCTTCTGGCCCTTTTAAACACCAAGAAGAGATCTGCAGTATTTCTATTTTCCAGAATAATTTGTTTTTAATCTTATGCGCTTGTATGGAAAGTTAGGGTTCTTTCTTTTCTCTCACCATAAAATACATAAAAAAAACATCCATTGTAAAATTGTCATCTAGGGTTTGTTCCATTACTACGAGCATAGATATGTGCAGCAAGTTGACCTACTTTTTGGCCAAGTTGAATGAAGTCTACAGGGGAATAAGTGAAGCTGCCAGCATGATCTAGCCTTGGTTAGGGAGAGAAACGGTGTGAGAGTGAGGAAGAACTAACCCTAGCTAGGTCATGCTGTGACAGCCTCACTCCTTCCCCTTTGGGGACCCGACAGATTCCGAATATCCTTCTATTCTCAAAAAGAAAAGCAAAACAAAGCAAAAAAGGAAACAAAGAAATCACTGTAAGTATATTCCTTTCCCCATGATATTCTAATGCCTGGTCTGCTTTCTAGTCTTTCTTCTTTTACTTTTGTTGTGCTTGTGTTTTTGTTTTAATGTTGCCCATAGCCTGCTTTAGCTTTCTCTTTGGGCAAGGTTGTTGGGTTGGGACAATCATTCCTATTGTTCTTTCTTGTACTACAGAAGCCAATGAAAGAAGCTCCTCTCCAATGGGATTCCTCAGTTTATTGGTGTTTTCAGATCACAAGCTTTCATAGTCACAGAGAAAATAGTGGTGATGGAAAAACAAACCGCTCTATCTGAGCATGCAAGGTTGATACATATAAAATTTACATCTCCTAAAAACTAAATTATAGTTCTTGGCAAAGATGAGATAATGATGAAGGGTGGATGGGATATTTTTATTATAATAAACAATTTAATGACAGCTTGTGTTTAGGTGTTTATGTAAGTGTTTTTTTTTATTCTAAAATAATGTTTTACTGAGGCCAATTAAGATGCATTTGATGTGGAAATTGCAGCTATTTGTGAGAGAATGAAAGGTCTCATGAAAATGAATCTTCATAATGCTGAAGCTAAACATTAGCACAAGATTGACAGATCGAAGGGCACTCGAATGATGAGAAACGATCCTAGGGCAATATTGGACCCATCTGCGAGTGTAAACCCTAATACTGACAACCACTTGCAAAGCAAAATCACAACTCAAAGAGAGTTGAATCCAAGACTTATAAGCTGAGGAATGGTTATTTTTTATTTTATTTTATTTGTTCTTACACTTTTTTTTCTTGGGTTAATTTTATTTAATTACCCTAAAATTTGAAGTTTTCACAGTTAGACCTATTACCTTTGAAAAATAGGCATCTGGTGCTGAGGTTTGGGATACCAACCCCTACTGGTAGTTCGGTCTGTTTTTTTCTGTTTGTTGGCTGTCTTGACCAAATAAAATTACTAGTCTACCCTCCTATAGCAATAAAAAAAAATAGAGGTTTGGATACCAAACCCTACTGGTAGTTCTGTCTGTTTTTTTCTGTTTGTTGGCTGTCTTGACCAAATAAAATTACTAGTCTACCCTCCTATAGCAATAAAAAAAATAAAGCCAATGCTTGAGCACTATTACTAAATGAGATGATCAATTTTGTTTATTTTATTTTTATTTAATAAAAATGACTAATTGCATATGGGTCACTTGATGAAATATTCTCAAAAACTAAATAATATAAAACGCAAAAGTCAAACATTATTTAATAACATAAATGACACCAGCACATCTTCCGAGCACAATATATATTTAGTGTGATTTAACCAATAAATATTATGTGTTATGTCAGTTGGTAAATTAAATAAAACCAAAGACTAATAACACTAATAAATACGTTATGATTAAAAAACATTTAGTGTAAAAAAAGGGTATGCTCCCATCTTGACAATCTGATGAGGAATAAAAGCAAACAAATCAAATAAATAAGTGGTGATGCAGATGACAATTTGATAAGGGGTGAAAGCAAAATAATGGCAACAAAAATTCATGGTGTATTTATCTACTAATGGCTAATAAAAAAAGAACCATATTTCTTCTTCTTGGTACAAAAATTGAGGTTGTTATACAGTCGGTATATGTAGAATGCAAAAAGTCATAAATACCCTTATAATTTGACGGTCATAAATACCTCTGTATATTTGAAAGGTGGAGGGTCTAGCTATCAAAAGTTTAAATCTTAGGAGGTTTAGGTAAAATTAATCTTTTTTTTTTTTTTTTTGTTCTTTGTCTTTTTTTTTTTGGTGGAGGATAACTTATTTTGTTTCGAAATGTTTTAACCAATGTTTGAATAAATAACCATTTTTTGTTTCTTTTTTAAAAGTTTTTTTTTTTTTTAGCTTGTTTTTGATTTATCATACCAAACACCCCCTTGATCTAGTTCTTATAAAAAACTTTGGTGGAAATGTGCCGTGTATGAGACAGCCCAGTAGCATAGACTATATAATTTTGATCTAATCTAGAATATTTCTTACAAGTTTCTTTTTTAAGAGTTTAATAGTCATATTTAGTCTTAACTTAATTTTGTCCTTTTTTTTTTTTTTGTAACTTTTGTGGTTTTCTTAATTTCTCTTGTTTCTAAATTGAACTAGGCTTAGGGTTTGTTTTCGCTGTAAATACTATGCAAAGACTCTTACCTTTAGCATATTTTGATCATTAAATAATATAATTATTTCAAAGAATTTTTTTTTTTAAATGCTGTGTTCGAACTGGCATTACATTTGTTGACATGCGTCAAATATCAATCTTGCTTTAACGAAGACAATAAACATCAACTTTAGGAGTGACAATAGCTTCGAACTTACAGAACAAATAAATAAATAAAAAGAAAGACAACAATAAAGCATGCAGCATGCATGTTTCCATCTGGGCAAACCTACCAAAGGAATCAAAACAAAGTTGAAAGGAAAAGAATGTAAAAATCACAGTAACTTTGATCAGGATAAATCATTTCTTAATTGTCTGGATTAGATTCACGCACTTTACAGACTAGGCTTCCCAATATATATGTTAGTTAATCCATGGTTATGTCTTTTACATTTGCCTTTTTATGTATAACAGACACTAATTGGATGCTGGAGGAGCAAACACCCGACAAATGGCCTTCCCTATTTATAAAGAAAAATGTTATCTTTATTGAAGAAAGGAAAGATATTAGGAACGAATGAACAGGGCACACATTACACATCACATTACCAATCAACATGAGAGAGAGAGAGAGAGAGAGAGAGAGAGAGAGAGAGAGTCACATGAGCAGCTACTTAGGTGAGATGCCTTTCCTTTATCCTACATCAAAGAAGCCATGAACTCCCATGTGTTTTACTCTCCGTTTAGGGCGCGTTAGGTATAATTTTTTAAAATTTTTTTATTTTGTTTTTTTGGCTTATAAGTACAAAAATTATATACTTTTTTTTTTGGGCTTTTATATGCTAAACATAAGGAAAAAAAACAAACAAACAAAAAATAAAAAAAAACTAAAAAACTAAAAAAATCTAATTTTTTTGCAAGTTAAAAAAAATTAGGCGATAAAATCCTACCAAATAGGTTCTTAGTTTAATAGAGAGAGAGAGAGTCCCCAAGCTAAAGTAAATAAAGGGTCTATGTAAGCTTAGAAATTCTCACTAACTTGTCCGCACGGTGGTGGCGTGGGTGTGACAATATTCAACTTGTCTCGCTTTGGACCACTGTCATATGTTTTATTTGTTCATAAATTATTGAGTAATATTATACCTAAATTAATTTTTAAATTAATTTTTTTATTCACAAGACACAATATAATGAGACCTACATTAATAAATATATATAGATCCATTGACTTTATGTTATGGTAAGAAAGTAAATTGGTTTATGCATAGCATTTTCTTAAATTATTCAAGTCTTGAGTTATTTTCAGTCCCCAAGAACTACAACAATGAGAAACTATAACGAAGGGATGGGATCTTCTTGGACTTCTCTCTATATGTCCCTCTCCTCTCTAACATCTTTTAAGTTCAAGGGAGAAAGAAAATGCGAATCTCTCTCTCTCTCTCTCTCTCTCTCTCTCTCTCTCTCTCAATGGAAGGTTTCCCTGCTTATCATGTACCACTAGCAGTTGAAGCTGCCAGCATGATCTAAACTTCCCTCTCTGTCAAGGAAGGATCAGATCATGTGGCAGCTTCACCTGTTGCTGGGATCTGACAAACCCTCATCATGTGCCTCTTTTACATTCTCGTATTCCATTCTCCATCTTGTCAAGTCTTTTGAGAAAAACCTTGGTATGTAATTTTATTCTTTTTCCTCCTACGGTTTAAATCTTACTCTTGAGCATTTCTTCACACATGCGCATACACGCAAAATCTTCATACTTTAGTTTGTTACTTGTTTGGTGGATAAAGCTCTTTTTCAACCAAAAAAAATAAAAAAATCTTTTTACTCAACTATTTGCAGGCATTGTTTGCATTTGAAGGGATTAGCCTCCAATCAAAATAGAACACTCTTGACTTCACGAAAACATACGAATATAAATGCATGTGTATACATATACTTACATTTCTGAGGCTTCATAATCCTGTTTACACATCACATTTTCCTCTTCATGTAACAGGTATAGATTATTGGGTTTGCTTTGTTAAACGTGTCACCGGTAAGAGGTTTTTGTCAGAGAAGAAATTGCATGTCCAAACCTTGTTGCTGCTTTTGATAAAAGTTCTTGTCCGCCATGGATGAGATCCTTTAAATAAAAGCACTTGAATCTTTGTTTCCTACACGCGATTGTGTCATGTTTAGCAATTATTCTCATGTAATGGGAGTTAGTGATGGAATAACGCAGGTATAAAACACTCTTGAGATATGCCACGGAAAGCTTCATATTCTCTTCAGATGGGTTGTTGAAGTTCGACACCTCCCTCCTGTTGGGAAGCTCTATTCAGATACCGTCCAAATAACCTTTTTGAGTTTATGAGCATCCAGAAAACCAAGAAATGTCATTGATTTGATTCTTGTGATCAATCCCCAACTCTTTCTGGCTATTTCACGTGTCCAGGTAATTTATGAAGGACACAAGGTTAACCATGGCCAATTAGGCTAGGTTATATATGTATGTATATATATGTTTATATGCCTACATTAGGGTGGGTTAGATATGGTTACCATGGGTGTTAAATGAAGTACCCTTAAAAAGGCAATCTATCAAACCTTTTGGCATTTTCCACCATGTAAATCCAGCCAAGTGAATCTTTAAGTACGTACTAATAATAGAACACAATCATGCATGCGGTGGGTAGACTCTGATTCCTACACGTTGACATGTTATTCCATTATGAACCAAGTAAATGGGATAAAACTTTGATAAATATATGCCAGACCATTGTTTGGAAAACTCACCACTCTTCATTAGTCATCAATTGTGGCAACATCAATGTATAAATCAACACAATTTTTCTTCTCGTTTTTTAAAGAGAATTACAGAGAGAGAGAGGATGGGTGAACCAAATGTGAAAATTTTTGAGAAAAATTTTCAATCCAACTATATCACAATTCGAAATATTGAAACTTGAAGTTAGACTCGTACATTTTGATACCCAATCTGTATTTTACTATTTTAGGCTACTGTAAACTTTCAAAAAAAAATTTACAGATCAAAAGTAACAAAAATAAAATCAAAATTGCCTTCAAATATCTGAAAGTTTGTAAATAAGCAACGATGTATAATTTACTTGACAACAGGGTGCACCCTCAACCCTGAAAAAACAAAAATAGAAGAGACGGGAAACACAAACTAGGAAAATCATAGACATTAGGTAAGATATCACACAAAAAATTTGACCCCTTTCCTTCCCGGTACAAAAACAGCAACACAAGTTCATATGCAAAATTACACCATCCCCCAATAATTAAATCTGACAATAAACCAACAAATTGTTGTTTGCAAATCTGATCCCGCAACCAGTTTCCATAACTCCACCAACCACACTTTGGGAGTGGAGGGGTAGCAACAGCTGAATCCATGTTATTTCCCAGTACAAATTAAACATTTGATTGCCTGGAAGGAGAACAAGCCGGAACAAGAGAATGATAAACCCCCAGCTAGAATGTAAAACCTGGAGAATATTATGAAAGGAAAAGAATTATATAAGCATGCGTTCTTGTCACAAGAATTTAGTATCATGGGATTTTGCCATATCATACAAATTCAAAATCTCATGAATAAATGCATTCCTTGTCTTCCGCACATCCATCAGATCACCCTACGAGGGCATTGTCATTTTCAACTACCCATCATTTAGCACCAGAACATGATGCAGAGTTGCAGACCTCTGCCCAATGAAATGAAAATCAACATAACTACCAGGTGTATTTCAAAAAATACCTCAGGTAAACTACCTTCAGTAGCTTAACTTGAAGCTTAGAAAGATCTAATATCATGAATTTAGATCTTAAGATGGAGTTTAGCCTCAGCGCTTACAACAGAATTTAAGGACATATAGTTGAGGCGGAAAGTTTAAATCTTAATCAAAGACTGAAACCAAATCAAAGTAAAGTTTAGCCAACTTAACCACATACAACTGCAAACAGATAAGAGGAACCGAGAGATCAAGCTATTTTGGTCATCACATGATGGAGATGCAAACACTTCGGTGAAATAACTGTACCTCATCCTTTACGTCATCTTTTAAACAAGTATCTGTGTGCAGCTTTTCCAACCGGTATCTCAGTGATTTTTATTTTAATACTTTAACCTATCCCACATATACCCAACGAAACAGACAAGTTTGCATTTAACATGTTTTTGATAGAACACAATTAAATTCATCATCCATACATCACCTAAGCAACCAGCGAACAACTCATTCTTACCTCCATATTATGCATTTTGTTGCACTTGTCGATTTATTTGCAGAATCCAATCAACATAGCCATTCATACCACCAACCTGGTCCTCAACTAGGTTTGCAAGGAGAAAGAAACCTTCTCTGGGTTGTTCACCTTGTCTTACAAGGTGACATAGCTGATAATATGAAGTGTCAATCTCCCTAAATTTTTTCAGTATCCCCATCAGCTTTCTTGACATTTCACTTTCACGCTCACACAGTTTAACCTGATTTTCAAGAACAAAAAGTATACGACATCAGAGGGGGTCAATTAGAGCACGTTTGAAAAGCAGCAGGCAAAGGAAAAGCCTTGAAGAAAATGGCAAAAGAAAATTTGCATAAATTGACAAACAGATGGCTTTACGCAGAGAGAGAGAGAGAGAGAGAGAGAGAGAGAGAGGCGAATAACAGTCATCAACCAATTTCTTGGAGCTAAATTGCAGAAAAGATTATCCAGCAGAGCAAGATAAAGAATATTTGTTTGCTAGATTCCAAACCTCAAACGGCTAATTTCAGCACCGTTCATATTGAACACGATTAAGAAGAATCCCTTTTTCTTTGGAGTAAGTCACAACTAATAAGAATCTTCTTCAATTAATAGATATCTTAACCATATACAAAAAAGAGTATGGAGGCATGTTGACCAATAAGATGCATATATATTCAACTAGAGTTTTGATAAAAGCTTGGGAATTCAGAATGCATGTTGCATATGAAGCAAAAATCTTGCTTCCAAAAATTGCTTCAAGCTTAGGCTCTCAGGTATCCCCAATTTTCAAGCAAATGAATAGTTTTAGACTTCCACATAAATTCATAAGAACTTGACCAGTTGCAAACTAGAAGCATGTACAACCTGCAACTTTGTGAACAAGTTCCGATGCTGTTAAGGAAGTTTCCTGCTCCAATTTTTTAGAAGCCAAAAGTTGAGAAAACACAGGTTTAGGGTTCTGTGTTGGACAAAGGCAACTTGGCAATGCTGCTTCTTAACCAACACAAACGCTGGTATACATGTGTGCTTTCAACAATGGCTTCAACTTCATGCTTCTATAGGTAGGAATTGCAATTTTTCATAACATAGCTAGCTTTTTAGACAACCTTGCTGAACATGAACCTTCAGGGGGAAAAAACTTGTTTCTGACAGACGAGTCATTGTGATAAAGATAACTGCTCAGACTCCGATGATTTCTCAGTCTTATCCGCAACAGGATTTTGATAAAGCTTCAGTATTTGAATTAAAATGCAGAAGCTTTTTTGGAAAAGTGAGGTCCCATGAAACAACAAATTAAAATAACTATAAAAAAAGCCAATGGTTGCCAGGGCAAATCTGGTGCATTAAGAAAATGGCAATTCATCCTAAAATTGAGGATCTGCTTCAATCAAAGGTAACCATTTCAAAATCAAAGTTAAATGAGGCCCAAAACTCTATTGCCCATTACTTTCTAAAGTCTTATCATTCCATGGAAACAATTGAGCCATGCTGCAATATGTGTAAAAGCAGCAGAACTTCATCTTCAAAATTTTATATACATCCCAGTAACATCAAAACCAACCCTCAGAAATTTGACTGTCAAGACACAACAACTCTAGGGAATCAATACCCTTAACAGAAATGTGGTTCCTTATCAAGTCTCAAGTTGTGCTTACAGTTAACTAGAATACTATTCTCAAGATACATATAATTTAACCAACATTAGAGTCTATGCTGAACAACTATAACAGTGAGTGATTCAGAAAATGGTGATAGAAAAACCTTAGCATGAGCATCTAGAGATTCAGATGGTCCCCAAAAGCACACAAATGATGTTGATGAAATTTGATAATCAAGATAATCATGAGAATCACTTTGGTCATGCACATATGCTATGTCCTCTGCGTCTTTGCCAATGGTAGTAGATTTGGACCAAACTTATAAGAATTTCATTTTAGACCAGGTGACTTTGAAAACTATAATAATGATTAACTGAGATTTAATATACACTAATGTTTCTGAAACATTTTAGCAATTGAGGGATCTTGTTTGATACATCCATGTCCAAAACCAATGACAAAATTTGACAATGCAGCTAGACAACTATTGTAGCACATCAGAAGAAAATATAGATCCGAAGATTTTCAGACCAAACATCTAAGAAGCACAAACAAAACACTATATAGACATGCCGACATGACGATTTCCAAAAACTGCAGGACATCACAACGCAGGATACGGCAAAAATATAAATTTTAGATATTTTTTATACATCATATGTAATAATTTTCTACACAAATATAATGAAAAGCTATAATATAACACTAAATAAAATTAAGAAATATATTTCATGACTTAATGTCAAACTAAGTATAAAATTACATTGCTTTTATTTTACAATGAGATCCCAAGTTATTTTTTTCAAACTTGCAATGGGTTTCATGTGCCATGTGTGTCTAAGTGACCAACGTGTATGTCCTCCAAGTGTCCAAAGCGTTTCCAATTCTAAAAAAATTCAAAAAAAAAAAAAAAAATAGTACGCCTTTGGACACGTCTGACACAAGCACAATACTTTCTTCTTAGCCTAAAATCATCCATCTTTATACTATAGTCGGTAAATTATGTTAGGTTGCAAAGAATATCCACCTAACCTCATAAATCTGACATATTCAAATCATGAAAAGACACTTGAGGCACTGAACTAGCATCTTCCAAGTTTGTTTCTAATTTGGGCACCAACCAAGAAGGCATGCTTTGACTTTTATGGGTTGTTAGTGCCAAACCTGGTCTCTCCAATTATCTACTTATTTATCCAATAGCATTTCAGCAAGGAGACATGGTCCTCACCAGAAACTTGATACTCCATGGCCAACAGCCACTAAACCACAGACATGTAAAACAAAGCGTTTTGTAATATTTAACGGTTATTAAAAGATACATATATGTGTCTGTATTCCCATATGACCACGTATTGCCACCTTTGAAATGCTTTGAACTATAGGAAGTCTAAAAAATCACCACTTTATTCCTTTCACCGTAAGCTGTCGTAACCTAGTTCATGATAAGGAAAGCCCAAGTTTTGCTTTTGCTCTTCATGTTAAAAGCACAAACGTGTTACATTTTTTGACACCCAGACTTGAGTCAGAAATCATTTTATTTTGCCATCACCACATCAGGTGCTCTAATCAATGCTGGTAATTGAGATCCAGAACAAATATCCCTCAAATAAATCACAAATAATCCAACACCTGGAACTATAATATAAAAAAATGCATGAAGTATTTCATATTTTTTAATGTTAGAGATATGATTTATACACTCTAGAAATAAAAGAAACATACCCTAGAAAAGTCTGTAGCAAAGTCTTCCCCAAGTAGATTCATAGCTACATCAGGTGAAAGCATACGTCCAAACCATACAACAAACCGAAAACCATCATCATAAACATAAAGGCCTCTGGAATCTAAGCTCTCTGCTGTAAGTGGTAGTCTTGAAACATTGAACTCAGAAGTCTGAGAAGACGCCTGCAAATAAGAGAAGCAGCTGGGGCTACTAAATTCACAAGATTAACAGCACAATTGCCAAAAATTCAAATACAAGAAAGCTCTGTACCTTTACAAGATACTCATCAACACGAACCAAATTAGGATATAGCAACTTCAACAATCTTTTAACAGGTAAAGTCATCATGGTATACCCTGCTGCACAGCGTTCATCAAGCTGCGCATCAGCATATCCACCACGAAGGGGTATTGATTTACATAGTGCTAACCCGTACAATGGCAAGAACTTAAGTGATTCTGGGTATATCATCCTTCCTCCCAAACGATGCTGCACAGCATATAGATTTCGATATTCTCTAAGGGCTTTGACAATTCTCTGTTGAACCAAGTTTCGAGATTCTTCGAGTTTAAAGGACAGAGTTTTCTCAATTGCTGCAGATTAATTCAGTTCAAATAAAAAAGTCAAGAACCTACCTAATGCTCAAATTCCATGTTCTAATATGACAAAACTAGCCGACAGTAGGGAAGGGAGCAAGGTACTTATTTTACCTAGCCTACTAAGCAAAGAAATGATGGCACCGGTATCGGCTTGGCGGTACATCTCTCCTAGATCTGCAACCACTGGTGCCGCTGCGGTATGTACTCTGATACGCCTCTCTCCAGAAGATGAAGTGTATCTTTTGATGGTTAAGGAAAGTCATTTGTGCTCTATTCCACCCGTTACAGATGCCATAGGAATCGACATGATCAAGCAAGTGCATGTTCAGAACAAAACAAAACTCATGGAACTCCTTCCACAATATAGAAAGGCAGAGTAACTAGGAAAATTTATATGACAAGAGATGATATCCATGTGAAGATCAACTAACGACATAAAATCATGTACAAAAACAACAGTGTTCCAAGATAGGAATTCACTTCACACTGAATTAAAATGTTTGCCCTGAAGCATACTGGATCATATGTCTCTCTGAAAGGAATTTTGAGTCATAATCGTCAAAAGAACCCAAAGGGCGGGAAAAAAATGTCGTGACTGCATGGAGTAGTGAACACCAACTACCCCACATGAGCAAATGGCTTAGAAATAAGAAAAATCATAATCAAGTACTTTAGCTTTGTGAAGGTAAGAAAAATTGAAAATGAAACCAAGAAGTTTCTATAATAAGCAACCATGCACGCATGCCAAGAGCGGCATGCTTGAATTTCTTTTGCATGAGTTATAGGATACAACAAAGCCACTTGGAAATATACAGTCTGAGTGGTCAATAATGTCTCTTCAAGAGTCAACTGCATTGCATAAGCTTTGTCACAGTCTACAGCTGGAAGTGCTAATAAATCTGTGGACCTTAGCATAAAATTCCCATGATAAGATGTGAATCTCACACCTAACAGTACAACAAAATGAAAATTAGCTTTCAATATCCAAACACTATGCAAGAAACTTACGTAGAAATTGAACTGAAAATAGAAGCAATGACTTGAATATTGAAGCATTTAGACTAACAGGCCAGACTGACCTTTTCCACATCTTATGCGCATGACGGCTTCCCATGCAGTTTCTCTTGTAAGATCTCTTGCTAACTCATGTCTCAACTTCTCTTTGTGAATGGCTAATTGGAAGCTCGGGTAGTAATATACTTGACCACCAGTATATTTTGCCAAAGTTCCTATACAGAAAAACACAAGTTGGACTAGTCAATGCAATGTTTTAAAAACCAGAACAGACCGGCCGGTTCAACTGGTTGAACTGTCAACCGGTTGAAGAAACGGTTCGGTCAGCCCTCTAAACCCGTTTTGGTCAAAACCAAATCAGAACCGTGGTTGAACTGCGACTTAGTCAATTAAACTGGTATTGCAACATCCGGTTCAATCTTTTAAGGCAAACTTTTATGTTTTAATTTCAAAATTTTAGGTTTTAAGTATCAAAACTAGTGTAAAAAAATATGACTCCATTTATTACTATTAATAAATAAATTAATGACATAATTATGATGTCATGGGCCAATAACGGCTGACCCGAGGGTTGACCCGTGACCCGGTATCTTTTCCGGTTCGCTCAACGGTCCGGTTTTCAAAACATTGAGTCAGTGGATAAGTATATGACTTGTTAGTGCATATGGGTGCGATGCAGGAAATAAGAAGCTCAAGAAAAGCAAAAACTGAAAATTGGTTTGCATGTGGCATGCAATGGTTACCCGTGGATTGCAGTTGGGGAGAAGTAATGTATCTAACACCAATTAGCTAATCAGCTCCTAAAGACCTATTTTTTCTACTGTTGAATGACAGTTCTATCTTTAAAGCTTGTACGAGAGTGCTTCACCATAATCGCCCTGTCTCAAAGTCATTGAAAACTGACAGTCTAGCATGCAAGATTATAAAGACATCAGTTGATACAAACAACATACTCAAAACTTCGTAAAATACTACAATAGAAGGGGAAAGACGAATTCTAACAGTTTTTCCGGTAAGATTCTGACTTAGAAATAGCTAGGAGATAACTTTCCATAACGGATTTCACGTGTAAGGGGTGTTATTTTTCCCCAATAGCTGTCTCTTTTTTCTTTCTTGTGTGTGATATTTATTTCAAGCCAGTTGACAGGTCTAATGAGCTTAGATGAAGGTCCAATGTTAGTTTTAATTGGATTCCCAGACTACTTAACCACCAAGTTTCCCTTGTCAAGCCAGTGTCCTTTATTTTTCCCAAGAAAGGTTAAAGAATACTCTATATATAGTGATGAATTAGCTTGGTTTTGAAGCAGTGGATCAAAACATTTTTGGAGCTTATTGTTTGTGATGTGGTTCATCTCCTCTCAAGTGTGAGTGCCTAAGAATGTAGGTGCAATTACTAATTACATTTCTCTTCATTACACTTTTTCTTTCTTCTCCTCTACCCTCTCACGTTCTCAAAATTTTTATACCACTTGAAGATCTTGCATGACAAGTATAATCTAACATACTTCATCTCCTCTCATACAAGCCAAGTATAAACTCCCCAAAATAAAGAAAACTAACATACTTCATTTCATATAAAGTAGCAACTCCCAGAATACGACCAGTGGTGTAGGGCCCAGCAAAAGATGGAGCCAAAGTAGGATACCATATTATAAGAGTGTTGCAATCACATAATTTAGATGCATCTGACATGAAAAAGAATATCAGAACCTCAGAAATTTCCCACCAGCCAAAAGTATAAAGCAGTATAAGGTGCACATGATCCTCTGAATGGGAAAATTTCTAATACAACCCTCATAAGCAAGTAGTATGCAATGTCTAAAACTCTAGAATCCTAGATACCAGAATCAACGGCAATTAAAAAAATGAAAAATAAACATACATCCAGAGTAATTGCATAGTAAGATATAACAAAAATAATCGTTAACAAGATAAAATGTCCTCAAATGTCAATGAATGATTTTCAAAGTTTCAATTTCAGACTCAAGAATAGTATACTTGAAAGTGAACCAGTAATGTGCTCAAAATCACACATACCAAGGGAGGCTATATCAGTGTACTTGTCACTGAATGCATATACATTCACCGCTATCTGGCACTTGGTACAATCAGCAGCCATCTGTTTGTAAAATGGATCTTCTGGTATTCTTAATACATGCTCTTTATCTGTTCCATAAACACGAAGATCATCTCCACGCAACCTTAGGCGGCCAACACCAAGCGAAGGCAGTGTATTCTGGAAAATCAACAATTTACCGCCAAGTTGGCCCTGCATAGAGAGGGAAAAAGTTGTGCTAAGTTAATATGTGGCCAAACTACTTTTGACAGAAATTAGGAAGTAACCCAATTCATAACAACTCAACAACAGGCTACGTTTAACAGTTTAAAAATGTGCTGGAAGAAAGAATGGAGCATACCATAACCATAAATGCTGCTTTAAGAGATGGACCAAAAGCAGATTCCACATTCACATTGTCCTGAAACATGGAGGGTAAGCTATCAAGAAAAGCATCCACCACGCTTCTTGATTCTGACAAGTTGACGAGGAGATCATCGGGCAAAGGAACAAATATATCATCCAGATCTGAGACCACCATCATTTGAGGCTGCGTCAAAGATGACTGGCACAAGAAAAACCCAAACATCATTCAACATAAATAAAGACCATAGGCAGGAAAAGTAAATCATTTTGTATAACCAATTATAACAAAAATCGCTTGCTTTGCTTGCCTTCAAGTTATAAAAATGTATAGTGCTGTCAAAAGTTAAGAACCCAATTTGTGTTCTTGGGAAGCCAGGCAACTCATCCAAACAAGACTTAATAGTTTGTGCCACAACCTGCAAAAGAACATTCAAAGTCAAAATAAATCCCAAGTCACGCGAAAAACACATGCAGGCCCAACTGTTACTCACATTTTTATTTTGAAAAAAGAATTTATTATTGAACAAAAGAATAAATTTTTTTATAAGCAAATAAAATTCTAGAACAGTTGATCTCAAGGGAAGAGCATCACAGTAAGAAAAGAACTTCACCACTAAATGACTCCATTTTTAATTGTGTAGTCAACTATTCGTAAACCACCTTTCATAAACAGTGCTATCAATGTAACATGGCCAAAGATACCCATTCCGGCCAGCCTTTACACTATACAATTTGCACAAATAGCATTTCCATACAACACAATTGAAGCCCTAATCGTTATTTTATCATAGATCCATGAAACTGTTTCATTTTACAAAACAGTTCAGTTCCTTCAAAAAAATAAAAAGGAAAGAAATAAATAAATAAATAAAGGTCAAAGAAAATTATAGGCAACCATATATTCAAGGATGTATAGAAAAAAACAATGCAAGATGAGTTGCTAAGTCCATCCTCGTCAGCTAAAAGTACATACCTCAAGCATTCCACTTCTAACAGCTGAAATTGATACGTCAATCAGGAAAAAATATAGTGGTGGCATTGGAGGTCGCACCATATATTCGGCTGGTGCAATGAATTCCACACTACCCTTGGTAAGCTCAGGCCGTTCATTCAAATCAATTCTTCTGCCACTGGCATCCAAATGAGCGAAATAATCACCCGAAACTGGAAATGAGATTGAAATAGATCAGCATGAATGCCTCAAAATGAAAGTACTACCACAGGAACCAACAATGTTCTACCCATTGACAAGTAGCATCAGATGGGATCCTGTTTAGCAAACACAATTCACCAGGCAGCAGGCAAAGCATTTGGTTTGCCATTGCATTGGAGATTCTCTCCATCTATAATAACACTGTAAACAACACCCATTCCACACATACGAAAGACACATCCCAAAAAAATATTACCGGGAGTGGAAGAGAGAAACAAAGGGAAGGAAAAAGAACAGATTATATCATGCACTGTGCTTTGGCATAACTGGTTACAGTTGGTGATACAAATCCTGAAATCACTTCATCTGCTTAGCCATGAAATAAGTTATAACGGGTAGAATACACTATTAACAAGCATAATGACAACATGAGTGACTATGTCTGCCATGACTCCCCCAAACAAACATAACCATTTACACAATAAAGATCTCTGATCAATAATTCTTTTTTTCCTTTGTCCTTTCATGAAGTTTGAACAGTGATATATCTTCTCTTTTTTCTTTTCTTTTTTTCATAACTAGGATGTATATAAAGAAAGAAGTGCCAAGAGGGTGCAACCCTATACGAAAAGCTATATAATATCAAACGAGCACAACACAAACATTGAGCTCATCCAAAAAATTGATAAGAGAAAAGGAAAATTCACAAAAAATTCCTTTACACCAAAATGAACACTTGCACTAAACAACCCTTTAATTTTTTCACTAACTGCTCAGTACCTTCATAAGTATGCCTATTCCTTACCCTCCCCAGACAGCACATGACACAAAGAACCGCTACTCTCCAAGCTTTCTTTCTCAAATTAAGTAAAATTAAAATGTGGAAGTATACATGCTATACTCAATAATCATGTGGATTGATAAGTATATTACATCAAAAATTAGGGAAAGGGTGAGCCTACACATGGCACAAAAACTTTACCTCCTTATGCTAGTTATAACACCAAGATATTACAAACATGATGTAGGTCATGTTTGAAACGCTCAGCAACTGCTAGATTGCCCTATAAAATTACTACATGGACTCTTCTTGTCACACCCGGGTCCGCCTAGCACAATATTGTCCGCTTTGGGCCTTAACCCGCACGGTTTTCAAACATGTTGTTCTAAGTAGAGAACCGAACCTACATATATAGCTCGTCACTTCACCTTCCCTAGGCAATGTGGGACTCGTCACCAGGCCCTGTACACCTCCCCTGGTATTGGTCGCAACCTCAAGATTCTAGTCATCACACTTCTAGTCTCTAGATGTGTGAAGCACCCATGTCAGACACATGAC
Source organism: Euryodendron excelsum (assembly GCA_033060915.1). NCBI lineage: Eukaryota > Viridiplantae > Streptophyta > Magnoliopsida > Ericales > Pentaphylacaceae > Euryodendron > Euryodendron excelsum. The sequence goes on from CM065382.1 coordinate 3,527,356, forward strand.
ACTTAGGCAGGGAGTATGAAAAATGTTTTTGAAATGTCCAATTGGAAGTTCACCTAACAACTATTTTTGATAATTCAAGTTTAATTTTGTTACTTTTTTGACATGGTTTCTTAAACATGAGTGATGTAACTGTGCTTAATGCACTATGCTATGGAAAAACACCATCTCACCCTAGGCAATAGAAAAAAATTATTAAGAACTATGAATGTTTAGCAGTGGCCCGGTATCCTTGGACTTGGAAATTGATGAACTAAACCCTTAGACACGTAGCTGCAGTGCTGCACCTGATTCATATTCCCGAGTTCATGTAACATAGAAGATTACTAGTTGCAATTCAATATCTATATATTTAGCTCCTATAAAGCCCTGGCACTTCCAAATAACAAACCATGCTTTCTTCCACAGACAATTGGTTGGAAATTTACCATCATTGAGCAAAGCACAGATGTTGCACCGCCACTTTCTTCCACCATCTGTGAATGTCACATATGGATTCACATATGTCCGACATCTTCTACAACGAATAATGCCAGTCGGGGCAAAGTTAACTATCGGTACCTCCTCCTGAACGAAGAGGATTCACAAAATAGAAAAAATAAAAGCAGAACATTAGAGCATATTCAATACCGGCAAAGTGCAATAGTTCCGAGTGCACAGATACTCACCCCATCAGGAGCTTCTGCAAGAGGACAAACAACTGCTCCAAGAGGCAAATGCCACCTTGAAACCAAAGACTGAGAATTAGGCATGACGCTAGTTGTAAGACGTAGATATCTAGAATTGCAATTCATGGGATACATCTCAGCAAAAGACTTTGGCTCCACATCACCACCCAATGGCCTTGGCAATGCTTTAGAATCGAGTCCTGGATCAAGTGATCCAGGAACAGAGGCAACAGAGAGAGAGCTGAAGTCTTCTGTCAAACCCTGCACAACTCCCATCGGAGGTCCAGAGCCCTGTTGTTGCATTTGTTCCCTTGAATAGACACCTGGTGGAGCAGCAACCGGTGGAGGGGGGACATAACCTCCTTGATGGGCAAGAAAAGGGGCAGCTGTTGCAGGTGGGAGTGGACCAAAACCTCCTTGATGGGCGACAAAGGGGGCAGTCTGCACAGGTGGAGGTTGCATAACTGCATTAGATGGCCTGCTAGGATATCCGGGAACAGCTGACTGTAATGGCTGCAAGGTTGGCCTAGGAGCGGAAAAGGTTGAATCTAAGGAAGATGGAGGAATATTCATGCCTGATGGCACATGATTCATGGTTTGAGGCGGAGATCCCATCGGCACAGATTGTATTTGGGCCTGTGGATGAAGATAAACTGGTGGGGATGGAACATGACCGGCAGGAGGTTTAATTGGTGGGGAGAAAACTGGCTGCCCCAGAGAGGAAGTGTGTGGAAGGGGTACTTGAGCTGTTGAAGAAAATTGTGGCGTCAGGAAACGCTGGAAAGGTCCCACAGGTGGAGGGGCATATGATGATGGTGGAGGTGGTATAGATGGATCATTAGATCTACCTGTTTGTGTAGGTCTAAAACCAGATGCTTCTGATCCGATGACTGGCCCGGATGATAAGAAAGGCCTTGTTGGTGGTGTGGGTCTAAAAGCAGAGGCCTCTGATCCAACTACAGGTCCAGATGATAGAAAAGGTGTTGTACTCTGAGAAGCAGCAGCAAAGGATGGAGCAGCAGGTCTTTGGGGGAAATTGGCACGGTTAGGATTTTCAGTACCCATGGTTTTCATATCTCACATTTGACCTCCTAGCAATGGATATGCTTCCATGAATAATCCTGCAAGAACATGCAATATAGGACATGTCATTGATGATGGAGAAAAAATATAGAACATTCAAAAGTCAAAGCTCAGAGAGTAACTCACAAAGTATATACCACTAGAAAGTGGCATGTTGGCTGGGAAATTAAAACTACTCCTCACTCAGCACATCAGCAAAAACATTTACTATAGAAGAGCTTGGGTATATTTATTGATGAAGACATGTACAACAGGCTTAATGCAAAAAAGTTATTCAAGAACGAACAAGAATAGTATGTTTGACCAAATTCAGAGTGCAAAAGACATCATCTCCGAAAAATGTAGGTCACAAATTTGTAGATATATTAGACCAGAAAAAAGTTAAGCACATTTGGAATGCCAAGAATGGCATAGTCTCTCAAGTTTGGTTATGCCATAAACCCTCTCAGCAGCTATCCACACAAGCATATGATGTGTAAAAGTGTGAACAGAGGCCAAGAACTAAAAGAAACTGAGGAAACTGAGGGATTGACCCTTCATAAATGTATGACCTATATCCTTTGTTATCTAAACTACATTGTTATTGAAATACTACATAACATAATATGAACATCAAGGTCAGCCTCGAGTAAGTGTAAATATAATCATGAAAGTGAACCAGTAAAGTTGCGAAACTCATAGAATTTCAAAGTTCATCCTATCCCCCCCATCCCAACACCTACGCACCCAGCCCCATGCCCCCCCAAAAAAATATATAAGCAAATAAACACAGCGTCTCATAAGCTTCAATTTACCCTATACACCAACTTAACTTGTCACATCCGATAAAGGAGACGTCTATTTCCATTGCATGTCAAGCATTATTTTTGAGCCAAAACATATATGCTTCAGCTCTGGCAGTCTACAAAAGCATGGTGCTACAAGAATGATATTGGAGAGCCAGATATACAAAGATTTTTATTGCTGAGCAGCATTCGTCAGCTGAAGAAATAGCATTATACAACTCCTAATTAGCCAATTGAAATGGTTTTGACACCGAAAGGAGCTCTAAGAAAAACACAAGAAACTTGAAATATCGATAACGAAATAACCAAAACAAGCAAAATCAGTGCCCACTTACTGCTCCAAAAGAATGGTCTCTTACATTTCTCCTAATCCTAATTATTTGTGTGTGTAGGTGAGACGGGGAAGCTTCAATTCATTTCAGATAATGTGTTTGTCTAACTAACAATGTTTGTTAGTTATAGCTCAATGTTTGAATTGAGCTAACAAACATTGAGCTTTTATGTTATTCAAATGTATGCCCGAGTCTCAAGGTAATACCATCAAACTTCTGATACTTGGATAAAATGGAAAAACAGCCCATTCGTTCTGGCCTGACTTACTTCCCAATTATGCTCTTTAACTAGGAATATTCACACACTTATTTTATAATTAAAGAGACAAATAATTTTAGTGACAGAGCCACTGAAATCTTGGAAAAACTATTTTCCATCCACAATCTCTAAGCCATCCTCCGTTTCCAGATATGTTACTCATTTCACCCAAAATTGGGCATAATTAACCTAAATACTAAGAATAGCCATTTCAGGCAAGTAAATATTGGTCACCAAAACAATGAGTATTCCATCATTCCACAAATCTTAAGATAAAGACAAAATACGTTGTACAAAAATATGCGATCGAAAACGGCGAAGCATCCCAAATTAGCAAATCACCAAATGGCCAATATGGCAATATGAGCTAATCCTGATCCCTAATACTCATGACAGTATCAAATAAATTTGAGCAGATTGACCAGTGCGAGAATTTTAATTCTGTTTCAAAATAAAATCTTGGAAAGAAATCAATAAACTTATGAAGACAGTGATGAATCAGACGTACGGATATCAAAATTCTCACGCCGCCAGCTGTGATGTGATGATTCGGAGGTATACGTAATTGGAGATCTCGCCGGAGAACTGCGTAACCAGACTGGCAGAGAGTAGGCGATTCGCGACAGAACGACGTAGTCGAGCCCAAACACTGCAACAGTGAATTGGATTGGTTAACCTTTTGGGTTGGGATTAGGGTTGCGAAGACGACTCGAGACAAAGAGGGATATAGAAAGAGAGCCGAATCTGCCGAGGTATCGCCATGTAGAGTGGATAGATCGAAGAGAGACGGAAGAAAAAACGAGAGAATATGGAATTGCTTATAGCAACGTCTACTACAATTGATCGGATGCTGTATTCGGTTCAGAAGTTCTCGGGCTAGTTTTATCCGGACAGCCTGTTTGGGACTTGGGAAGAGAAGACTGTTTGCTATCATTTTTTTTTTGTTTGATTTTGTAAAATAAATAAAAGGAAAATAAAAAGAAATGAGAGAGAGGAAGGGAGATTAATTTCAAAATTTTCTTTTTTTTATTTTTATTTTCTAAACAGGTGAAAGGTACAAACAAAAAATGGGGTGGGAATCCCGACCCACCAACGAGAACCATCGGCCCATACCAATCCAACCCCCGAAAGGGCCTGTCCCATCTCCAAATCCTATTAGAATTGAACGATTTATTAACAAAAAAATAAAATAAAATAAAACTGAAAAAAATATAACAAAATAAGGTGTTTTAAATTCTTATTTCTTTTTTTGTATTTTTTTTACCCTTCATTTTTTTAAAAAACTAAACATAATAGATAATTTCATATTCTTTTTCCTTTCATTTTCTTTTATCAAATTCTTGATTCACACACAACGTTAAAAAGCCAGAATAATAATCAACCCCTCTCACTTGGATAGATTTATAATAATAACCTACTATTATTCTTACCATTTAAGTATAGCGATGGAATACCCACAAAGTAGAGGGTAAAAACAGTGTCATGAAAAACAAGACGTTATCTAATTAGTGGATTTTTTTCACCCTCTTTTGTTTAGTGGGGTCGATCCGTTAATGACCAAAAAAATTATTAGCTAGGTAACATTAAAAATATTTAGTATAATACTTATGTTGTGATATTTGTTATTCATATAGTTAATGGATCCCACAGTAATGCTTAAATCTTAAGGCCTATTTAGTTGGGTGTTTTCAAGCTTTTTTGGCTTTTTTTTTTTTTTTTTTTGCTTATAAGCAAAAAAGCTAGGTTTTGAATTTTTTTTTTTTTTCTGCTTATCTTATTTTGTTAAAAGCAAAAAAACTAAAAAAATTTATTTTTTTTTTATAATACAAAAAATTTTTTTCTTTTTGCATAATTCAATATATTCTTGATTCATTTGACAAGGTCGGGCCCTTGTTGGTATTTGTCGGTCAGAAAAATCATTTTCATATGGAAGAGAGACAATATGTCTTTTTCTATCCCAAAAAGCATTAGGATGATCATTACAAATTTCACTAAGAAATTGTTTCTCAATGAATTTAATTTTTTCTTGGACTTTGAATTTTACTAAAGATTCAGCAATAGTCCATATCGAAATTTCTTGTTTAAAAAAATTAATTTGATTTTCTTTGGCTAACAAGATATTTTTAACTTCATTCAAATATCTAGTTTGAGGATCAGTTATAAACTAGAAGACTAGTTGTTGATTATTCAGCTTAGTATAAATACCTGTTGAGTCAATTTTTTCAATAGGCATAATATTATGTAAAAAAGGTATACTAAGTATAACATGGTGTTGTAAATTTTTAACAAGTAGAAATATAGATGGAATACATACATCTTGATTACAGATATGAGTATCCGTAATTCTATATTGTATTTCTAACTTATTGCCACTAGCAGAGGTCAAAGAATGTTTTGTTTTTTTAAAATATTGGGTTAGAATTAATCCTTCTTGAACACAGTTCAAATCGGCACCACTATAAACTAAAGCAGTAAGATTTTTAATTAATAATTCATTATGAATAAATAAAGTAATTTTGATATACCACTTTTGAGAGGTAACTTGGTCTAAAATCGCCAAATATTGGGGAAGAGAAGACGGAGATGACTCTGAAGAACTAGTAAGTTGTCTGCCTAGTTTTAAATTATTAACCCTAGAGGTTAAACTTATATTATCATTTTTTAGAGATTTAATCTCGGATTTTAATTGATTAATTTCAGTCTTTAAATCCTGTAAAGTAACAGGTTTGTCTTGTTGATTTTGAAGTCGTTTCATGACTTTAGTCATGCTATAAGCATGAGAAATTTTTGGAATATTATCCTGTTACTTCACCTGTTTCAGATAATTTTCAACCATTTGAGCTTTCATAGTTGTATCAGGAGTTTGATCTAAAATTTTTATGATTATTTCCTGATCCTGAGTAAGCATGTTAATGCTCAAACCATGTATATCAACTATGGTTTTGTAATAATTACAATCACAAGAATCTTGCTTGGTGAGATCGATATGGTTAGAAGACAAAATATCATCTTCTTGAACCTGATCTAACTCAGGTGACTCAGACGACTCGAATGTAGAATCACCTGATTCACTTTCACTATTCAGAAATACTTTAGCTAAAGTATCTTTTAGCTGTTCATCTATTTGAAGTTCATTTAACTTCTTTTTGGTAAGACATTTATTGGCATAGTGACCAAATTTGCCACATTTTCAACATTTAATTTCTTTTTTAGGAGTAGAGGTTTTCTTCTTAGAAGAGGATTTTTTAACATTCCTCTTAAAGGGTTGACTTGTAGAGGTTTCCTGTGTATATTTCTTTTTTTTATAAGGAGTTTTGGATTTAGATTTCTTTTTACCTTTAGATCGTGTAGAACGATTGGGAGGTGGTTTTGATATAGCCATACCAAAATTATCACAAAAATCTATAAGTTGAGATTTTTCAGTAAGCCTTTACTTTTTAAGTTGGCTTTTGAGCTTAATATCATTACATAAAGCTAATCCTTCTTATATACATGTATCTATAAGACTACCAAAAGAATGGTTAGAATAAGGAATAGAAATTCCATCATTTCTGTCCCTAAGAGCTTTACGAACTCGCTCAGCAAAGAGAAAGGGAAGACCATCTATAAATTTAGATTTCCAATAATCACTATTAGCATCTGGAAGTTGCATAACATGACTAAGGAATACATCCTTATACCATCTAAAATGAGTAAGAGTGGGACATCTAAGATTTTGAAGGAGTGTCCTAATATTTTAATTATTACTAGAATATCTTCCAGTAAAATGTTCACAGATAGCTAAAATCAATTTATAAACTGATTGTTCAGTAGTAGTAACATGATTAGGATCATTAAGGGTAGGAGTAGGTTCCTGTTTAACTGCATTTAAAATTTCAGTTTTAGCAGTTGGGGTTAGATAATTATCCCACCAGCCTTTAATAGTACCAGTGAATCCACTAATGATCATTTGAGCTATGGCTTTATCAGTATTACCACGTTATTTACAAATAGTACTGTACATACAGATACAATGACACATGTCAAATATCTGTTTATCAGCTAGTCCATCAAGATTCCATTCACAAATGGAATTTCTTTGATAATTATTTTGAATAAAATTATCATTTTCTTCAAATAATACATCTTGTGGGGTAGGTCGTTTATAATAAAAATGTTCTAAACGCCTAGGTTCAGCTATAATTTTATTGAGTTCACCTTGATCAGAAATATTTTGATCTTCAGAAATAGATTCTGATTTAACAGAAAGAGTAGAAATTTGAAAAGAATTTAGTTTCATTTCTAAGACAGAGACAAATTCATCTGTGGATTCTAGTTTAAATCTTTTAATATCTAATGAAGGTTGTAAAGTCGCTTGAGCTTCCTTAGAAGGTTTAACTTATTGAAGTTTCATTTGAGAAATTTTTGTATGTAATTGATCTAGCTTATGATCTAAATGCAATAATTGTTGGCCTATTGTTTGTAAATATGAATTAGTATAATTACTTCGTTTAAAAGCTTGATTCAAATCCTTCGTAGTGATAGACATTATTTCAATCAGAGATGGTTTGACATAAGCATTAGCTTCTAGAATCTGTGAAATTGAGGAACTAGTAACTTTTAAGGGTTCTGTAGGAGGGAAAACAAAATGAATAATAGATCCAGAATCTGTCATCCATGTTTTTTCTTCAAGCACATGTATGGAGAAATTATCCACATAATGGTGAAGAAACCATGGTACAAAATGTTCTAATTGTTGAGTATGACTCAAGTGCTCATAATATTGATTTTTATAATTTTCCAATTCAGTAAAACTGAATCTAGAAAAATACCAATCACAAAAGGTTTTATAATATGGTTGAAACAATTCCTTATTAAGGATTGCTCTAATTGGACTTCCTGGGCTTAAATCCATTAAAGACGAAAATCCATTTCAGAGGCAGTAAGTATGTCTACTGTTGGTTTAGGAATTCCATGAGGAATTTGTTGATCAGAAATTCTAACAAACTCGATAGTTTCAGAGAGTTTAGAGGTAGAGGGTTTAGACGTTTCTGGCAAAGAAATCTTATAAGGAGGTAGAGATTTAATAGAAGAAGATCTGGAAAGAGATCGTGATCTCGATCCTTGGGAATAACCAGAAGTAAATCTTACCTCTATATCTCTTTCAGGAGTTTGAATAATTTGATCCACTTCTTCTTAGATCAGAGGAGCAGGTGTGACAGCTTGTTGAAGCTGCCAAGTTTCTGGGAATTGAACTTCATCCCATGTAATTTGTCGATTCGTAGCTATATTAGAGCTAAGAAGATTAGATTCAATCATGACAATACTTCCAGAAGGACTAAATAACTTACAATTAGGAGTAAGTGTGTGAAGAGCTTTAAAATAAATTCTATAACTGAGACATAAGGGTTCAGATCTTGGTTTAAAATTATAACCATGGAGTTTAGTATTTAAACTCACAGCATCCAATAGATTAGCATCTGTAAGAGATAGTTGCAGATTAGGATATACATTAAAATAGACTGGTTCATGGGTAACACTAGATTGCATAATTCCCATGAGGGAAGATTTCCAATCAAGACATCTAGTATCTCGAAGAACTGCTAAGAAACTAGCTGGTAAACCACTTAAGGTAAGAGGTTTAAAGGCAACTTGTATAAGCCCTATATGTAAGAAATTATATTTATATTGATATCTTATGATATCCATAGAATCCAAAAGTTGGATTGTTTATTCGTCAGATTGCAGACTTATAGTTTGTTCCACTGTTTTAACAGTTTTTACACCTTTAAGGTCAAAAGTACCTATCTTATATATAGAAAAAGGTTGAACAGAGGGTATAACCCATTTGTTAAGAGCTTCGAGCTGATCTGGGTATTCATTTACCTCAGCAGCTTTAATCATCTTCTTAGAAGAAGATGCTCTATGGAAAGGATTTAACATAATTAAAGGAGTATGTAATTCTTTGTATAAAATATAGATATACGAAAAATATGAAAAACCATTAGTGTTTCCAAACAACCATCCATTGATCAAGCAAGCACAGTTGTCAACAACTTAAAGGCAAATCCCTGTACTAACCTATTGCGCGGGTATAAGACAAGGGATAACAAAACCAGACGCGACTTGGGTACTGTACCACTTGTTTGAGCAATGGAGAAGAAGGAAAACAGTAACTATAATTCATATAAACCGTATATACATACCTTATGTGTAGAATTACATACAATAATTTAAGCTATCATGACTCTGATACCAACTATGCCCAGATATATAAATTTATACAACTAAACAGATAATAAATACAACTAAACAGATAATAAATTTATACAACTAAACAGATAAACAGATATAGATATATAAATTTATACAACTAAACAAAATAAGAACTGTCAAGGAAAGACAAATAGAAACCTACCAAAGAGAGTAAAGAAAAGCAAAAGTTTTGAAGTGAGAAATATATGAACAAGAGAGAGAATAGATGGCGAATGGATGCCTTCAACAAGGGTGAAGGGTCCCTTTTATAGAGAAAATAAAATACTATTCCGGATTCTAAAAAATAATTACAAGTCCGGAGGGACAACTTAGTCAAAAATTTATACAAAAGTCAAAAATGCTTTAGTAAGCAATGACGCAAAATGGAGTGGGGCCTAGATGACTTGGCGTCAAGTAGCCATTTACGTCAAAGACAAGGTGCCTTCTTGTCGTGTAACGCGACAGGTTGAAAATGAAGATATATCTTCACGTGGGACGGCTACCTTTTGTCATCCTTATCCTTTTCTGACGAGGCTGATGAGCGAGGCTTTTTTATCTTTTTCTTTGTCATAATGTCAAGCATGGCATTAAAAAGATCTTCAGTAGTTGGAATAGGATCCGAATCCTCCTCATATGGGTCTTGGGATTCTCCTGCTAGACAGGTGTGATGAGATGATTGGGATTGCATCTCTTTATCTGAATCAGAGTCAAATTTGAATGTGGTCATAAATTCTCTTTTTAATTGGCGGAGACATTCATACATTAATTCTTTATCCTTCATAAGAGGATTTTGCATTTTTCATGATATCCAATTTGGATGTAGAAGGATGAGATTGGGATCTTTGGAATTCAAATTCCTGTTGATAATCCTTCACAACAGCGGCTATTTCTGCTACAATTTTGTCAAGTTCTTTATCCAATTTATTTCACCATCCAACATGGAATTGTCCGGGTCTTTTTTGACAATAGGAGTCTAGGCCCAAATCCAGGGTAATCCAAATTCATTGAAAAAATTGAGAAGATTGGATCTATCCATATAATGAGCTGGGTCCATTTTATTAATTTGGAGCAAATAGGCAGCCCAAAGGCCCAATTGTTCTTGAACAACGTCAGGTAAAATAGTATGCAGAGGCCCAAATTTTTTCCACCAAATATAAAACCATTGGGGCCAGCCTTTTTTATAAATTTGTGGATTAATTTTAATCCACCAAGTATGTTTTCTTTTTGGATTTTCATAGAAAAAAGTCCAAGTAAAGGCTTGAACATAATCCCAATAATTACAAGTATGTGGATGATCATGGAGAATAAATTATTTTTTATTATGAGAAAGTAGTCCCCATTCATGTGGAAAAATAATTTTCTTGATATAACATTTTCAAAAATTGATAGGGCCAGTTTTACTGGTCATATTAGAATAAAAATTTGTAAAATCACAGGAGTCTATAATTTTCAAAATTTTTTGAATAGCCATACGAAATTTTTGGCTTCCAACAGGATAAGTAAAGTGTGGAAATATTTTTCCATGAGATACCATGGATCATTTTCTGCTTATCTTATTTTGTTAAAAGAAAAAAAACTAAAAAAATCTAATTTTTTTTTTATAATACAAAAAAACAAAAGTAAAAAAACTTAAAAAAAGTTGTACCAAACGGGCTTGTAGTAGTAGTAACTACTACTACCTAACCACCCAATAATAACCTTTTTATATCTTAATTTATTATTTTATCAACATCAGAACCTATTAAAATTTAAATTTTCCACAAATACATTGTCATAAATTTTATTTATTTTATAACGTTAACTAATACAACAATAAATTTTTTGAATTTTACTCGCATGCACATAGTTCATGAAATATAAAATTTCTTTATTTTTGACAAGTTCGAAGGTTTTTTTTTTCGGTTAATATACGGCTCCGTTCTTTATATCATGAGACATCTTGCTCAAATTATTTAAGTATTAATTTGAAGGGTAGTTGACAGAGATGAGCTGTATAGTTAGAAATGCTCTGAGCCACGCATGAAAGATTTATTTATTATGAATTCTCTAGTCCTAGAGTGCATGACTTGCTTTTGACCATATCGGAGAGAAAATTAGTTAAGGTATGCTTAAGTTAGCCCAACAGCCACGACCGCATAACCAAAACAATATATATACATATATAGAACTTTATTAATAACTAGTAGCAACTTTTTGGGGCCACATCCAAAGTCTTTAACTCGGTAATTATTCGATTTATATGGGATAGACAAATTGCGCAAACCCTGGAATTAGTCGAGGTGCATGCAATCTAACTCAGTCACCCAATTAACAAAAAAAAAAAAAAGTAATTTTTTACATGGGGAAGGGGGGTTTTTGAGAACTAAACCAACAAATTGAGGCATCTTTGTATAATAGGTATTGTAAGTGGGATTTTTAGGAAGGCCCGATTGAGCTCTCAAAACGTATCGATGAGCACGAGTAATCTTCAAAAGAAGAAGACGATGAGAATGTCTTAACCTTCTTTGGGTCGAAAGCACTCTGATAATTAAGTTAGCAATCTTAATCACAATGAATCGAATATAATATTAGAGAGTTAGAACTCAAGTGAACGTTTCTTACGCCTTTAGTACATAGAGGTATTTATAGTTTTCAGAAAGCCGTGTTCCCTTTAGGAATTGGAGTTGCTTTCCTCTTAGGAATCCTCATTAATCGAGTCGGTTAAATGTATTAGGCTTATCTTTTGATTGTCCTAATTCACTTAGGAATATGATTTATATTACGAATTTCATTAGTCTTAATACTTTTTGGATTAGAATACATGGACCAGCCACTTTGGGTCCCTGCCTCTGATCGGCATGGGTTTTATTTGATAGTTTGACACTCATGGGCCGACCTCACTGGACTGGTCTCTCCTAGTTTAAGGTTTGGCTCTTATTGGGCCCACAATTGACCCCAGCCCCTATGCCCTGTCTGGATAAACATAGGGGGTAAGGGCTGAAATTTGCATTTAAAGCTTGCTTTTTAGGCTTTCTGTCGCTTCGCAACACGTGGACAATTCGTACCGGCCTTGCAATCGAAAGGACGTGTCGATTGGGCTTCTGAGGTGACGGTTTGCTTAGGCGTCATAACGGCCACTACTGAACCGACGGCATGGATGCTTATAAATTGCGTGCACACTTTTCCATTCGAACTTAGCTTAAGATTCTTGGTGAGAGAGAGAGCGGCTCGTGGCTTAAAACTGTAAGTCTTCAAACCTTTGCTTTCTTCGCTTCCCGTCTTACTTTTCTGTGGTCGTCCTCTGATGGCGGCTCACTTTACGAAACTTGTAAATAGCCCTGTAGCTATTGCTGCTTTTAAGAATAGGTACAATATTGCTAACTAGGTCGGCATTGAGTTAGTTGACTCAAACGATTATAGGATGGAAGAAACCAACAAGGGGATGCTTTTCTAGTTGATTGCCATCATAGAGAGTGGCGTTAGATTTCCCTTACACCATTTTCTTGTAAAATTCCTTCAACATCACAATTTACGTCTTACTCAAGTCTACCCAAATGCCTATCAAATTGTAATGGGGACGCTTGAACTAAATCGAATCCTAGACATTAACCTAGGGCTCACCGAGCTTGATTTCTGCTATACTTTGTGTAAAGTTGGGCGTGATAATTGAAAAGTATATCTTAGGGCAACCGATAAAAGTAAAAAAATAGTAAAGTACCTCCCATCTTCAGGTAAATGAGTAGATGATGTCAGAATTTGGGTTTCTGGCCTTTGGGAATTTGGTGACCTTCCTATCGACCAAATGTCGTTGAGTCGATGCTGTAGAACCCTTAAAAAGTTAGGTTGGTAGCAACCCCTTATTTTTCATATGTATTGACTTGAACATGTCTAACTTGCATTATTTTGACTTTTTCAGTATATAATAAGAACAAGAAGCAGATATGGGGAGTCAACTTGTCTATCTGAACAAGGTGCTAAATTATAGAGGTACTAGTCAGCTTCGTGATATCGCCAGGATGCCTCACACCCTGCTACACTACCCACTTCGGGTCTCTACCTTCACTGTCTTATCAAGGATCCTGCCAGGTGTGATTGCCAAGTTATAGACGAAGGGTAAAGTTGGTAAATTTGCCGAAATCCCAGTAGAGATTACTATTGAGCGCATCCATCTTGACGATTGGGTGATTATTGCCGATGTGCCCCTTGACGTGTTGCCATTGGTCAGGAGTTCGCAGACTCGCATTGTTGATAGCGCTCGTCGTCTTCCGATTTCAACACTCCTGACGTAATGAACCTTAGAGAGATGGTGTTGTAGAAGGCGGCAAAAAAATTGAAGAAATCGGGAAAGCCAATGGTTAAATCGGCGAAGCCCATTCCCCCCGTCCTCGCTACGGAGGTCAGCACTAGTGAACCCGACAATCAGAGGAGGGAGACAAGGGCATCAAAGAAGAAGCCAACGACGGGGATACGCTGATTAAATCTGCACCCAAGAAGGCCAAAGTTATGCCGATAAACCCTCATCCAAGCAGTAGTGCGGCAGTTAATGATGCTGACTTTGTGGTTGTCAGACCCATAGTTAATGACCGTCGTATGCACCCGATCGACTCCTAGATCAAGTTGGCTGAAATGGCATTGAGGGTGGTTGAAAGTAACCTCTAACAGGTTGACGTTGATTTGTTGGAGCACAAAGATAATCTTTCCACCTTCCTATGAGCCTTTCATGAATCCCTGCTGGTAAGTTCCTTACCCATTTACTTTTTGACTTTGTTCATCGTGTACTAATCTTGTTGCCTCTGTTTTACTTCCACGGCTCTCTCAACGCTTCGGAGGCCATACGACGCTTCCAAGCTCTGTCTAAGGAGCAAAACAAGCTTGTTGAGGAGCACGACACGCTGAAGGTAGAGTGGATCCTAACAAAATAGGCCCAATTGACTGTTAAAAAAGAAGCCAAAATGGCGAAGATTGCACTAGATCAAGCTTCCACCGATCTGATCCAAAAAGATGATGCAGTGTCAAAGCTGGAGCATGACAAGGCCATACTCATAGTAGACTTATACAAGGTGAGAGTCGACGTCGATGGATTTAAAGCCGAGCTTGCCAATGAGAGGATCGAGTATGAGAAGAGGCACGAGCAACACTTGAATGATATCGTTAATCAGATGCTAGACCTTTCCTAGTCAATATTTATCGAAGGCTAGCACGGGGCTTTGAAAGCCATGAATTTTGAAAGTTCTTCTAGCCTTTGGAAGGATATTCCAAACTATTTTGAGAAAACGCTAGGGGGCAGCGCTGAGGATGCCTCCGAGACAACTAAGGATGTAGAGACTCCGGTGGTTCCTGCCATGGGTGCATCCGAGACAACTGAAGATAGTGTTCCTAAGACGGCTGATACAGATATACTAAAGTCAGTTGATGCTAATCTCATTAGTCTACCTCGGCTGACCCTGCTAAGAAGCCTGCTGATGATGTTATAGCTTAGCTTTTTGCTTTAGTTTTTTGTAATTGTCTTTTTTTGTGAAGTGTTGTAATGAATTAACTTTTTTGAATGAACATTCACTCTGTCTTTTAATTCGACTATTGTATGGATGTTTCTTCATTTAAGGCGCACAATTTTGGCTTTAGATTTTTGTTCTATCTTGCCTTTTTAAGCCAAGGTCTTCATTGGCCGACCTGTCCAACTTTTTGGGACAGGATCAAGTTTAAACACTTGGTTTCTTATGGTCTTTATTGGCCAACCTGTCAACAAGTTGGACAAAACTAAGTTTTTACACTTGATTTTTTATGGCCTTCATTGGTCAACCTGCCAACAAGTTGGACAGGACCAAGTTTTAAATGCTTCGTTTTTTATAGCCTTCGTTATCCGACCTGCCAACAAGTTAGATAGGACCAAGTTTTTACATTTGGTTTTCTGTAACTATCCTATTTTTATGCTTGTCCGCGTTTTTACTGAATCATTTACAACTTTTGAGGAAAAAATAATGTATTATCATAAATCATTATCGATCATTACATCATTTGGGAAACACCTCTACTAGTAGAATTTTCTGAGATTGTTTGCGTTCTAATATCGGGGTAGTTGTCGCCCTACTTTGACAGTTTTCAGTCGATATGCCCCCACGCCGACCTGAGACGCAATTCTGTAAAGACCTTCCTAGTTTGGGCCGAGTTTCCCCTCTGCTGGATTCCTAATACTTTTCTTAGCACTACGTCACCGGGAGCAAAAGCTCTTGGCTAAACTCGCTTGTTGTAAGCTTGGCTAAGTTACTGATGATATCCAGTGAGTTTGAATATGGCGGCCTCTCTCTTTTCTTCAATAAGGTTGAGATCCTTTACCAAATTCTGGTTGTTGAGGCCGAAGTCGAATGCTGCCAATATGATGGTTGGAAGTTCGACTTCTAAGGGTATTACTAGCTCCACCATATATGCCATTAAGAAAGAGGTTTCTCCAGTAGATCTCATTGGAATGGTTCTATAGGACCATAAGACACTCGACAACTCTTCTACCTATCTTCCCTTAGCTTTCTTTAGCCTCTTTTTTATTCCATTGAGTATAGTCTTGTTTGATATCTCAGCTTGCTCATTGCACTACGGATAGGCCGGTGTTAAATAGTAAGTTTTTATCCTTAGCCCACTGCAGAATTCTCTGAACATGTTATCGTCAAACTAGGTGCCGCTATCTAAAACTAGTGCACGGGGTATGCCGAATCTTGTAATGATGCTCCTCCATGCAAACCTCTTAGTGTCAACTTTTCTGATAGTAGATAAGGGCTCTGCTTCCACCCACTTGGTGCAGTAATTAGTTGCCACTATGAGGAATCCCTTATTCCCTGGAGCTCGGGGGAGCGGGCTGACTATGTTTAACCCCCACTGTGCAAAAGGCCATAGACTGGTAATTGTAGTAAGGTCCTCGACAAGCTAGTGGATTATCGGTGAGAACTTCTGGCACTTCTCATACTTCAGAACATACTGGGTGACATCTTTCTGTATATAAGGCCATTAATAGCCTTGAGAAATAGCTCGGTGCGCCAGAGATCTTTCGCCGACGTGACTCCCACAAATACCCTCATGGATCTCAAATAGGATGTCCTGCATTTTGTCAGGGTGGACACAATACGGACAGGGGCCGGTGAATAATCTTCTATATATTTCTTTGTCAGGTGACAGCCAGTACTTTAATGACTTGTTCTTGATTCTTCTGGCCTCGCTCTTGTCTTTCTATAGCTCGTCCTTGTTAAGGAAGGAGTTGATTGGGTCCATCCAAGATGGCCCTAATTGCTTAATAGCCAGGGCTTTCATTTCTTTTTAAAATATTCTTGGGCTAGGTAGAGTCTCCACGTGAATTGTTCTCTTTGATCCGGACTTAAGGGCCACTGCCAGTGTTGCCAATGCATCGGCATGAGCGTTGTTGTTGCGGCTGATCTGGTGGAGCTTGTATTTACTGAATTTACCGAGCAGCTATTTTACTTTGGCCAAGTACTGCGCCATCTTGTTATTTTTTGCCGCATACTCACCCATGATGTAGTTGACCACCAACTGGAAATCTGAATATATATTTATTCTCGGCAATCTTGAGCTCTATAACTCAGTGTAGTCTGTTTAGTAAAGCCTCATATTCTAACTCGTTATTCAATGTAGTAAACTCCAACTTTAAAGTCTGCTCTAATGCCATGCCATCTGGCGTGATTAGGATTATGCCCGATCCAGGCCCCCTGCCGTTGGATGCTCCATCGACGAAGAGCTTCTAATGATCAGCAATCTCCCATAGTTCTAAGGGAGTTCGCCATTTAATCGGTCGGCATCAGATATTTGAATGGGTTCCTGGGATAGTTCAATAGAAAATTCAGCGATAAAATCAGTAAGTACTTGACCTTTTACTATCGACCTGGGTAAGAATTTGATGTCAAACTCTCCCAGCTCCACCCCCCATTTTGCTAATCTTCCCAAGAAATTGGCTCTTTTGAAGAGTGGCTTAAGTTAATGGTCTGTGTGGACGTTGATGTATGGGCCTTAAAGTAGTGCACCAACTTACGTTACGCCATTAGCAACGCTAGGGCTAGCTTTTCCAATGGAAGATATCTGCTCTCCGCTTCCAGAAGAGTTTTGCTGACGTAGTAGACTAACTTTTGCTTACCTGTCTTATTGTCAAAGTAGGACGACGCTTACCGCATGGTTTGATACTACCAAATAGAGATAAAGCTCTTCATGTTTCAACGGCGTAGAAAGTAGTGGTGGTTGCGCCAAGTATTTCTTCAGGTCGGTAAGGGCCTGGTCACAATCAGGACTACAGTTGAACTGCTCCCGTTTTTTTAAAAGTTGGAAGAATGGGCGGTACTTATCTGAAGATTGGCTGATGAACCTGTTGAGAGCTGCTGCCATTCTAGTCAACTTATGGACTTTTTTAATGTTCTTCAAGGCTGCATATTTTGGATTGCACTTATTTGATTCAGATTTGCTTCAATTCCCCGGTGTGTGACCAAAAATCTAAGAAATTTTATAGAGTTTACTCCAAACACACATTTAGAGGCGTTCAGCCTCATCTTATAGCTTTTGAGGATGTTGAACACTTCCTTTAGGTCGGCCAAGTACTGTCTGTTGACCTTGCTTTTGACCACCATGTCGTCAATGTACACTTTAACAATGCTACCGATGTGTTGTTTGAACATTCTGGTGACCAGTCTCTAATAGGTGATGTTTGCGTTCTTCAGATCAAAGGGTATTACTTTGTAATAGAAGATACCCCTCAGAGTGATGAAGACAGTTTTTTCTTGGTGCTCTTCATATAGCGGTATCTGGTGATACTTGTAGTAGGCATCTAGGAAACTCATCTTCTTAAATCTAGCTATTGCATCCACCAGTTGGTCGATCTTTGGAATAGGGAAAAGGTCATTGGGCCATGCTTTATTTAAGTTGGTGAAGTCAACACAAACCCTCTATTTGTCATTTTTCTTCTTTACCACCACTAAGTTTGAGAGCCAACATAGGTAGTAGACTTCCCTTATTACCCTTGTTTCAAGGAGTTTGTCCACTTCTTCAATTACAGCCTTCACATGTTAAGTAGCTGCCCTTCTCCCCTTCTGGAGCAAAAGTCTGCACTGTGGGTCCACTCTAAGTCTATGGCAAGCTACTTGTGGATCAATTCCTTACATGTCATAAGGTGTCTAGGCGAACACTTTAATAAACTTTGTCAATAGATTGATCAATAATTTCTCCTTTAATTTAGACAAAGAGGTGCCGAGAATGAAATACTTTTCTTTATTGTGCCGATCTAAGTAAATCTTCTTCAGATCCTCAACGACCTTATTTTTTGGTAACAACCCGACATCATTAATTGTGGGCATGTTTTCATGAAGTTCCATTATTTGTACCTTACCTGTTTTTTCATTTGTGGCACATGCTGTCAGGAAGCATTACTTAGCCGCTACTTGGTCCCCTCTTATCTCTCCTACTCCTCCAGGAATTCGGAAACAGATCAGCTAATGATAGGACGAATGTATGACTTTCATAAGGTTGAAACATGTTTGACCCATGATTGCATTGTAGGGAGAATGCACATTGACCACCAGGAACTCCGTCTGAATAGTAATCCCTCCCGTAGTAACCGAGATAATTACCTTTTCCAACGGCTAGACGGGGTCCTAGCTAAATCCGACCAGGGGGTTCGAAGATAATTGGAGATTGGTGTCCTTCAGTCCTAGCTTCTTAAAAAGGTCGTAGAACATAAATTCGGAGGAGCTTCCTTGATCAATCAGTAGCCTTTTTACATTACAGTCCCCCAATCGTAGCTTTACCACCAACGCGTCATTGTGTGGCAGTTGCACCCCTGCCAAGTTATCATCGGTGAAGGTTATGGCCTCAACGCTACTGCCAACCTTTGCCTTTTTTTTGGGGCTTCTAACTACATTACCTTCCTGAGGTGTGCTGCTTTCTGGATCTCTGCCCGGTATCTGTGTGAGTCTACAATTACTGATTCTGCCGACCTATTGAGGATATTGATTACTCAGACAGGTTCAGTTTTGACTTCCCTATGTAGAATGGCTTCCTGCTTTGTTTGTACTGCCTTCTGGTTTGTTTTTTCATGATCGATGTATTGGTCTAGGTGTCTTGCCTTTGCCAATTCCTCTAAGTGGTTCTTAAGATTCCGGCAGTTCTTCGTCTAATGTCTTTTTTCCCTATGGTAAGAGCATAACTTCCTTTAGTCTTGGGCAGCAGGGTCTCCTCCTAACTTTGAGGGCCACTTGAAGAAGCGTTTGTCTTGTATTTGGGGTAAAATTTTGTAAATTGGGTCCTTGAAGACTGTGTTGACCTCTTCTGTAGTTTTTCTGCCCCGAGTGTTATTATTGTTCTCCTCACGTCTGGGCTTCTTGCTTTTACGACCATTTTTCTTCTCGTTTTTCTCGCCAACCTTCTCCTACGTTGGTAGTGCTACATCTTCTTTCACCCATGCATACTGTTCAATCCTCAGAATCAGGTATTGTATCTAGGTGACTAGTTTATTCATGAGGGATTGCCTCAACCGGTGTTATATGGGAAGGTCGATCTTGTATTGTGTAATAGCCAGATGCTTGTTGCAGTCTTCTATTTCGTTATAAGCCTCCAAGTATCTCCTCGTATACATGCGTAATCCCTCGTTATCTTTCTTCTGCAAGGTCAGCAAGTAGTCCACCTCCTTGGGTTGTTTGCTGTTTGCTATGAAATGGTTTGTAAATAGCTTGGCAAGTTGTCTCCAGTTTGACATTGATCTAGACTGCAGCTTGTCGAACTATCATAGAGCTACCTCTCCCAGGCTTGAAAGGAAAACTCACCACATGAGTGAATCGTCATAACTCTATAGCGCCATCATCTGCTTATAGTGCCAAACATGGGTAATGGTAACCTACTTTCCATCATAAAGAGTGAACTTTGGTGGGACAAATTTCCTGGGAGGTCGGCTTGTCTCAATATCTTCTATGAATGGGGTGAAAGCAATCCAGTCCAGGGCTCTTTTGGCTATATCCTGGGCTGTCCGCCCTTTTTGGTGCTTATCTCGGTTGTCTAGCTGATCTTCCAGCCACTTGTCCCAATCCTGCTGCTCTGGCTCGATCCTAGCCGGGTCTCTTACTGTTGTTTGATTCCTTTATGGCTGTCGATCTTCCTGTCGGTCCATATAGTGCCCTGTACTAGCTATGTAGCTCCCTATTGCGTGTGCATCCGGGGGCTCATGTTTCTTGAATTTGTCCTCCTTTTATGTTGCCAATCTAGAGATCTCTTAGGTATTCTTCCATCTCTTTTGGCAATTACTTCCCTCATTGCTTCAATTGTTGATCTGAGGTGGGTAATCTTTTTATCCCGCTTTCGGATCTCCTACATAGTTGTTTGGAGCGATAAATTACTGGGAATGTAGCCACTGGATGTTGATGAATTCAAATTCCTATGGTGATTCCTTCGACGGTTTGAATTTTGGGCATACTGCAAAGCCCAAGCTAGACATTCCTGTCCTTCTGGCTAGTTGCCTTCAGGGAATCGTACCTCCGATCAGATGAAGCATCCTTCTAGAGTTCACACCAGATCATCATGTCAACTTGACTAATGTGTGCCATCATGACTACGGACGTCATGACTGTCAGCTAGTTCCCTATTGGTAGGATCAACTCCTCTTTCGAGATAGCTGGTACTCATTGTTGCGTAGACCTTCTCACAGATGACGCTAATTGTAAGTGAAATTTTTAGAAAGGCCCGGTTGAATTCTTAAACCGTATCGACGAGCACAATTAATCTACAATAAAAGAAAACAGTAAGAATGTCTCGACCTTTTTTGAGCCGAAGGTATTCTAATGACTAAGTTAGTAAGCTTAATTACAATAAATTGAATAAAATATTAGAGAACTAAAAATAAAGTGAACGTACCTTACACTTTTAGTACAAAAGGTATTTATAGTTTTCGAAATGCCATATTTCTTTTTAGAATTGGAGTTACTTGTTTTTTAAAAATCCTCATTAATTGAGTCAATTTAATATATTAAGCTTATCTTTGACTTATCCTAATTCACTTTTACTTAAAAATAAAATTTGTATTATGAACTTTATTAGTCTTGGTACCTTTTACCTTTTACATTAGGATATATGGACCAACTACTTTAGATCCCTGTCTCTCGTCAGCATGAATTTTATCTGATAGATTGACACTCATGAACCGAAATTCACTTGGACTGATCTGTCCTAGGGGTTGGCTCTGATTGGCCCACATATAATGGGCAGTATTGGTTGCCACGCTTGGGCGATCTTTATTAGGCATGCAAAACAACGCTTTTGCCCTCGATGGAATGCGTTGTTCTTCGTAGGAATTAATGCCATCGCAAATGGAGTCTCCTTGCTCACGCCCCACGGGAGTTACTGATATCTCTTGCTATGCCATCCATATATGCGAAGATACCCACCAGGTTTAGGTAACGGTAATCTTGATTCTTGTCTGGTTTCTTTGGTCATGGAGACAATTTCTTCCTTCGATTCTTCGAACGCCTAAATCTTTGTTTGTTAATATCCAGAATGTATTCTCGTTACGGGAGCCATAACGAATCCATCATAGATGAACATTGTTGTCTCACAGTTTGGGATTTCCACTCGATTAGCCTCCCTGAACTATTAATTTGTCCGAATAGCGTATACTGTTTATGATTTTCTTGTAGAACGCAGTGTCTCAGAAACGGTGACCCCATTGATTTTACAGCGTTGAGATAGAGGAATGGGCTGTAATGGAACAAGAAGTAGATGGGTTATGGTATCTATTCAGAAGAAAAGATCATATTTTCAAGGCAAGACCTAAAGAAATTTTTGTTTTACAAGCTTAAAAGCACACCCCTTTGCCTTTATTAAAGGTAAACAGTTGCAATTTACACAGAGACTTGCTTAATGGCTTAAGTTTGTTAATAATTTATAAATATTGATTGACTTTGTGAATTCACAGCTAGATGGTTTAAATAAACATATGGAATAGAATAATCGTATTATGCTGACTTTTTGGTGATTTAAGCCCTCGTAGGAGGGAAATTTCATGTATTAATAACTAGTTTCCCTGCAATGTATGTGTTTGTGCAAATTGAACTTACAATGCTTCCAACCATCTTTATGTTGTCTAATTCTCAGTTTGGCTGAACATTTAGGCTGAATTCAATCCAAAGTCTTTAGAAGCTTGTTTTGTGACATGCTCAAAACATTATTCAGTTTTTCACAATTAGTTTTAAAGATATATTATGATTTATTGTGCCCAATGTTTATTGGCCTCTGTTTCAATTATTCTATCCAGGAGTTTTGGACATGTTTACAGCTTCTTCTTTATTGGTTACTGAGAATACCTTTTTTTTTGTTTTTGTTTTCTTGTTATAGTTTACTGTCGGATTAACAAATGTAGTAGTTGCATTATGGGTTGTGTGATGTGTCTGTCTGCATTTCTTCATATCAGCCATTTACTGGATGGTGGGACTGCCGATGATTATGATAGAAAAATGGTTGTACAAGGAGGTCGGTTGTTTTTAATTTTATTCTTTAGTGAATTAGTGGTTTGAGTTATTCCGTTCTTGCAAATCTGTATCTCATATTGGTAGAATACCTGCATGTTAGTGATTAATTCTGCATCTCCATCTTGTCTTCTGTATTTTTGTATTTTTCTTTGGTTGGGAAGCCGGAATCGAAGCATGGGTCGTACACACATTTGCAGTAAAAGTGTTCTAAGTTTGCTTCCCTTCCTTTGCTAATTACAAAAGCATATTTTTTAATTCTTGAGAGACAATTGCATATTAGCATGATTTACGTCTTTGCCGCTTTGATAATTCTCATCATTTTTTTCTCCTATGATTTTAGCTTTTCTTCTCATGCAAGATATTTGTTTGGTTCTCTCTTGCTTCATTCATAGTATGATGTCTACATTGGAAAATGCTTCAACCTTCAGATATAACTATGTCAGTTACAATATTAAAAATTTGTAGTTGTAAGATACAAATATTGGATTTACTGTTTTTGCATTAATACTGTTTTTGTGCAATTCATAACTTTTATTTGGATTGAGTAATGACAGGTTATACTGGTCTCCATGACGTTATGTATTCATGGGAAAAAGAATAAAAAAAAAAACCTAAAACAAAATATAGAAAAGCAAATCAGAAAAAAAAAAAAAAACTCAAAGATAACTTGGTGCAAAAATTTGACAACTTCCTTCAACTTTTGACCCTTCATTTTACTTGTACAACTTGCTACTAAACATCTAATCAAGAATAATCCCCCAAAAGACAGGAAGAAAAATAGGTCAATGGAAATAACAATTTATTGTTGTGAGGTCATTGCACACCTCATGGTGGATGAGCCACCTCAAATTCGATTGGAAGGTCAAGTCTTGCGCCCCATTTTGAATGCTTATAAATAGCAGTATGGCTGATGGTTTTGATAACAACCGAGAGAGAGAGAGAGAGAGAGAGAGAGAGAGAGAGAGAGAGAGAGAGAGAGAGAGAGAGAGAAGTAGAGGGAAAATAGAATGAAGAGAAATATAGGTAAGTTTTCATGTTGTATTCCTTTTGGTTCTATAGTATTAATAAAGTTTTGGGTGATCCAGAAGATCTAGCCCTAATTGTTTTAGAAGAACTCATATGATAAATATTTAACAGTTTTTTAAGAACTATTCACTATATTTTATGTTGAGTTATTTTATCTGTTTTATATGCCTTTAGTTTTATAACACGTTATTAGCACGATACTATAAGTGCTTTGTATTCTTCTTTACATTAGGAAGGTACTACATTTTATGTGTAATTTATTTTCATTTTGAATTCTTTACTGTTCACTTAATTCGCATGAATAGTATGAACAATAGTTCAATTATTGAGATGAATAGTATTTATTTCAAAATTTTGTTGCTTCATTTCTCTCAAATCTTGCATTTTTTAAAGCTCTAGAAGAGCGGTAATATCAATGTCTAGTAGATATATTCAAGTAACAATTTGACGAATGTATTTACTAAAACACTACCAACGGAGTTTAAGAAACTATCTAATTCATACCAGAAGTATGAATGAGGGGGAGTTGCGTACTGTATTCTTTTCCCTTCGCCAATGGTTTTTTCCACAGGATTTTTCTTCGCAAGGTTTTAATGAGGCAATTTTAACACACCATACTAAGTTATTTTACACAATATCACTGTACTCTTTTTCTTTCGTTAAGATTTTTTCTCATTGGGTTTCCCTAGCGAGGTTTTAATGAGGCAGTTTTAACATATCCTAATATGTATTGCGGTTATCCAAGGGGTAGTGTTGTGAGATCATGGCTCAACTCATGGTGGATGAGCCACCTCAAATTCGATTGGAAGGTCAAGTCTTGCACGCCATTTCGCATGCTTATAAATAGCAATATGGCCGATGGTTTTGATAACAACTGAGAGAGAGAGAGAGAGAGAGAGAGAGAGAGAGAGAGAGAGAGAGAGAGAGAGAGAGAGAGAGAGAGAGAGAGAGAGAGAGAGAGAGAGAGAGAGAGAGAGAGAAAATAGAAAGAAAGAAACAGAGCGAAAATAGAAGGAAGAGAAATATAGGTAAGTTTTCATGTTGTATTTCTTTTAGTTCTATAGTATCAATAAAGTTTTGGGTGATCCAGAAGATCTAACCCTAATTGTTTCAGAAGAATTCATATGATAAATATTTAACAGTTCCTAAAGAACTATTCACTATATTTTGTGTTGAGTTATTTTATCTACTTTATTGTCTTTAGTTTTATAACATTTATCTTATTATGGTTCATCAATAGGATAGTACATAGAAGTTAAACTTTATAAAATGTGGCTGACAAGCTGTTTTTACCATGATTACAACTAAAAAAGAGATTGGATGGATTACAAAAATATCACCATTCTCCCTATCAGTATCTCTCACCGCACAGTGTAGGGCTTTTCTTCCCTTTGTTTGTTGCAAGGCACAATCTCTTGTCTAGGCCAATCATTTCCATGCATCATCAACTTCCTTAGCCTCTTTTCTTTTGTTTCTTGCTTGGTCTTATCAATGCAGAAGACAGTGTAATAAATAGTTTTGAGCTTGTTTGAAGTTATAACCCCAACAACCGCCACCCAAAAAAAAAAAACAAAAACAAAAACAAAAGACGTTAATTGCATTCATAAGGATGAAAGTTGTGGTGAACTCCTTGACCCACATGGAAAAAAACATATTGACATCCATGACAAGACCAACAAAATGATATGCAATTCAATTTCGCTACCCAAGCCACTACTTGGGGTCAAAAGCACAAAATCCTTCTCCATTAAATTCTTGTTCCTAGGGATTTGGCTAACCACGACCCTTGGATTTAATTTTGTATAAGATCATTGTCTCGATTTTGCTACTTTCTCACTTAGGCTATGTCTGGTACAATGGAATGAAATGGAATGCTCATTCTCATTCTCTTGTTTGTTTCCACAAAAAATGAGAATGACCATTCCGTCCCACAGAGGAGGGAATGACCATTTCCACTTTTTTGCACTCCACGATAGAATAGGAGAGAGATAGAAGAATAGGAGAGAATAGGCCACCACTTACCACCATTTACTGTTGTCATCACCACCGCCACTCCCAACCACCGACCTTCACCACACAATGCCACCATCCACCCGTCGCCCACTGCCACCATCATCACTCACCGCCACTAGTCATGAGCCATCTTTACCACACAATGCCACCATCCGCTCATAGCCCATTGTCACCACCACCATCCAGTGCCACCATGCACCACTGATTTTCACCACACTGCTACTACCACCATCCATCCACCCACCCACCCACCAACACCACCATTGCTCGCCTCCCCTTGCGACCCAGCACCACCACCACTCACTACTGTCCTCCACTCCCACCACCGCCACTTTGCACTCAATGCCACCATGACCCATCCTCCACCACTCACTCCCCAACGCTACCTCCATCACCGCCACTGCTCACGTCATTTCATTTCAGCAACATAACTAGTGTAACCAAACATGGGAATGGTCATTCCAGTCCCACGCAAGGAACAAAATTTTCATTTGTTTCTACTGAAACGGCCGAAATATTTCCGTTTCTTAAGGAATTGAAACGAAATATTAGTGGAATAACGAAACACTATTATTACAATCAAAACACACTTAAATATAGAAAAATGCACCAAAGCACAATGATATATACCTAAACAATAAGTTGTATTAACCCGAATTAAATTTTTTTATAAAAGGTGTACAGTTTTTATACAAAAGATTGTATTTTATTATTTTGATATTTGTCATTTTTGAAATGTTTCCGAAACATTTCTGTATTTTTTCGTTTCCGAGCCAACCGAAACGACCCCTCCAAACGAAATTTTGATCCTTGGACTCTCACATCATTCTATGTTGGCAATCAAATAGTGGAATGAGAATGATTATTTCATTCCATTCCGTTCTTGTGTATCAACCGTAGATTAGGGCCTTATCTTTCCTTGTAGGTGGTCCAAGCGTCACGACGGAGGGTTGACAACAACTGCAGAGGAACACCCAACACAACTCTGTTTCTAAGACTTGAAAACCCTCAGTTATCTCAAAGATTAATTTGAATTGACGAGGATTATACAGGCTCGTCATGCTTAGGGCCTTATCTTTCCGTGTAGGTGGTCCAAGCATCGTGATGGAGGGTTGATTGTTGATAGCCTGCATAATCCTTGTTAATTCACATTAATCTTTGAGATAGCTGAGGATTTTCAAGTCTTAGAAACAGGGATGTGTTGGGGTTTCCCTTGCAGTCTTCGTCAATTTGGATCTCAACCTCTGAGATAACTGAGGAATGGTTTCTTTGCAACAGGTATGAACTTCACTAACCAACCAAGTGGCCATGATATAGCTGCGATTGCAGTGCAAGCCACCCATTGCCACCAATTCAATCTCTCTGTATCTGCAAATTTCTTCAGGAACTCAACCATCACAATCTGCATAATAACAGTTATTCCAACAATCCCAAGAAACAATCTGTTCTTATGAAGACCTGTGAATACATTCTTCTTCTCCATCTTCCTTGAATTGAATTCATTGAAAACTTGGCAGAGTACAAAAATATTGAAGATTAGAGTATTCTTTACTGCCTCACTCACGTTAAAGATTGACTTGCCTGTGAACTGTAAGGTCAAGAGGATGGCTATCTGGTATAGAGCTTGTGCCAAAAGATTTCTCCACATAATGTTTGTTATGAGGGGTTCGGTCCTACCCACAGGCAGCCTGTGCATCAGCTCATCAGTTGGCCTCTCAGTAGCAAGGGCCAGGGCACCCAAAGTATCCATGATGAGGTTTACCCACAACAATTGGACTGTTGTTAGGGGAACTGCACCGGCAGAAACTGCTGCAATGAAGTTGATTACAAGAGCTGCAACATTCACGGTAAGTTGAAATTGGATAAATTTTTGGATATTGTTGTAAACACATCGCCCCCACCTCAAAACTGTGGCCACAGAGGCGAAATCATCATCCAAGATGACAATATCTGAGCTCTCTTTGGCCACCTCGGTGCCTTGGATTCCCATGGAAAGTCCTACATCAGCTTCTTTCAATGCAGGTGCATCATTTGTACCGTCTCCAGTTACGGCAACCACATGACCTTTCTGTTTCAAGCATTGTACCATGAGAAGCTTGTCAAAGGGGGATGATCTTGCCATAACACGGATGTGATTGACCTTCTGCATCCTCTCTTCAAGTGTGTACTTCCGGAACTCAACACCTTCCACCACTTCTCCACTGTTAACTTGTTGATCAGGTCCAAGTATTCCACATTCTGTGGCTATAGCTTTTGCTGTGAATACATTGTCTCCAGTGATCATTTTGATGTTGACTCCTGCAGATCTGCAAACTTGAATGGCTCTCTTTGCCCCTGGTCTACACGGATCCTTCAGTCCAACTATCCCCAGCAAGGTCAGTCCCTCGTCTTTTAGCTTTTGGCGTGTTTTTCCATCTTCAACATATTGCATTTCTTCCTCTGGAACTTGCTTGTGAGCAAAAGCGATGCATCGGAGGCTACTGGCTGCCATTCCTTGGATTATCTTCTCGAATTGCTTCCTTCCTTCTCCATCTATTGGCTTTATATTTCCGGTATTCTGATAATAATTTGAACACATTGCTAGTACCATCTCAGCGGCACCTTTCCAGTGCACATGAACCGTGTCATCAGCCTTCTTCCTCACTGAAACTCCGCTTCTTTTCTTCTCTGAATTAAAGGTTTCAACATGACGAATGGTTGAACTTTGCTTCAATCTCTCCATATCCATTCCTAGTTCCACGACTGCCCAAGTGAGAATTGCTTTTTCCGTTGGACTGCCAGAAAACTCAGGTATAGACCCTGAAAGTACTGGTTTGTAAACACTACCAGTGGTGTTCAAACCAACTCCTTGGTGGAACAGTTCAAGAACTTCCGGGGCAATTACTTCGGAAGATATTTCTTCCATCTCTTCTTGACCAAGCCAGAATTTGGCGACTTTCATTTGATTCATCGTTAATGTTCCAGTTTTGTCAGTGCAGATAACTGTGGCCGACCCCATGGTCTCACAAGCTGAAAGCTTCCTCACCATTGCCTGATCGGCCATCATTCTCTTCATGGAGTAAGCAAGTGTGAGCGTGACTGCCAACGGCAAACCTTCTGGAATGGCAACTACCACGATAGTAACGGCAGCAGCAACAATACTCACGACAGAATTGAACACATAATTTATTTCTGTTCTGCCGGCGTTAAACTCCTGATTGCCATACTCATCTTCCGTGTTTCCGGTGAAGTAACGAATTAGCAGAACCACAAGAACTAGAAAAGCAACAGCAAGCCCTACCTTCCCGATAGATGAGGTGAGTTTGTCAAGCCGAGCTTGTAATGGTGTTTGCTCGTTGGAATTGCGTGCTATCGAGCTCATCATCTTCCCCCAGGCGGTGTTTATTCCCACCGATGTCACAACCATCCGAGCATACCCATCAGCTACTTTCGAGCCAGAAAGCAAGAATGGGTTCTGTATGGCATCAACTTCCACGTATTCGCTCTCTCCAGTCATGCTCGACTCGTCGACTTGCAAAGAATGTCCCCTCAGGAACAGCCCATCAGCAGGAATTTGATCCCCAATTGTCAGAAACACGACATCTCCAACCACAATGTCGAAGATAGAGATCTTTTGCCGCCTTCCATCTCTGGCGACATCGATTTTTATGTTGTTACTTATTTTCGACAGCTTGTCGAACTGTCTCTCCTGTCTGAAGTTACTAAGTGCAGTTACAGCAACAACTAGAAAGACAGCTACAAAAATACTGCCACCCTCGTACCAACCTTCTTGTGCGCCGTGTTCTTTGATGCCAAAGCCAAGAGAAAGGGCAGCGCAGCCCAGCAGGATGAAAATGGTGGTGTCCTTGAAAGCCTCCAGCATGAAAAAGACGAACCCTTTCGGGGGCGGCTTTTGGTAAGTGTTTGAACCGAACCTGCTCTGTCGCAGGCTGAGATCAGGATCATCGCCGTGGATTCCATCTTCAGGGTCAGTTTGAAGAGCCTTGGCTAAGCCCTTGACTCCTCCAAACCTGCGAAGCTCGTTCAAGTCTTTCTCCTTCACCATCTCAGTGAGTTTTGACTGATCGATGCTGGGGAAGCAAGAACAATCTATGTTTTCTATCGCAATTGATTGAATGACTTGAATAGTTTCATCAACATCATGAACTGGTTCAATATCAAGAATGGTGTAATCATGGTTCCTTTTATTGGGTACAATCTCTCTTACGAGAGAGAGCATGGCTCGCGAAGAATATATTGCTGTGTAAGCTAGGCGCCATCGCTTCTGGGCTTTGGTGAAGTGGTTCCGGTTCTTGGGTGCAACCTCTCTGGCAAGAGAGAGCATGAAGAAGATGGCTCTGTAAGCCAGGCGCCATCGTTTTTGGGCTTTGGTGAAGGTGGTGGTGCTGATGCTATCCAGCAGAATGCCATAGTCGCAAGGTGAATGGAGTTGGGCTGACATTCTTTCCTTCTAAAACTCACAGAGATGGTAAAAGCAAGAGCCTTGAATGGTTCTCAATGAGCTGCAGCAGGAAAGAACTTTCAGTCTGATACCCATACATTGCTACACTATATATAATAGAAAATACGAGAAACACGTTAAAATGATATGATAATGACATATTTACAATCGCGAAACCTCAATAGTGGGCTTTTTCTCTTCCAACACATGAATATAAATGAACCACATCATTTTATGGGTGAGCTATACCACCAAAAAATGATGTGAGTCATACAGAATTTATAATCAGTGGTTAAACGAGTCTCAAAAGCAAAGCACCTATCGTGGATGGTGTAATTTTTTTGAAAGAAGCATTGCTCAATTTTTATATATGCATTCTAGTTGTTTAGCAATTTACATTAAGGCGGCAATGAAGCTTGGTTGACTGCTTCCCAAGTACAGATTAGGAGGTCCGGCAAAGGCTTCAGAGGTTACCCAGAAAAGAAAGCAAACAGTTGCATACCTACACGACACCAGGGGATTCTTGGAGGAGCCGGCAAAAGAAATGGTCAATGGTTTTATAACTTTCTCTCTACTAGTTTAAACCTCAGATCCCAAACAATGGGAAAACAACGGAGTCATCAGCCGCGTATACGTAAATGGATTGCTCACATAGCTTAAGGATGTTGGCAAAAGAATATTTTTTTAAATCCAGTATGATTTTGTATTTTATATTTTACTGGGACACTTATACAGTATATTATTCGAAACTCACCGTACCGTACTGTAGATTTATCGCGTAATGGCAAAGGAAATGTGTTTTGAAGGCATTCTAACAAAACTTTTGTGTTCAAGACATTGTTGTATTCATTTCAACAATGTTCAATAGTTTCTTTTGAATTTTATTATTCAGAAAATGTCTGGATCTAATAGTCTTCAATTTGATTTTTGTTTCATCCTGAATTCGGGTGTTACATTTTAATAGGTCTACACTGCCGTACTTCACAATTCGCATAGGATAATCACAACGGGTGACTGTCCTCGTTTTAAGCATGAAACTATAAGTTCAATTTTTGTTTATGCCCTTTTGTGATCAACAGAGAGCCAGGATCTCACCCTTAGGGGGGGCCAAAATTAAAAAATTACACAACTAATATAAATTATTGAATGCTCATAATTTACAAGTACTAGACATGCTAAGATTAAATATTAAATTAACGCATAAACTATAAAGTTGGTATCTATTAGCCTTCACAAAATATAAATGAAAGATAAGTTGCAAAATAATTATTTTTTGGTATATCTTAGCTTAATCATCTATCAAAGTAAAACTCAATGTTTTTTCAAGTCTCGCAAGTCTTTTATGATTTTTTCCGTACTAGATTTCATAGTAATTTCCTTTTCAATATACACAACCAAAGTTCCATCCAATAAATACAAAAATCATCTTTGCTAGATGGTATATAATATGAACTTTGAGTAAGTGGATGTAAACACCGTGTATGCATTCGAATGGTTAACAAGTATTCCAAGATAGGGAAAAAAGGTTTCAGCAAAAACTTACAAAAAAATTTGTAATGTATGTACTACTCCAATAGTTCAATTCAATGCTGCTAGATCATAAACTGTCTATTTTTTCTTCCTTGTCATGGCTTCCTATAGTCCTATAAATTATATCGCATAATATAAATGATTAAAAAAACAATACTCACAACTGGATTAACCGTTCTAGGAAACAAAGTAAGAAAAGTTGTTATTCAGCTCATTTTAGAAGACTTTTTTTTCAATCTTCAAGGGAGTGACTCACATGGGATCCAACTCTGATCATTTCTAAAAAAAAGAAACAATTGTTATGTAGCAATAAAATTTTCAACCCACTCCTTAAGAATTAAAATTTGTAAAACACATTTTCTATGGAACAAAAACTAAATTTGATTAGAAAACTTGGAGTGAGTTTAAGAGATTTCTTGAGTTTTAAGTACATTTTTGTTCCATTTTACCAATTTTCAAAGAATTCTTGAGTTTTAAACTGAAGATAGAAAGTGTGAAATTTTTTTTTTCTGTAATATTTTCTATAACCAATTCTTACAATGCGTTTATAAGAATTATGAAAATTAATAAAAAGCATATAAACAAAAATATTTTAAATATAAATTTATCATTAAAGTTGTGAATGCCGACAAAAACGAAATTACCTGGTAGTTTCTCGCCGCGTAACATCGCCGAAATAATGGAAAGTAACGATGTTTTGACAAGGAAAATACTAGGGGCAGCCTAGCCTATCAATGTGGGGGCCATCAAGTCACGAGTTAAGGTCAGCAGGTGCGGCTGTTCTTAAAGACAATGAAGGCTGATTGATAAAGACAAAACAAAGGGAGCTTTCCACTATGCCCAAAATTTGCTTCCATCAGTCGCGCCGGTCGTCTCATTGCCTCATGAAATCATTTTTCGCCACTATTTACACGAAAACGAAGAATTTGCGTGGCGTTGAAATTGGGCATTATTAGTCTTTGAGTAAATAGATTTAATTGGAATAAGTGAATCACCTGGTACGTACGATGTTGCTGAAACATGTCACTTGGCCTTGGCCAACACAACTGGGGTATGCAAATTTATACTCACATGCCCGTCGACTTCACCCACGAATATCAATGACACCAAATCCATACTGTTCTTGCGCCCCAGTTCTATATCTGCAGACGTAGGCAGGAACAAAAAGTATGCCATGTTTGCAAGTCTGTTGATAAATTCAAACGGAATGCGTGCAAATAAACCAAAATGGGTCTGATGCAGGCACGATCTGTCTAGTATACGCTTCCTAGCCGTCAGTGTAATATAGAAATAGCAACCCACTTCAGTATCCTCATTAACTCTTCTATATAAAAATCTGCTGTATATATTGCAAGCTCTAACGTTAAAAACAACACGCAACCCATCAAAAGGAGGAGGGTGGATAGCAATCCAAAACACATGCTTCCAAATATAACTGAGACCTTAGAACTTCTCAACTGAATGTAACAGGGAGAGATATATCAGCTAGAGAAACACCATCATCAAAATCTCTCAACTTATTCACTTATTTGTTTGTACAGCCAGGGAGAAGGAGAGGAGCAGAAAGAGGGATAAACCACGAAAGAACCAGGTTTTCACTCCCCAGATCTAGGCTACCATTCTGTCTCATTTGAACATCCCATGCAGATGATGAAATGAAAATAACTTAATAGAACTTCGCAATTAACCGGAATGGCATAACATAGCGTTGCTGATAGACTAAGTAGAATCCAAGTACCCTGAATACCCCATACGTTGATTAAGCTAGTGTGTGTTGTGCCCAGGGGCTACAGCTCGGTGGGGAGGGGTTGGGCTATGTCTTACTTTTGAATCTTGGCTAATAAATTCAGGTAATTATGTGTAGCTACACATTCAATTCAACTCAACTCATCAGGTCTTAAAATCTGTGTCGATATAAACACATAAACGTGTATAGACACATCATATATGTATGTACATAATCATGTGCTACAATTGAGCTGAAACTAGGTTTAGAGATCAAAATGCTTTTTTTTTAAAATAATAATAAATAAAAAAAGCCAACAAACAGGCCAACAAACAAATTGTTATGCTGTACAGCCCAAAGGCAGTCAGCCAAACTCGAGCTAACTTTTTTTGCTCAGATTCTAAGTGCAAAAGTAAAATTTTATTTTAGAACAGCATATTTAATATATATATATATATATATTTATCTATATAAATATACATTAACAGTAGAAGCCAAATCCTAATGAGCATAAATTTGGCTTGCATTCAGGCCTGTTAAATCAAGGTTGGGCCTAGATATAAAGGAATTAGTCTGGGTAAAATATGGGCCTCTCAGCCAGACTTATTCCAATATCCAGATCAGATTGACAAAAATACCCTAAAATTCGTCTGCAAGCAATGATGCTAGGCACTGTCACTTGTAAGTACTTTACATGACTATGCAGACCCACAAGTGCCCAATATATACTCAAAATAACCTAGTGCATTGAGTACCATGTATGCTAACCTCAACCAAACCACCCCGACAGATTGTCAGCTCAGCAAGGAGAGGTGAGTTTGGCCTTGCCTTGTGCTGAACCAGTAAAAACAAGATTGGAAGAATAAACTGTGAGTTTCAGCATCTGCTTCTCTATCTCCTCACTTCTTGTACTGGATTTAGCTGAATTTGAAACAGGATCATTATATTAGTCCAGTAAAAAATGAGATAGTTACCTAAGCAGCAGCAAGAAGTACCGAAGGAAAACTCCATTAGCTTCAGAAAACTTTTAAACAGTTGTAGAAATACTTCAAACACTCATGGACTAGAATTTTAATTAAACCCATTGACATGATCTTCGAACCATAAACAGCACTGATATGTCTCTATCAGATGATCCTTACTATCGAAATTTATCTTTATCACACATTAAAGACTAAGTTATGATCGCAGCCAACCATCACATGCCAATTGAAGCATTTCACTTTGGTTGCATGATGAGGGTGGTGACAACCTGACTCGTCATGGCATCCACTTAGAACTCTATCCTTCCACAAGCATCTTTGTCAATAGTTGGCCTCACCATTGTTAGAAAAACATTTTCCGCAGACTTTAGCGGGTTTATGTGCCATGTTACAAGATATTTTAGTGTGGGAGACAAACAGTCAATTGACAAGAATATAGCAGGACAGCAATGGCAATGGAATTAGGATGCCTGCAATGGCCACAATAGTTGTTATAATAACGGTGACAATGATGCTGGTCTTGTGGTTGTCAATGTGGAAGTAAATGGTCAAAATAGTGCAGCAAGAAGACTCTGCTGGGAGTAATCACAGGTAAAAGAGAACACGTCGCTATGGTGGTGAGGACGACAATGGTGACGGCAATTGTCAAGATGGAAGGTGCAATGTGTGTGAGAGCAAACATTTGACCTATTTGTGACTTCTTATACTTTCTAAACTTCCCAATGGTAAAAAGATCCTGACTTACTAAATAAATTAACATCCTGAAACAACAACAGCAGCAATTTAGTATAGTACAGGTTATAAAGATTTTCAGGTTTTTATTTTTTATTTTTTATTTTTTTTAACTATGGGTAACTTTCTGAAAGGAGGCCCCACGCCTTGCTTCCCCATGGGTTTATGGAAATAATTAGGTCATTATTAAAGGCTGCAGAAGACTGAATTCTAAATTTTATATTTGTGCACATACATTGTGAGTAGCAGTAATCAGTAGGAAATAAACTAATGAATTGGTAACTCAAACTAAATTCCACAAAATAAATAAACTAATGAATTGGTAACTCAATAAAATTCCAATGGTAACAAGATCCTGACTTACTAAATAAACTAATGAATTGGTAACTCAACTAAATTCCACAAACTTCAACTTTCTGCCTGCATTCTGGTGGGTTGCAATATTCTTAAATGTGACTTTAAATAATATTTTGAGTTTAATGCAACTAAATTCCACAAAGCATCAGAGGTTCTTTTATTGCTACCAACCGAGTTTCATCAAATTTCCATTACACCAAATACATGCAACAAATTAGTTATTGTTATATGCATACAAAATGTCATTTAATATCAATTGTTTCATTGTTGGAGACAACAGTGTACAAATATCTTTCATAGTCATTGCACCTTTTCTTGTCTTTTCTTTAATAATACAACTTCAAGTTTATGGTAAAGAAGTAATTTCCACCACTTATTCACCAAACTTCGATAATCGAACACAAAAACATCACTTCAGAAACTAGTTGAAAACCTAGCCTGTACCACAAATTCAAACAAATAGAACTTACTCATGAATACCCTTCTGAAATTCTCAACGATATGCTCCATTGTTGCTGACTCAATCCATCATCCCCACCCCCAAAAAAAACAAACAAACGATTTCACTCGTTAACCAATATTTTGAGGCTGAAACAAACTACCTTCGCCTGGAGAAATTTTCAATGGTCGGCAAAAGTACCTAATAGTTCAGTCCCCCTATAATTTGTCAGTTCCAGTCGATCTTTAAGCTCAACCCAAGTGCCCAGTTGGTACAATCCTGTTAAATCCAACCCCACACACCTCTCCGACGCCGCCAACGGCGACGACGCCCAAAAGATCAACTTCGAAGCTTCTTTCCAATTTACTTTCCTATTCTTGAGAGCAATTCGCGCGTCCCTGAACGCCGGCAGACACTTGTCCTTGGCAAATTTACCGCAATTCACTTTCGACGCCTCGAGACAGACCGCCATTTCTCGCTCTTCGCATTTTTCTCTCTCTGCGAAGTCTGTTTTGGCTCCGCCGAAGAGGGATTTCCACCATGGGAGTTTGCACTTGCTCGACGCGCTGATGGCGCAGCCGATTCGTGCGCCGGCCTCGCATTGCTCGGTGAGTTTGGACTCGCAAGCTTTGTATGCGGAGGCCCAGGATTGGGCGTTTCTGAACGCGAGGACGAACGGACCGGCCGACGGGTAGTCGGATGAACTCGCCGGGAGGGGTCCCCGTAGGAGAGGGACAGGGCGGTCGA
Source organism: Euryodendron excelsum (assembly GCA_033060915.1). Lineage (NCBI taxonomy): Eukaryota > Viridiplantae > Streptophyta > Magnoliopsida > Ericales > Pentaphylacaceae > Euryodendron > Euryodendron excelsum. The sequence continues at coordinate 3,564,180 of CM065382.1, forward strand.
AGGTGATGATGGTGGAGGAAGCTGAATAATCATCAAGATCACTTGGTGGAGTGGCCATTATTGCGGCTTTTGCCAAGGTTCATTACCAAATTCATAGGGCTTTTGTCGAGGCTTATTTTACTCCTACTTTTAAAAAAAATAATGCTAATTTTCCATTTAACGTTAATGTGCTGCCTGCACCCATTACTCAAAAGGCTAAGGCTTAACACTAATCAAGCTACTTGCACAGTTGGTATTTGGCTCGTTAAAAACTTATTTTAGATCGGCTTGGTAAGTTAATAAGTTAAATTTAAATATATTTTAAAGTTTAAAATTTTTTTAGTTTGACTTGAACTAAAAAAATCAAGCTGCTCGAGCTTAATTCAACTAAAACTCGTTTGAACTCATCTCAAAAGTTAAACAAGTTAAGTTTAAATATATTTTGAAACTCGTTAAATTTATCAAATCAAGCTTGAACAATCCACTAATTAGCTCGGCCTGACTCGTTTATAATCCTACTTAAGGCAAGGCAAAGATTCAATTTCATATCAAATTCTAGTTTTGCCGCCACATTAACACCACTCTATTCAATTTTTCGAGAGGTAGTTTAATAGAGATATGAACGTAGGGACGAGTTGTAAATTCAAATGTTTTGAATTTAAAACTTAATAATTTTTTTGTAGCCAAGGCCGTGTGAATCTCCTAATTTTGGTGTGATGCGTAAGGTGGTTTGAACACTTATTAACACATAACAAAAAAAAAAAAAAAAAGGGTGATTATTGTTATACATGCCCTCATATGAAAAAAAGTGTAAACCCCACACTGTGTATAATTCAATACCACGTCAGGGCGCAAGTTAACCAGACCCAAAAGTTAAATAGCATAAACTAAAAGCTAAAACATAATATATATATATATATAAACTTTTAAATTTTGGTTAAAAATAATAAATTGATCTGAACAATCTCTAAGCATATTGTTAATTTGTATAATTAGCGAATACAATATTAATTTTGAATCTATCTTACCATGAAAATTTTATTCCAAAACCATCTAGACAAAACCTTTAAGCATTCAACACATTATTAGCATGGAGTTGTTCACTTTAGACTCATATCTACCACCTTATACAATGTTGTTACTCATTCAATGCTTGGGTCCCTAGGAAACAAGAACCAGCAAGAATAAATAAAATTTTATTAAGACAAATTAGGTTTTTTTTTTTTGGTTTCTTCTTTCTATCAATCATCATCATTTTGCATTTTAATTTGTTTCCTCTATGAGATGACAATAATAATTTGAGAACAGGTGTTTTTTTTTTTCCCCTCTCTATCAATCATCGTCTGTTCAGCTTCTTGGGGTTGTAGATTGAATGGATGTAGATGGGATTCAATTACAGGAGCTGCTTAGGGTTGTACCTGTGAATTCCCTATCTCGAATGAGGTGGCTCTTTAGTCTTGGAGATCATATGAAGTCTTGTATGAATATGGTAAAGGCACTTCTCACAGATAACAAAAAATCAAAGCAAATCCAGAAGGCCACAAAAGGGTAGAAAATGAATAATTGCAAGTGCAAGCGATGGATGTTCAGCCAGCCCTGCCCTGCCTGATAGAATCAAACTCTGATACGGTCAGCATAGATTCAATCAGCTCTTCCACCAATGGTTTTTTCCATAGGATTTTCATGTATACATCAATTATTAGATTGTAAGGCACGATCTCCGGGAAAAATGCCGTAAATACAACTGTTTTTTCGTGGTGCAGACTCCAAGTTTGTCAGCCATATTATTATTATGATGATGATGTTGGACTTAGAAATTGTAAAAAGCTTGGAAGTCCGACAAAAACGAAATTGCCTGGTAGTTTCTCGCCAACGGCCATCACTTTGACAGATTGCGTACGATGGAAACATGGCCGAAATAATGGAAAGTAACGATGTTTTGACAAGGAAAATACTAGGGGCAGTCTAGCCTATTAATGTGGGGGCCATCAAGTCACGAGTTAAGGTCAGCAGGTGCGGCTGTTCTTAACCTTTCCTGTTCACAATGAAGGCTGATTGATAAAGACAAAACAAAGGGAGCTTTCCACTATGCCCAAAATTTGCTTCCATCAGTCGCGCCGGTCGTCTCATTGCCTCGTGAAATCAATTTTCGCCACTATCTTCACGAAAACGAAGAATTTGCGTGGCGTTGAAACTTGGCATTATTAATCTTTGAGTAAGTAGATTTAATTGGAATAAGTGAATCACCTGGTACTTACGATGTTGCTTAAACATGTGACTTGGCCTTGGCCAACACAACTGGCACTACTAAGAAAATGACTATTTACAATGGATAAGCGATCGCAAAGTAATGGTGGGTGGCAAATAATTTTGGCGACGGTTAAGTGACGGCATCTGTTACTTTTAGCGACGGTTATATTCCGTCGCAAATACAGTCGCGGATAAAAAAATAATTGCGACCAGATTTTACCGACACAAATACTTTTTTTTATGACGGTTTCACCTGTCGCTAATACATGTGCGACACTATTACCGACGGTTTTGTTCCCTGACAATAACTATTATTAGCGACGGATACAACCGTCACAAAAAGAGGTCAAAACTGAAAATTACAGCCTACTGCTCCCACGTTTAGCGACAGTTTGATGCCATCGCTAATACTTTTTTTTTGGAGGAAAAAACCATTTCCCCTTATTAATTACAAATAATGTTTGTAATTTTTTGTTACACCTGATAAAATACATATTTAACATAATCGAAATAAATAAAATTCTGACATTCATTTAAATTCAAATACTTACAAAATACTTAACAAAATAAACTAACTTTTAAATATTTATCCAAAAAAAATAATATCTCCCAATAACATCGAAATGGTTTAATTAAATTACATATAGTCTGTCGCAAAATAATATTCCTAATTCAACGTCCATACAACAAAATAATATTCCTAATTCAACGTCCATACAATAAAAGAGTTTTAAGTTTATCACAAACTAAGGCCATATAGGAGCATCATCGACCTTTTCTTTAAGAACAAGCTGAAAAAAAAAATCAAAATATTAGATTCAATAATAAATTACACAATAAAGATAATTAATAAATATGCATGTATTTATATAGGGTTATTGAAATAAAAATGCAATTTACATCACGAGAATGCCAAGCTACATGTAGGCTGACAGATTCTCTAATAGTTTTAACATGTTGCCGAGATCTTTATAAGAGAGCATTAGGTTTCCGGACATTCTGAACAAAAACTTTATAGAAATTTGGATCCAATGGTTCTCCACCAAATTTTACCAAAGGATTCGTACTAATAAGAAGTCCTTCGGCTAATTCGAGTTTCGGAATACCAAAACAAAGCAAAGAAATCTTTACTCCTTTCTACAACAATGAGTGGAATGTCTTAAAAATATGAAAGAAAATTCTTATATATAACACAAGTAAAAAAATTAACACGATCGTCAATAAAAAACAAATATTTCTAAAAAAAAAGAAAGGAAACAATGCCACAACTCTTACACCGAGAGTCCGGCAACCGTGCTGTTTTTTCCCACACGTCATTTGTGCCTGGAACTTGCTATGTGTCAAGTTTGATGGACTTCCGAGACCGTTTGAAGATTTTAGTACCGAAAGGGTTTGAGTAACATGTTTTTCTCAAAAAAAAAGTAAGGAAAAAATATCACAACTCTTAAACCATGAGTCCGGCAACTGTGCCGATTTTTTTCACACGTCACCCGTGACTATAGCATGCTACGTGTGAAGTTTGATGGACTTCCGAGACCGTTTGAAGGTTTTAGTACCGAAAGGGCTTGAAAAACAGTTTTTTATGAAAAAAAAAAGTAAGGAAAAATTGCCACAACTCTTAGGCCGTGAGTCCGGCAATCATGTTGTTTTGTCCCACACGTCACTCGTGTTTAGAACATGTTACGTGTCAATTTTGACGGACTTCCGAGACCGTTTGAAGGTTTTAGTACCGAAAGGGCTTGAGTAACATGTTTTTCTCAAAAAAAAGTAAAGAAAAAATGCAACAACTCTTACACTAAGAGTTCGGCAACCGTGCCGTTTGTTCCCACACGTCACTCATGCCTAGAACATGCTACGTGTGAAGTTTGACAGACTTCCGAGACCGTTTGAATGTTTTAGTACCGAAAGAGCTTGAAAAACTGTTTTTTATGAAAAACAAATAAGGAAAAATTGCCACAACTCTTAGACCGTGACTCCGGTAACCGTGCCGTTTTTTCCCACACATCACTCGTGCCTAGAACATGCTACGTGTCAAGTTTGACGGACTTCCGAGATCGTTTGACGGTTTTAGTACCGAAACGGGTTGAAAAATAGTTTTTTCTCAAATAAAAGTAAGGAAAAAATGTCACAACTCTTAGACCATGAGTCCGGCAACCGTGCCGTTTTTTTCACACGTCACTCGTGCCTAGAACATGCTACGTTTCAAGTTTGGCGGACTTCCGAGACCGTTTGACAGTTTTAGTACCGAAAAGGGTTGAAAAACAGTTTTTGATGAAAAAAAAGTAAGGAAGAAATGTCACAACTCTTAGACCGTAAGTCCGGCAACCGTGCCGTTTTTTTCCACACGTCACTCGTGCCTAGAACATGCTACGTGTCAAGTTTGACGGACTTCCGAGACCGTTTGACGGTTTTAGTACCGAAAAGGGATGAAAAACAGTTTTTTATGAAAAAAAAGTATGGAAAAAATGCAACAACTCTTAGATCGTGAGTCCGGCAACCATGCCGTTTTTTCCCACACGTCACTCGTGCCTAGAACATGCTACGTGTCAAGTTTGACAGACTTTTGAGACCGTTTGACAATTTTAGTACCCTGGTGCCTAAAACATGCTACATGTCAAGTTTGACGGACTTCCGAGACCGTTTGACAGTTTTAGTACCGAAAAGGGTTGAAAAACAGTTTTTTATGAAAAAAAAAGTATGAAAAAAATGCAACAACTCTTAGACCGTGAGTCCAGCAACTGTGCCGTTTTTTCCCACATGTCACTCGTGCCTGGAACATGTTACGTGTCAAGTTTGACGGACTTCTGAGACCGTTTGACAGTTTTAGTACCCAAAAGGGTAGAAAAATAGTTTTTTCTTCAAAAAAAAGTAAGGAAAAAATGCAACAACTCTTAGACCGTGAGTCCAGAAAACGTGCCATTTTTTTCCACACGTCACTCGTGCCTATAACATGCTACGTGTCAAGTTTGACGGACTTCCGAGACCGTTTGATGGTTTTAGTACCGAAAAGGGTTGAAAAACAGTTTTTTATGAAAAAAAAAGTATGGAAAAAATGTAACAACTCTTAGACCGTGAGTCCGGCAACCGTGCCGTTTTTTTCCACACGTCACTCGTGCCTAGAACATGCTACGTGTCAATTTTGAAGAACTTCTGAGACCGTTTGACAGTTTTAGTACCCAAAAGGGTAGAAAAACAGTTTTTTCTTCAAAAAAAAGTAAGAAAAAAATGCAACAACTCTTAGACCGTGAGTCCGGCAAATGTGCCGTTTTTTCTCACACGTCACTTATGCCTAGAACATGCTACGTGTCAAGTTTGACGGACTTCCGAGACCGTTTGACGGTTTTAGTACCGAAAAGGGTTGAAAAACAATTTTTTATGAAAAAAATTATGGAAAAAATGCAACAACTCTTAGACCGTGAGTCCGGCAACCGTGCCGTTTTTTTCCACACGTCACTCGTGCCTAGAACATGCTACGTGTCAAGTTTGATGGACTTCTGAGACCGTTTGACAGTTTTAGTACCAAAAAGGGTAGAAAAATAGTTTTTTCTTAAAAAAAAAGTAAGGATAAAATGCAACAACTCGTACACCGTGAGTCCGGCAAACGTGCCATTTTTTCCCACACGTCACTCGTGCCTAGAACATGCTACGTGTCAAGTTTGACGGACTTCTGAGATCGTTTGATGGTTTTAGTACCAAAAAGGGTAGAAAAACAGTTTTTTATGAAAAAAAAAAGTATTGAAAAAAGGCAACAACTCTTAGACCGTGACTCCGGCAACCGTGCCATTTTTTTCACACGTCACTTGTGCCTAGAAATTGTTCAGTAAACTGCTTTAGACACTACAATATTTTATTGAGTCACATTTTAACATCCTAAGTGGATGTAATCCAAATTTGGGCAGGAATAAATTGCAACGATGTAACTGATATTGGATAGTTATTTTTCCCATTTGTTGGACCAATTACTATTATGAGATGTTATTAGTTCATTAAGCGTGCATATATTTAATGTGCTCATAAACTAAGTTTGTCTTCTATTAGGAAAGAGATATCTATTTTTTTACTCTTGATAAGTGGAGTACCAAGCAACGGTACAAAAAGGTAATGAAAAAGAGTGATAAATTTGTATAACATCATCAAGGTACCATGAGGATACCTGCTCCGGAGGTGGAGGTGCTGAATCAGAACGCTGCAATGAGGCCTAACGAGATGGTATAGCATCATCACCCACTGACTCATGCCGTATCTGGTGCCCGCTAGATGCATCCGGTACCTAAATATTATGGTAAACTATATTACATCAACTTTGTGGAGTATATAATCGAATATTAAAAATAATATATATACATAAGTTAATTTAAGGAATTAATCAATTGTATGGTGACCTCTTGGGTGGCATGTATAGATATGAGACCGGCCTTCATCAATTGCATGGTGACCTCTCGGGTAATCTCCTCTCTTAACTCTTCTCGCAGCTCATCTTTTAGATCCTCTCTCACTGTCATCCTAACCTGTCGGGTGATCTCTTCCACCATAGCGGGCTCCGTCTGAGACTGTGACACACCAACCTGTTCCCCATAAACAACATCTCGTAAAATGCCAGTGCCGTATGTGCGGCAATAGCCATGTCCATCATCTCCGAACACTTGGTGGAATATTTTGTCTTGAGTATCATCCATCCGTTGGTCCTCAGGCACCTCTTCTAAAAGTCGATTAAATTCATTCTACAATTCCAAAACACAAATTAATTGACAACATTAAAAAATACGAATCCTAATATTTTAATAAGTATTGCTTACAATATAGGGAACCAGATCAGGGTCATCTGCTCGACGAGTCTTCAAGTAGACACTCATCTTGTCTGCCCGTTCCCCAGCCGCTTCCATCTAATTTACCAAGCATATAGTATGACTAATGAATGCTTCAACCAAAAAGATGTAATAAAAATGTTAAATTTTGTCATTGAATATGTACCTCATGGCGTATTACGAAAAACGGTGTCTTCCCAGTGTTATGAGGTGGGCCACGAAGCTCCTTATTCCTGGAATTCTTTTGCGCAATTTCTTACAAAAGAGTGGCATAATTAACCGACATAAGGACAATCTGGGTGTTATTGCAAATGACTATGATGCCTTCTACTCATACCGCTGCGTACTCAGTCCTCCAATAATCCACGAGCTCTCTCCAATGATCTGGACGGATGCCATGAGGACAATCCGTATAACGGTCCAGAATATGTCGGAATGGCGTAAAATGATTTTTCTTTGTATGGTATTTGTGATCCTTCCACAACTGCCGACATTTTGCTAGGAAAATCGGTTTGTACTCATCCGGACAAGGTTCCAAGTTACATACAAAAAACAATTTAAAAAAAATTTAGTCATCAATGTAATTGATAAATAATAATGTTTTTATTGAATGGATAAACAATAAACTTTTTACCTTAACATCCTCCCAAATCTGTTCAATCAAATGAAGGGGTACCTGTGGCCAATCAGTATATATCAATGGTACATTGCGACGCACGAGGACGCCCAGCTGCCCTGAGAGTTTGTTCTGTTTCTTCTCTTCTATTGGGCACCACATCTTATCAAATACGACATGATATTTAAAATTGTCACCACCCCAATCACGAATGCCCAACGCCAAGCCTCGGCCCTTTTTTGAAGATGATGTGGATGACTCGGTACCTGATGGCCTTGAAGGAAGTGAATCCAAAATAACAACTATACATTATAACATTTATAAATAGGTAGATAAAATAGTAAATATTTATTAAATACAAGCTAAGTTTAGATGGAACATTTATACCTGATAGCCCTGATGGAGCTGGCTGTAAGGTTGGATGTGATGAAACTGTCGGTGAAAGACGAGAATGTTGCAGCGTAGGTTGTTGGGATGGAATTGAGTCAGTACTAACATTCTGAGATATACTCACAGACTGCAACATATCAGATAATGTCCGACCAGTAGCTCTCTTCCTTTTCGCCATAATAACCTGGTAAGATAAATATAACGTATATACAAATGACATAATTGTAAAAACATGCAACCATAATCCATTAGTATCATTTCATTGGATTTATATATTCATAAAAACATGCATTAATGCAATACATATACAAAAAATTATTGCTAAAGTTGATGTAATACATACTCAATAAACTGTTGCAATACATATTCAAAAATTTGTTGCAATACATATTCAAAAAACTTTTGCAAAATAGAATATACTCTTAGACATGAGCATCAACTGTTACTCCTTCTGTTCCTTCCCTAACCCAGTGAACATCTACATCATGAAGGGCGATAATTTCTTCTAATTGTTGACTTGCATAAGGCTTAGCTTGAGTGTCTGAGGAATGCATATCATACAAACTTCTCCGTGACATCTTCACAACAACATGCCAATCTGGTTGTAGGGGGTCTAGAGCATACCAAACCTGCTCTGCTTGGGATGCAAAGATAACAGGTTCATTGGTCTCTCGATCATCTCAATACAACAAATAGTTAAAGTTGACCAATGTAAACTTGAAAGCATCTTCCTTCTTCCCACGAATGTTATCAACCCAATCACACTTAAACATGACAAATTTCACGCCATTATTGTATTGGATTTCAACAATATCAGTCAGCTTCCCATAATAGTACACAAACCCCATACGAGGATTATTATCCCTTCGACTAGCATAACTCAGGGTCTCAGCCTTTAAACTTACTCCACTATTTTGAGTAATTTGACTGTCATCCATGTGCGTAACACGAAAATGAAACCCATTGATGTTGTAGGCATTATACCTCCATCCCACGTCATTAGGACCATTTGCCAAATTATTGATTTCATCTGACAATGTGGTATTAGTTGTCATTCGTAAAGTTTGAACCTGTTATGCAAAGGAAGGTACATTTATATTCATTGAGGATACGTAAATTAGGGTGGATTGAAAAAAATATATAAAAAAAAACATACATGGTTGTTGAACCAAGTGTGGAATGTTTGAAAATGCTCGCACTGAATTTGACAATTATCTGCTTAAGGCATTTTTTCCTTAAGGAATTCAAGGTGAATACTGTGTAGTAAAATTAGACATCAATATCATGTATATATAACTACAACATACTTAAAGATGAGTGGAATTAATTTATAAAAAATTGCTTACTTTATGAATGGTGCCACTGATTTAGTGTTGAACAAGATATAGCGATGAGCTTGAATCAATAGATTGTCCTGAAGACGACAGTATTTGCCTTTACTTTCTGGACCATCTTTGTTCCGTACCGGCCGATTCATTTTGGTTTCCATGTCATCCAGATATTGAGCACAGAAATTCATGCAATCTTCCATCAAGTACCCTTTAGCTATTGAACCCTCTGAGAAAGCTCTATTTCGAACATATTCTTTCAACGTTAGTAGATACCTTTCAATTGAGTACATCCATCGGTATTGAACTGGTCCACATAACAATGTTTCATCTGCTAAATGTATGGGCAAGTGTTCCATTATATCAAAGAAGGCAGGAGGGAATAATTTCTCAAGATGACACAGAGTTATTGCTATACGATCTTGAATATGCTGCAAGTCAGTAGCACGATTCACCTTTGAGCATAGTTGTCTAAAGAAATTGCTCAATTCAATCAAAGGTTCAATGACTTTCTTAGGCAAAGAATGCCGTATAGCTAGGGGAATAAGTTGTTGCATCATCACATGATTATCGTGACTTTTTAGACCCCAAATAGTTCCCTCATCTAAACGGACACGTCGTGATATATTAGATGCATACCCATCCGGCACTCTAACTTTCTTTAGCACTTTCAAAAACAAATATTTTTCCTCCTTAGTCATAGTGAACTGAGCAGGGGGTAAGTACAATTTATTTCCCCCCTTGTCTACCGGGTGCAATGCTTTTCTAATTCCCATAACCTTCAGATCACGCCTGGCATTCACATTGTCCTTCGACTTTCCAGCAACTCCAAGTATTGTCCATAATACATTGTCACAGACATTCTTCTCTATATGCATCACATCAAGATTGTATCTTACTAAATTATGCTTCCAGTACGACAATTCATAGAAGATGCTCTTTTTCTTCCAGTTATGGTTTTTTGGTTCACCTTTATCAGTTTGCTTCTCCTTCAATTTCTGGTGCCTTACCTGAAGGTCATCCATTTTGTATTGGGTAAGGATACCTTTTGATTCCAACTGAAACAACAACTCTAATCTAGACAACATATCAGGTTTTGGGCTCAATTCATGGGTCTTATCAAATGATATTTTATCCTTTCGGAATTTATGTCCACGAGGCAAAAAGCGACGGTGGCCCATATAAGCAGACTTTTTACCGTGCTTCAACCTGATGGATTTAGTTTGACTGTTGCAACAGGGGCAAGCATATTCACCTTTGGTACTCCATCCCGACAACATGGCATATCCAGGGAAGTCACTAATTGTCCATAATAAGCATGCATACAACTGAAACATCTGTTTGGTCGAAGCATCAAAAGTGGGTACACCTTCATTCCACAGTTCTTTCAACTCCTCAATTAACGGCTGTAAATACACATCAATCTTGTTACCAGGTCCTTTTGACCCATCTATAAGCACAGACAGGATAAAGAATGGTTGCTTCATGCACATCCAAGGTGGTAGATTGTATGGAATCAACACTACAGGCCAAGTGTTATGAACTATATTCATGGTTCTAAAAGGGTTGAATCCATCTGACGATAGCCCAAGCCTCACATTACGACTATCACTAGCAAAGACTGGGTTTTGTCGATCGAAATCTTTCCATGCCTCAGAGTCAGCAGGATGCCTTAAAGTCCCGTCATTTGGTCGTTCATCTGCATGCCATCTCATTGACTGGGATGTATTGGACGACATAAACAATCTTTACAACCTTGGCTTCAAAGGAAAATACCTCATCTGTGTTGCAGGCTTCGGTTTACCACGATTTTCCTTGGTATTGGCACTCGTTTTCCATCTAGATTTACCACATATAACACAATTATTCAGATTGGCATGATCATTCCTGAACAACATACAACTGTTAGGGCATGCATCCCAAGTCATATACGTAAAGCCAAGATCTTCAGTTATCTTTTGAGCTTTATAGTAATTTTTTGGAAGTTGCACACCCTCAGGGAAAGTCTCGCTTAACAACTCAAGTAACATATCTGTGAACTTGTCTGTCCAATGATTGAGCACCTTCAAATGTAAGAGTCGAACAATGAACGACAATTTACTAAATTTCTTACATCCCGGATACAATTCACTTTGTGCCTCTTCTAGAAGTTTGAAATAGTTAACAATTTCTTCATTCGCTCCTATCTGGCCCTCATCATTCTCAAAACTTGCATCTACATGCGGTATAGCATCATGTATCATTCCGACCATATCATCCCTAAAAACTGAGTCCCCATACATTTCATTTTCTGGATAAGGGTGACTAGAAGTAGAAGGATATGATTCCCCATGACTAATCCATATCCTATATTTCCTTAACATCCCCTTGCTGAGAAGATGTTCGCGCACAGTTACTCGTGGCAAATAGTAGCGATTTCCACAATTCCTACAAGGACAATAGATCACTAAATCTGCACCCTTACCAGTGTATGCAAACACAAGAAACTGTTCAATTCCATCCACATATTCCCTCAACAGCCTATTACCAGAATCAATCCAACTCCTGTCCATTTTTCTGTTCATGTTAACATTAATATTAGTTACTTAGACACTGTAAGTCAATATCAATCATACATGATCATGCAACGTGAAACCTATCCATCCAACTCCTCTCTAACAGGTAGGTGGTCCTATCCCATTCAGGAATGCATAATCTATATAATAGGAAGCAACTCAAACCGCTTTGTCCGTCTTTCAGGAAAATCCGGCAGCATCTCCCTGCAGTTCTCCAAACACACGACGTAGACAAAGTGTATTGCTATACATCACATCCCGTATGTACCCAGAGAACACAGAGGTTGCCACAGAGACTCTCCATGAAAGAATAACAACTTAAAACGATGAGCTACTGACTATTATATAGATTTATGCCGTCCCAAACTGTCCGAAACTGGACAATTCAAGAACCGTCTCATCGAGTTGAATCCACAAACACCAATGACGATTCTTGAACGGGTCTAAGGTTTATATTTTAATTAACTCATAACTGCATGAGTTAATTAAAATACATATGTATGAATACAACATATGCAAAAGCTATTTAAAAATTAAACAATAAATAACATGTACCAACAACGTTAGCACCAAAGTAATGAAAGAGATATAAAAACTATTATGGCATTTTTTAGAAAAAGATGCAAAAAGTATATAAGACCTCAAGTATGGCATGTAATTTTTAAAAATTTGGGGCTTTCAATTTTTTTTATACAATTTATTTATTTATTTGTTAAACCGATTTTCTTTTCTTTTCTAAAATTCACTAGTGTAATTGATTTTATACTTCCTTTTTATAACAAAGAGTTTTTTTATTCTCATTTGAAACAACTTGCTACCTTATGAAACAACTAGGAATTGAAAGATATCTCCTCAACATCCATTGTTTATAGAAAATTGCCTCCGAATAACGTTGTTTTATGAAACAACTAGTAATCTTTCTATTGCTATCTCATTCTTTTGATGATTCAGAATTTTTTCCCATTATATAGTCAACCTTGTCATCCCCACAATGTAAGCACTTGGTGTTATCTATTGTTCAATCAAAATTTGTCGTCAAGAATTGGGAATGTTATGCTTAGTAATGCTAACTAATTTACATTTTATAAGAATGAAACAATGATTTCAGAGCATAGGCAGTGCCTTACAAAGAATGCTAGCCTCCTTAATTAGATAAAACAAATCAAATAATTTCCTGTAATTATTTGACAGCTCAAAGAGTGCCAATTGAGTTTGTGAAGGTTTCAACTTCTAACAAAATTTGTAAGTAAAGCCCTACGTAATTTTTCTAACATATTGATAAATATTTCTGAAATTTCTAACCCATGAATTGTTCGAAATGCATTCAATCTGGAAGGAGAGACCACATGATGCAAGCATAAATCAGACATTCGGTGCCCATTACAAACTCAGATGATCGGTGCATGCCCATTAGAGACTTAGATATTCGGTGACCACATGATGTTCGAAATGCATTCAAAATGGTCCCCATTATAGACTGAGATGAGAGACAGCGAGACAGCGAGACAGAGACAGAGACAGAAAGAGACAGAGAGAGAGACAGAGAAAGAAAGAAGCTCACCTGGCTTGCGACGACGGAAAGCAACCACACCGACTAAAGAGGGAGACGAAGGTCGCTGGAGGGCTGGGAGAGACTGACATATGAGAGACGGCGAGACACAGACAGAGAGAGACAGAGAGAGAAAGAACATTACCTGGTTTGCGACGATGGGAAGCAACCACACTGACTGAAGAAGGAGACGAAGGTCGTCGGAGGGCTGGGAGAGGAAGCTCGTCGGAGGGCTGAGATATCGCTAGAGGGTGAGAGGGAAAGGGCTTGACGGCTGAACTCGATCGACCGTTCGACGCATAAGGCTAGGGCAAGTTTGGAGGGAAAAAACAGGGGAGAAGGGGGAACTAAATTTTGACCCCGAACGGCGCCGTTTCAATTAGGACTTTTCCGACGATGCCCCTCCCGTCGCAAATACTCAGTCGGATAAGGGGGGGACACCTTTGCTTACATAAAACGACGTCGTTTTGGCATCTTTTAGCGACCGTTTTAGATGCCGTCGCAAATGAGTGGTCGGAAAAACTTACCTTTTGCCACGGGAACATTGCCGTCGCAAATAATAGCATTTGCTACGGCATTTCAGCCGTGGCAAATAGTTCCGTAGCAAATGGGCTATTTCCTTGTAGTGTGGGGTATGCAAATTTATACTCGCATGCCCGTCGACTTCACCCACGAATATCAATGACACCAAATCCATACTGTTCTTGCGCCCCAGTTCTATATCTGCAGAGGTAGGCAGGAACAAAAAGTATGCCATGTTTGTAAGTCTGTTGATAAATTCAAACGGAATGAGTGCAAATAAACCAAAATGGGTTTAATGTTGCAGGCACTATCTGTGTATACACTTCTTAGCCGTCAGCGTAATATAGAAATAGCAAGCCACTTCAGTATCCTCATTAACTCTTCTATATAAAAATCTGCTGTATATATTGCAAGCTCTAACATTAAAAACAACACGCAACCCATCAAAAGGAGGAGGGTGGATAGCAATCCAAAACACAGGCTTCCAAATATAACTGAGACCTTAGAACTTCTCAACTGAATGTAACAGGGAGAGATATATCAGCTAGAGAAACACCATCATCAAAATCTCTCAAGTTATTCACTTATTTGTTTGTACAGCCCGGGAGAAGGAGAGGAGCAGAAAGAGGGATAAACCACGAAAGAACCAGGTTTTCACTCCCCAGATCTAGGCTACCATTCTGTCTCATTTGAACATCCCATGCAGATGATGAAATGAAAATAACTTAATAGAACTTGGCAATTAACCGGAATGGCTGAACATAGGGTTGCTGATAGACTAAATAGAATCCAAGTACCCTGAATACCCCATACGTTGATTAAGCTAGTGTGTGTTGTGCCCAGGGGCTACAGCTCGGTGGGGAGGGGTTGGCCTACGTCTTACTTTTGAATCTTGGCTAATAAATTCAGGTAATTATGTGTAGCTACACATTCAATTCAACTCAACTCAACTCATCAGGTCTTAAATTCTGTGTCGATATAAACACATAAACGTGTATAGACACATCATATATGTATGTACATAATGATGTGCTACAATTGAGCTGAAACTAGGTTTAGAGATCAAAATGCTTTTTGTTTAAACAATAATAAATAAAAAAAACCCAACAAACAGGCCAACGAACAAATTGTTATGCTGTACAGCCCAAAGGCAGTCAGCCAAACTCGAGCTAACTTTTTTCACTCAGATTCTAAGTGCGAAAGTAAAATTTTATTTTAGAACAGCATATTTAATATATATATATATATATAAATATACATTAACAGTAGAAGCCAAATCCTAATGAGCATAAATTTGGCTTGCATTCAGGCCCGTTAAATCAAGGTTGGGCCTAGATATAAAGGAATTAGTCTGGGTAAAATATGGGCCTCTCAGCCAGACTTATTCCAATATCCAGATCAGAGTGACAAAATACCCTAAAATTCGTCTGCAAGCAATGATGCTACGCACTGTCACTTGTAAGTACTTTACATGACTATGCAGACCCACAAGTGCCCAATATATACTCAAAATAACCTAGTGCATTGAGTACCATGTATGCTAACCTCAACCAAACCACCCTGCCAGATTGTCAGCTCAGCAAGGAGAGGTGAGTTTGGCCTTGCCTTGTGCTGAACCAGTAAAAACAAGATTGGAAGAATAAACTGTAAGTTTCAGCATCTGCTTCTCTATCTCCTTACCGAAGGAAAACTCCATTAGCTTTAAACAGTTGTAGAAATATTTCAAACACTCATGGACTAGAATTTTAATTAAACCCATTGACACGATCTTCGAACCATAAACAGCACTGATATGTCTCTATCAGATGATCCTTACTATCGAAATTTATCTTTATCACACATTAAAGACTAAGTTATGATTGCAGCCAACCATCACATGCCAATTGAAGCATTTCACTTTGGTTGCATGATGAGGGTGGTGACAATCTGACTCGTCATGGCACCCACTTAGAACTCTATCCTTCCACAAGCATGTTTGTCAATAGTTGGCCTCACCATTGTTAGAAAAACGTTTTCCCCAGACTTTAGCGGGTTTATGTGCCATGTTACAAGATATTTTAGTGTGGGAGACAAACAGTCAATTGACAAGAATATAGCAGGATAGCAATGGCAATGGAATTAGGATGCCTACAATGGCCACAATAGTTGTTATAATAACAGTAACAATGATGCTGGTCTTGTGGTTGTCAATGTGGAAGTAAATGGTCAAAATAGTGCAGCAAGAAGACTCTGCTGGGACTAATCACAGGTAAAAGAGCACATGTGGCTATGGTGGTGAGGACGACAATGGTGACGGCAATTGTCAAGATGGAAGGTGCAGTGTGTGCGAGAGCAAACATTTGACCTGTTTGTGACTTCTTATACTTTCTAAACTTCCCAATGGTAAAAATATCCTGACTTACTAAATAAATTAACATCCTGAAACAACAACAGCAGCAATTTAGTATAGTACAGGTTATAAAGATTTTCAGGATTTTTTTTTTTTTTTTTAACTATGGGTAGCTTTCTGAAAGGAGGCCCCACCCCTTGCTTCCCCACGGGTTAATGGAAATAATTAGGTCATTATTAAAGGCTGCAGAAGACTGAATTCTAAATGTTATATTTGTGCACATACATTGCGACTAGCAGTAATCAGTAGGAAATAAACTAATGAATTGGTAACTCAAACTAAATTCCACAAAATAAATAAACTAATGAATTGGTAACTCAACTAAATTCCACAAACTTCAACTTTCTGCCTGCATTATGGTGGGTTGCAATATTCTTAAATGTGACTTTAAACAATATTTTGAGGTCAATGCAACTAAATTCCACAAAGCATCAGAGGTTCCTTTATTGCTACCAACCGAGTTTCATCAAATTTCCATTACACCAAATACATGCAACAAATTAGGCAATGCAAAGTTATTGTTATATGCATACAAAATGTAATTTAATATTAATTATTTCATTGTTGGAGACAACAGTGTACAAATATCTTTCATAGTCATTGCACCTTTTCTTGTCTTTTCTTTAATAATACAACTTCAAGTTTATGGTAAAGAAGTAATTTCCACCACTTATTCACCAAACTTCAATAATCGAACACAAAAACATCACTTCAGAAACTAGTTGAAAACCTAGCCTGTACCACAAATTCAAACAAATAGAACTTACTCATGAATACCCCTCTGAAATTCTGAAATTCTCAACGATATGCTCCATTGTTGCTGACTCAATCCATCATCCCCCCAAACAAACAAACAAACGATTTCACTCGTTAATTAATATTTTGAGGTTGAAACAAACTACCTTCGCCTGGAGAAATTTTCAATGGTCGGCAAAAGTACCTAATAGTTCAGTCCCCCTATAATTTGTCAGTTCCAGTCGATCTTTAAGCTCAACCCAAGTGCCCAATTGGTACAATCCTGTTAAATCCAACCCCACACACCTCTCCGACGCCGCCAACGGCGACGACGCCCAAAAGATCAACTTCGAAGCTTCTTTCCAATTTACTTTCCTATTCTTGAGAGCAATTCGCGCGTCCCTGAACGCCGGCAGACACTTGTCCTTGGCAAATTTACCGCAATTCACTTTCGACGCCTCGAGACAGACCGCCATTTCTCGCTCTTCGCATTTTTCTCTCTCTGCGAAGTCTGTTTTGGCTCCGCCGAAGAGGGATTTCCACCATGGGAGTTTGCGCTTGCTCGACGCACTGATGGGGCAGCCGATTCGTGCGCCGGCCTCGCATTGCTCGGTGAGTTTGGACTCGCAAGCTTTGTATGCGGAGGCCCAGGATTGGGCGTTTTTGAACGCGAGGACGAACGGACCGGCCGACGGGTAGTCGGATGAACTCGCCGGGAGGGGTCCCCGTAGGAGAGGGACAGGGCGGTCGAAGGTGATGACGGTGGAGGAAGCTGAATAATCATCGAGATCACTTGGTGGAGTGGCCATTATTGCGGCTTTTGCCAAGGTTCATTACCAAATTCATAGGGCTTTCGTCGAGGCTTATTTTACTACTACTTCTAAAAAAAATAATGCTAATTTTCTATTTAACGTTAATAGGCTGCCTGCACCCATTACTCAAAAGGCTGAGGCTGTAACACTAATTGAGCTACTCGTCCTGTATTTGGCTTGTTAAAAGCTTGTTTTAGGTCAACTTGATAAGTTATTAAGTTAAACTTGAATATATTTTGAAGTTTGAAAAATTTTTAAGTTCAACTCAAAAATAAAAAAATCAAGTTACTTGAGCTTAACTCAACTAAAACTCGTTTGAATTCGTCTCATAAGTTAAACAAACCAAACTTTAATAAATTTTGAAACTCGTTAAGTTTATCAAATTAAGTTTGAACAATCCACTAATCAACTCGGCTTGACTCATTTATAATCCTACTTAAGGCAAGTCAGAGATTCAATTTCATATCAAATTTTAGTTTTGCCGCCACATTAACACCACTTTATTCAATTTTTCGAGAGGTAGTTTAATAGAGACATGAACATAGGGACGAGTTATAAATTCAAATGTTTTGAATTTGAAACTTAGCAATTTTTTTAGAATCAAGGCCATGTGAATCCCCTAATTTTGGTTTGGATGACATGCCTTTGATATGATTAATAAAGGGATTAGTCAAGATATGCGTAAGGTGGTTTGAACACTCATTATTGCATAAAAATATATAAAAAAAAGAAGGGTGATAATTGTTATACATGCCCTCATATGAAAAAAAGTGTAAACCCCACACTCTGTATAATTCAATACCACATCAGGCGCAAGTTAACAAGACCCAAAAGTTAAATAGCATAGATTATAAGCTAAAACATAATATATATATATATATATATAAACTTTTAAATTTTGGTTGAAAATAATAAAATGATCCGAACAATCTCTAATCATATTGTTAATTTGTATAATTAGCGAATACAATATTAATTTGGAATCTATCTTACCATGAAAATTTTATTCCAAAACCATCTAGACAAAACCTTTAAGCATTCAGCACATTAGCATGGAGTTGTCACTTTAGATTCATATCTACCACCTTATACAATGTTGTTACTCATGCAATGCTTTGGTCCCTGGGAAACAAGAACCAACAAGAATAAATAAAATTTTGATAAGACAAATTAGGTTTTTTTTTTTTGGTTTCTTCTTTCTATCAATCGTCATCATTTTGCATGTTAATTTGTTTCCTCTATGAGATGACAATAATAATTTGAGAACAGGTGTTTTATTTTTTTCCCTCTCTATCAATCATCGTCTGTTCAGCTTCTTGGGGTTGTAGATTGAATGGATGTAGATGGGATTCAATTACAGGAGCTGCTTAGGGTTGTACCTGTGAATTCCCTATCTCGAATGAGGTGGCTCTTTAGTCTTGGAGATCATATGAAGTCTTGTATGAATATGGTAAAGGCACTTCTCACAGATAACAAAAAATCAAAGCAAATCCAGAAGGCCACAAAAGGGTAGAAAATGAATAATTGCAAGTGCAAGCGATGGAGGTTCAGCCAGCCCTGCCCTGCCTGATAGAATCAAACTCTGATACCGTCAGCATAGATTCAATCAGCTCTTCCACCAAGTTGTTGTAAATTAACTTCTGAAGAAGTGAAGCTGAATACATGTGCGCCTCATTGCACTTCAGGATCATTTTCAAAATTCCAAGAATCGAACAGTCTCAATAACTGGGTAATTTCCCACAAGGGCTACCCTGAAGATGGTGAACTTACCTTCAAATTGCGGTGGACAGAATGAACTGATTCCCTGTTCTAAAAATGAACAATTATGCCTAGCAAATTGATCTTCAAAACAAGATAGTGAACATGCATGTTACAAAATTGCCTAATAAACTGTCTGGTGAAAAACAGCAAAGTATTATGCAAATTGGAAATGAGTATCATAAGCAGCCAGTCAGCTAGAAAATCTCTCTCTCTCTCTCTCTCTCTCTCTCTCAAATAGGTCTACCTTTGGGAACAATTTGATCTTTGAGCCACATGTAAATGGGAACCAGTACATAATATGTTGCTGCCATGGCACCTAGAAGGAAGCGCACAAGGAACACAAATGGATTGATGGGCTCTGTGACGTCCTCTGCCTTCGGACCGAGCTGTGATAAAAAATAGCTATGTAAATCCAAAGAGACAGAAAGAAAACTTATATGAGCTGCAACGGTTGAAGAAATCACATATTTGTTGATTACGTGAGAATTACATTAGCATTACATAATTTAACCAAGGATTTTTTAATAAAAGTGGGTGCAGCTAGTAAATTAGTTTTTGAAAAACATATCTGGTAGAAACAATCCTATTTTGTTTTCCAAAACTAAATGTAAGGAGGACTCATTAGTATTATATTGAAGGGGAAGAAATGGAACCATTGCCATACAGAATAATATAAAATCCTAAGCAACCACAGGAACAGGCTCATTTCAGATGTTAATGGAATGAGAGAAGATACGAGACATGTTTCCCTGAAGTTTCTCTATTTACATGTTTTATATTAACATACATACACATTCCAAATGCCCTGTAAAGTCAAATGAAATGTTCTGAAAGTAGCACAGTCCATATATGCAGGTCCGTTACAGAAGAATGAAGGGATGATTGATTACCTGCAAAGGAGAATCCCCAGATGCAGGTTTTACACCTGTGACAGAACATCCCATGATCAGCCCGTGGCGACGGACCCCGCGGTACCATTTTGGGCCAATCCTCTTCAGTTGAACATCCTTAAATCCAGCCTTCTCAAACCACTCAATGTATTCTTCCTCTTTTGGGAAGAGCATCCACACATCTGCGAAAAACCGAGACAGCCAAAACGTTGGATACACAGGACCAATTAAGCATGCCTTCCCACCAAGTTTCAAAACCCTGTATGCTTCCTTGATGCCACGTTGTGGGTCTGGCCAGTACTCTATACTGAGAAAATGCAATCATAAAATACTCATAAGAGAGACTACGAAGGAATTTAATATCTCCCTCTCTCTCTCTCTCTCTCTCTCTCACACACACACACACACACACACACACACACATTCTTCAAATTGGACATCAAGGACTAATCCATATCATTTTGCACACCTTGCTATTTGTGTTTATTCATTGTAAGTTCATTCAACTATACATCGAAACACCAAAATTGCTCGTACATAAACTTTTGGTTATATATAAAAATCCCAATATATTGCCACATTACAGGTCATCTAATATTTTACTAATTGATTTCACATAGTTTCTTCTTCTTCTTCTATTCTACTTATTTATTTACTTTTTTTTTTAAGTGCATAGAAGGTGCCATACAAAACTAGAGCATGCATATAATTTACAACTAGTACACATAAAACACAGGAATGAGATTAATTTTTACAATTATTCAATTCCAAAAAGATTCAAGGAAATCTCCTATAAACAACACAAAACACTATTACTAAAATAAACCCATATGATCTAGCTCAAGAAAGGTAATATATTCGCATACTAAGGTCAACAACAACGTCCTGCGTAACCAGAATCCAGAGACCAAATCAACTGTATGTTAAGTGACTGAAATAAAAGGCAGACCAAAATCAAATGAAAAAGATTGAGCAATATACCTCCCAGCAGATACATATCTATCTGCATAATCAGTAGGGAATGGGAGATCCTCTGCATCACCCTCAACAATCTTGCATTCCTTCAGGGGCTCCTTCTGCTTTGCCTTAGCAAGCTGATGAGGCGACTGATCTAGAATGGTAACATTTTTGGCATCCACATGCTTAACTATACCCAAAGTAGTGAACCCTGTCCCTCCACCGACATCAACCACTATCATATTCCGATCACTTAGGTCGGCGGGCTCGAGTGCCTCATCTCTCATATCCTCAGTCCAATGGCCAGGGTTTATGACATGATCATACACAATTGATAGAAACCTGTAGAACCAAAATGCCTCTTTCTTGTGCTGTATAAACCTAGGCTGCGAAGCCGGCCTCGGTGCTGAAACACTGCATTTGGGTGCTAGGGTTTTACTTCTAGCCCTATAATTTGAACCACAAGACACCATACCAATCTTGGGAAAATGCTTCCCATGCAAATCTGACCCAATAAAGCCTAAGCCATTTGGGGTTATTCTTCTAACAAGTGCGAGATTTTCGGCTCCATTGAGCATTGAAGAAGCCATGAATTGAACAGATAACAAAAACCCACAAACAGAAAATCAGTGTGTCTTGAGTTTAGTTCACCAATTTGAAGTTTATGCACAAAAACCCCCACCCAATTTCCAGTATTGCTGATGTATTCTAAGGATTGAAGACTACAAAGCCCAATTTTTATCTCTTCACTGTAAGGTCACGCACAAGTGTGTGCAGCTGGGTTACCGGTCTCCCATAGAAGCATATAACAGATTGGACTTGATAGGAAAAACCTAAAGGAAAAGAAGACTGCTTACCAGTTCAACGAGACCAAGGATACAGAGAGAGAGTTGAATGAGTGAACAAAGCAACCGGACCCATGAGTGTTCTGAGAGAGAGAGAGAGAGAGAGAGAGAGAGAGAGAGAGAGGCAGGCACCGCTAGTTTTGGACCGATTAGAGATACAAAAATGCTGTATCATGCAAAGCTTGTGGTGATAACAGTATGATTACTACAACTGGTCACAGTCTCCGAATGTTTTTTTTACTAAACTGACCTCAATTATATGCCGAGGTGACAGATACAACAAACCAATAACGTCCCGGTGTCGCCTTCTGGCCGTCACACCGGAGAAATTATTCATTGCTTTATGTCCTCGCTCCTCCCAACTTATATGAATAGTAAAACAAAAATGATTTGGTAAGAAACACTAAATAATTTTTTATGACACTGCGGTGATTGAGATGCAAGGGTATTAAACCACTTCTAATTTTCAAAATGGAAAAATCTAGGATCAGGCTGCGATTGAGCATTTTGGACCTTTTTAAATTTTGTAACATTAAAGGTTATTATTATGAGCTGCATGAGTTGGCACTTAGAGTAACAGAAAAATAAAAATAATTATTGATTTAAGATTTGGCAACCTTACATGATTTTAATATTGTAAAAATATTTGTATAAATTCTACTCTCACACATATGATCAGATATCATTCGTATAATGTATGAAGTTTACATAATTTGTATAATTAAATTCTATTATCCAAATCTAAATTTTTATTTGTGTAATTGATCTATTTTTCTTCCTAAAGTTTGCTAGAATAGTTTATTTTAGGTGTTCTTTTTCTAAGAGCATTTTTTCTAACTTAGATTCGCCCTTTTTTTTTCCGGCAAAAAACACATGTATAAATTATAGAAGGTCTTTACTATATAACATGCACAATATTTAAAAAAAATAGGAACTAGAACAAGGGAGGGCCTTGCCCACCAAAGGTTTAAGCGGGCCCTGCACTTTAAGGGCTAACACTTAGACAAATTTGACTGTGTTCTGTTATGGACTGGTCCAATTATCACTGCTCTTCAAAATTAACAAGAATGAAAGACTGGATTGGGCTAAGGCCCAAGAAGTAGTTTAAGAAAGAGAAAACATAGAAATCTTAATGGACCAAGAAACAACATACACAAAAAAAGTTAGTAGAATGAAACAGGGGTGCAGGACTTGGGCAGGGCTAAAAGAATGTAAAACAAGGCAACTTAGGCAACTTTTATTTATTTATTTATTTTCATGAATTAACTAATTGCACCTTGTTTAACATATAATATGTATAAGTTAACTCTACATGAAGGTCCCCACTGATATAGAGTCTATGTAGAGAATACTTAAATTAAGAATGTGCTATCTAAATCAGAGCAAAATGCTAAAAAAATCAACAAATATTAAAAACAACTTGGCATAATTAATTATATTTAGAACCAAAACATCACGTCATCTTGTGTGGTACTACTATAACAAGTGCATTGACATTCCAACTCTCATAAAACAAATTTCATAGAAGATTATTACACTTCACAATTATCTTAGCAACTTCTGTATTAGATTAAAATAGAGAGAGAGAGAGAGAGAGAGAGAGAGAGAGAGAGAGAGAGAGAGAGAGAGAGAGAGAGAGAGAGAGAGAGGCCATGTGAAGTGAGCATGCATCGATAAGAAACCCATTACTTTTTAGCAGAAGGGCTACGCTTCCCAAGCAAAGTGGAAAGCAAAGTCCTAACATTCATTTCAATAAAAACCTGCAAAAACTAAACGACCGTTAAGCATTTATTTTACCATCACTCTCACTTCGGCCTCGTCGGCCCATAGAATGGCCTTAATCACTTTTTCTAGGAGCATGTACCCAGCTAATTCACATGCCCAACTCTGTCTCTCTTCCTTCTAGTACCAGTAACCAGACCTTCCCTTATGGCTCTTGAGTTGCTTTGCTTTCATTCAAAGCAAACCCCACATCGCATTTAGCATGCCTGCAACTTTCTTGCAGAGAAGGAGCAGATCCATACCTTCCCTATCATGCTCTTCTCTTTAGATATGGATTTCCTCCACAAATTCAAGATCCAAATATATTAAATAAATGAGAATTTAAGGGAAAAAATCTAGGTTAAAAACATTCTGATCAATGGACTGATAGATGCCATGTGCATGTTTTTATCCCTCACCATTGTTTTATATGGTAAAGATATCATCTGCATGTTAGGTGATCTGAGCTTTTATTTTTGTACATATATATATACATATGTTGATATATGTTTGTGTGTGTGTGTGTGTGAGATTCTGACTCTTGTTTGGGATTAAGCCTTTGACACTTGTATGATCAGTCTTGACTGACATGAGATATCACAGACTGTAATCATATACACAATGTCGAGAGGACTTTAACCTTCCCTACTACTTGACAAAGATGACAACTCTCTCTTCACAGGCACTAAGCTCTGTTGGTTGAAGGAAAGAAAAATAATAATTTCAGAGTGATGGCACAAAAGATTGCTTTATTGGAAACCAATCAAATTTATTTTACACTTATTATTATTATTATTTGTTAATTTCTTTTAAAATTATTTTTAGATAGGGAAATCTTGTTAATTGGACTATAATCCTTATTTTTCAGTTCATTGAGAGGCCTCTTTTTAAGCATTACCCTTCTTCTACCTGTCTCACATGAACCAAACACTGTACAAACCTTCTGAATATAAATGTGTTAAGAACTCATAAGAGCACACCATGCCATAGATACATTTAGAAATATATATGTCATCTTGTGGATAAGTGATAGGGTTTCATAGTAGGTAGCAGTATTCAAAGTGGTCCAACTACAAAACCCCAGAGAGGAATCAGAATCACAGCTCTTCATGATTGATTCCAGCATTCCCCAAATCTATTCTAGCCCAATCAACAAATTTGTGCAATAAAATATATGGAAAGCGCCTGTTTCAGCATATGGCGGGGGGTGCACTTTATGAAACTGAGGGCACATTTCCCTTCACATAAAATATGTATCCAACCCACTGGACCTATTGATTTAAGGGTAGCATTGCCCTTTTCCTCAGGGTGCCCTATATATTATAGTGCTAGGTCTGAATAACTGCCCCATCTTTTTTACACAAGGAATGTGATATCCAGTTAAGACATTAGGATATTGAGGAATGTGGAGGGAAGATGGGGTCAGTGAGAGAACGTGGGAGCTTCAGATTGGAAACTGTGCACTTTTACTCCCACATTCAAATAACCAAGACATGGGGACTTGAAGAGCCTAGGCCCACTAATTTTCACTTCGCTGTTTTTGTTTTTTTAATTTGTATATTTTACATTCATACTTTTACATGAAAAACGTTATTTTTAAAAAAAAATTTTATAATTTTTTTACTAGAATAATTTGATAATGACATTTTTATAATTAAGAATCATCGTGAGTGAAATGCTCTTATTCAATTATATCATTCTGTATAAAAATTCTTTATAAATTTTTTAATTGTAAAACAACACATTTTTTTTTATATTTATAGGGTATATCAAATGGGTGGTAGTGAATTAATTATATATGAAAGTTGAGGGGGTCGGCACTTGAAATGCATGTGAGAAAATTAAAAAGAGAAAGAGAAAGGGATGAAATGTAGAAAAAGGCTTTTTCTATATTATAATTATAAAACAAACGACAAGGTATATGAAAGAGATGTTAGGATTATAAGATATGAAGTATAGAAACAATTATAAAGACTAATGGACACATGGAGCAACCCGAAAAGCAATGATACACACACACATATATATATATATATATATTGGGTCTTGGAAGACCTTACACATGGGGTTGGACAGCCTGACCAGCACTCTATTCTGATCACTGGAATCCACTTATCAGACGGCCTGGCCACATATAAGTGGTTGTGGACTTGAACTTTTTGTTTGGCAGGCAGGAAAATGGTTTTCTCGGCTTTCCTAGTTATGGAAGAGGCAGCACATAGGGGGAAAAAATGTTATTTTTCTATAGTGGGTTATGGCCTAAATGGCTGAAGTAGTAGAGAAAATTGATGGACTACTCCTATCATTGCTGATAAAAGGGTAAATCTTAAGCCATAATAAATCTTTATTTTTGTTTCAAAAGATCACTGCCTTGAGGCCGAGACTTGGGCTATATACAGGAGCCTCACGATCATCCTCCAAAAAATGCATGCAAGGCTATTCAAGGTTTCGTCCACGTTTCAGCTAGAGGGCCCTAGTTGAGGATGACGGATATCTTCTTTATAGGTGCCAATGCACGATTTAACATGCTCTTAGAAAAATTGACTTCCTAAACATTTGACTTTCTTGTATATGTTTAATCTATGTAAAATTATATATAATATATAAATAAATTGTAAAATAAAATAATTATTTACGGGGTTTTTTCATTCTTTTTTCCCTTTTTATTAAATGTCATGTTTCGTTATCCTTCTCCTTTGTTTTGCCCATACACCCAAAAAAGAAAGAGGGTACACAATCATTTAGTTATTCCAACTTTGCTTCAAATTTTAATGTTGTTATTGAACTTTGAATTATTCTATTTTGGTCCTTCAACTTTTAAAAAGAAGTTAATGTGGTCCCTTATTTTAAAATAAATTAAAAAAATTAAAAATTAATTACATTTTGACCCTCTCAGCTATGACTTAGTTTCACTTTACCTATTAAATTAAAAGTCGTTACACTTCTTGTTGGACACAATATAAAATTGAATACTTATAACATTTCTTGTCGGACACAATATAAATTTTTTTTTGTCCCTGGTAAGTTTAAAAAATCTTTTTAATATTGTCAAGGGTTAATAATTGATGGTCCACAAAAGGAAATTTTTTTTTGAATAATTTTGGTCATTTTGATATGATTTTTATACTATTTCATAGCTATAGAATTATTTTTTTCTCTTTGTTTTAGAAATTAGTATAAAACTTTGACCAAACAAAATTCTAATCTTAACTTTTAAGATGAGAAAAATGTAACTATTTTTAGTTGAATGGAAGTAAAGTAATATTAAGTTATAGTTGAGAGGGTCAAAGTGTAATTAATTTTTAATTTTTTTAACTTATTTTAAAATGAGGGACCACATTACTTCCTTTTACAAGTTAAATGACCAAAATAGAAGAAATTAAAGTTTAGGAATGACATTAAAATCTGAGCCAAAGTTGAAGGGACTAAATGATTATTTACTCAAAGAAAAATAAAAAACTAAAGAAAGAGATGCAAAGCCTATGAAACTGGCTGCTAGATGTTTATAATGTTCAATTAAAATTTCAACAAGTAACAATAAGATTGTGTTTTGCAATTTGTTTGATTTGTAAAAAGTAAAAAAGTGAAATATGTAGAATTGACCAAGAATTATAAAAAAAAAACCTCAGACACAACCCAAAAAAAAGAAAAAGAAAAAGAAAAAATCAGTCATTAATTTCAGCATTATAATTATTATTTTTATATTCATCAACATACAATTTGCCAACATCTAATTTGGAGTGTATCTTGAAACTTATTTTTATTAAAAACTTGCAAAAATAGACACCCAATCTTGCATGTATAGAAAAAAGAAAAAAAAGAAAAAATCAACCATAAACTTTCAAAATAAAAACCAAAATTTCCAACTCTTACAGTGGAGGAGTACCTGCATCCTTTGGTAGTTGGTAGTTGGACTTTACAGTCACAACCTTTTTTGTTTTTGTTTTGCTCGTCTCTGGTTTCCATCCATCCATCCGGTTCAGAGGTCTAATGGTTCGTACTGTAGCTCCAGTCTGATATGCGTTGTTTGTAAATGTTGACGATTTCTTCATCCCATATGTAACTATCACGCGCCGCCACGTCCCCAGGAGTCCGTCGTATTGAGTCCGATCCTCTTGCCGTTTTGGTCCAGCCGGTGAAGCCCTATTGAAAATTTATTACCCAAAATGCCCCACCTTATTATCAGTGATTCCGAATTCGAAAATTTTAACCATGATGATAATTAAGAGCTCTCGGGTATAATGGTAAATGTGGAGTCTACGTTGTCACTCAAAATTTCGTAACTCCAAAGGGAAGGGGGTTGCTTGACGCGTGGGCATAGCAATTAGAATCGAAAAATTCGAACTCGCTTCACATCATCCATAACATGAAAGATTTAGAGTATGAATAAAAAGGTTAGAGGTGAGGTATGAAAAAGAAAGCAAAATTCAATAGGCGTTATGAGTGAAGTATGGAGAAAAAAACAAAATCAGTCCCGATTATATTATAAAAATACTTAAATAATTATATTATATTTAATTATACAAAATATCTTTAGTATATAAATAAGTAGTAAGTTTCTAATGTTAACATTTTAATCTTGTATTTTAGACTATTTTTTCTCAATATAATATTATTTTAAAATTAATTTGTATTATTTTTATTTAAAAATTTTATACAAATTAAGTACGTTTTAACCATAATTTCAATTAACTTAGGTGATACGGACACAGGGTAAAAAGGATCAACCCGGGTTTGAGCCGTCTAGAGCATTATCCACGGAGGTTAAATTGCGTGTTGCAGGATTTCCCAATTTAAAGCCTTGGGGAATGGGGAATGGGAAATGGCGAATGGGGGACCTAATTGTCATTTCGCGACCAGTTGTGTGTGCGCCATCTGGCATTATGCTAAAAGTACCGAGCAAATGTAAAACTCATCATTTTCTGTAGCTTACCCCCTCTCTCTCTCCACTTATCCACCCTTTAAAAGAGCAGAAAGCGGGAGTTGCAGATAAAGCAAAAGTTCTTTGTTTTTACAGAGACAGAGAGAGAGAGCGACTTTTAGAAAGAGAGACGATGGAGAAGTGGAGATTTGAGCCAATGTGACATTAATTGGGTGGGATAGAGAGATAAAGAGTGAGTACGTGAATTAATTAGCGACGGAGTTTTGTGGAAGTGACGGAACTAGAAGGAAAATGACGACGGGGATTATAAACGACCAGAGTCTGGAGAAGCAAATAGAGAAGCAGATGGGTTGTATGGCCGGTTTTTTTCAGCTCTTCGATAAGCACCAGCTTCTGACCGGAAAAAGACTATACGCCATCAAGCGTCTCCCTCCCCCTACGGTGAGATTGTCATTTCTCTTTGTTGTTCTTTTGTGGATTTTTTGCTTGCTTCTGTTATCAGATGACGACGAAAGCATTCTTGTCTGATTCGATAAATTGGACTTTCAGGCGGTTGATTCCACTCCGGGGTCGGAGAAGTCCGTTGGATCTCCGGCGGTTTCGAGAGAATTAGAAAAACCACCCCAGACAAGAGCAATGACCTCGCCTAGTCCAGACCGTTTGAAATATTCTCCGGTGACGGAGCTACGATCTCCAGCTCAGGAGGTCGTGACTCCGGTGGAGTTCCAGGAGAAATTGCCGCTTCCTCTTCCGATTTTTGAATTTAAGGAGGGGACAAGGTCTTCGTGGAAGTTCTGTAAAGAAGCGCCAAGACTTTCGCTGGACAGCAGAGCAACTGTTGATGCCAAGGGAAGTCTTTACCCGAGGGTGTACCCAACTAACGCCGCCATTTCGTCGGCTAATGGATCCGAGAACTCCGACGAGGGAACAACAACCGATGGTGACGAAAAGCGTCGATCTCCGAGTGTCATTGCGAGGCTCATGGGACTGGAACCATTGCCATATTCAAGTCCAGAACCTATGAAGAAGGCCGAGCTGCGAAGATCTGCATCTGAATCGAGAGTTTCAAGGGATCTTTTTCAGTATCGATTCTTCGACGGTAACAATTTCCAGCCAAAGCAACCGAACCACTCGCATTCTGTTGGGAGTAACATATCCAGTAATGTAATACGAGACAATGCAGCTACGGAACACGCCAACACCACAATGAATGTTAGATCAGCAGCTCCAATGGAATACTCTTCAAGAAATGGGAAGTCTGAATCGCCAAAGGCTTCGTACAGAGGCGTAGGTGCATCCCCATGGAAATTGCCTCAACAGCGGAAGAGCTTCTTCGATTCAGAGGACTCTTTCCCGGAGGCAAAGCAAGCAGTTTCAATATACGGAGAGATTGAAAAGAGACTAAAGATGAGAGGTATCGACGAGCCGTCCCAGGATCTCGAGACTCTGAAGCAAATCCTAGAGGCTCTGCAACTCAAAGGACTTCTACATTCGAAGAAGCCTTCAGAACAAATCAGCCAAAGGAACTTCGTGTACGAGCGGAGTTTCTCATCAGACGAATCTCCAATCGTCGTCATGAAACCCTCAAGAACTCCAGTTTCGCACGTCAACCAAAGATTCGGGAACAGCTCGCCTCCTTCAGGTTTCAGAAGCAGAGCCGGAGTCCATCGGAGTCTCATCAACGCCGGCGAACGGTTGCCGATGATGAGTTCGCAACGGGAACGGCCGGGAATTGACCGGAATGCTTCGAACCAAGAGAAAGCAAGAAATTCGAACTCGCCGACTCGTCGGGAAAGTAATGCAAAGAGTCCGAATTCACCGGCGAGAAGAAGACCAGTGAGCGTTGAGACGCAAAGGAAAGCCAACGAGTCCATGGAGCAGCGAAGAGCTTCTCCCATTCATTCCCCAAAGCCTAGCCCGAAGAGGATTGGATCAGATCAAACGATCACAACTCGATCCCCGAGAAACAGAAAACCAACGGCTGAGATTTATCGAAAGGAAAAGATTGCTATTGTTACAGAGGATGAGTCGTCCTCTATTTCCGAAAGCAGTGTTACTACATCTTCCCAAACGGATACAGAGGTAGATTAAACTGAGTTCACTAACTTCAACTATCACTTAATCCAGATTTAGTTTTTCTAACTCGCTGACGAGTTGTTTGTCAATGTTCGTGTGGCTGCAGAGACCGCCGAAGATGCAGGAATACAAGGAAGGTCGGAATCTGCTGGAGAGGTGCGATAAGCTGCTTCACAGCATTGCTGAGATGACTGCAACGGAGTTGCAACCGAGTCCGGTCTCAGTCCTTGACTCGTCGTTTTACAGGGACGAGTCGTCCTCGCCTTCTCCTGTCATGAAACGAAGCATTGATTTCAGAGGTACGAACAGTTTTCAGTTACCATTCAAGCGATTTTGTTCCTAGATTTTCCATTTGACACTCGGGCCAATCCCAAGTCAAACTCATTGATTGAGTTGAGCTGTAACTGTATTCGATACCAGAGCTACCTTGGAAAGTGATTGAAACCAACTCTTCTGACAAATTTACTCTAGAAGTGGAATGCTTACCGTACTGCCTAATTAGATTAATTGTATAGTGATTAGTTGTAGAAGCTGTGTATACATTTGTATGTACATATATATGTATGTATAATTGCTAGAACTGATGTGCTTTGCAATGTCAGGTCAATTAGGAGAATTTGAAGAAGAGATCTGGAGCCCTGCGATCTCGCCGATTCAATCAAAATGTGTTGATGAATCAGGCGATTGTGATTTCGTCTACATCTCAGAGATTCTTCGAGCTTCCAATTATCTCCCCGAAGACTCCGATGTATTCCAATTACTGGAGAAGCAACAGTATCTTGAAGGGAAGGACACCTCCAAAGTCTTCATGCTCCAAAGAAAGCTGATCTTCGACACCATCACCGAAATTCTCGACCGGAACAGACAATTGCCACCGTGGAAGGTCTTATCGGGGTCGAATTCTGGCATTGCAAAGCCTTCTCTGAGCCAAATTTGGTCAGAATTTCAGAGAATTCGAGAGCGCGACAGCGCAGAGGACTTGTTCGATATAGTTTGCAGTGTGTTACGCAAGGACATGGAGGGAGATGCAATCAACGGGTGGGGAAATTGCCCGGTGGAGACGTCGGAGGCAGTGTTGGACATCGAACGGCTGATATTCAAGGATCTGGTCGGAGAAACAATCCGAGATCTGGCGGCGTTACCCGGAAATAGTATGGTCTCAGCGCCTCGTAGGAAATTGGTTTTCTGAAGCACAGGGCTGGAGGAAGCCTCGGTTATTTTTCGCGCGCTTTCTACGTCTCGTCACTAGTGTTTTAAATTTTACTTTTGCCACTTGGTTTTATAAAATTGAAAATCTGGTATCTCAAGGGGGTTCAATTAGAAAGTCCACTCAAATCTAACGGGGCTCTTTTGCAAAATCTGTAAAAGGTGGGATTGTGTATGTCATAAAAGTGCATGAGTGAGCTTTCCAGCATAAATCAGACTTTTTCCCCGCTAATTAAGTACTTCACTAATTTACAGGCAATAGCGTCGGGCAAAGTAGGGCATGTTTGTTAGCACTTTAAAGCAAAAGTTTTAATTCGTGTGGTTTTGTCTCCAAGTGATGCGAAATGATTTCACAACGTTCCTCCTGAAAGTGAGGGTTTTGTGAGGTGCGTGTCGTGCACGCTAGGCAGTGTAGGTCATCATTATAAATCAGGGCCCAGCGTCCTAGGCCTCGAAGTTAATACGAGGGGTCCTAATTGCGGTCTGTTTGGTTTGCAAATTTAAAGGATGCAGGGTAACAAATGTTAAGTGTGAGATATATTTTTTTTTTAAATTTAAAATAATATATTTCCTGCCTGCCTGACTATTTTTAGGAAAATTTCAATTCTTATTATTCAAGTTAATAAAGAAATAGGAGGAAAATTATTGTTTATTTTACACTTTTATTTCCTTCCTTTTTCTGAGTACCAAACAGAGAGTGTGGTTTCTTCTGGCTCTGAAATCATGGGGCTTGGTGCATTTGGCCGATGACTGTTGACCATTCTACTTCCAGCGCGACACTTGCTTTTCGCACTCCTCCTGACAGAAACTCCCTTGCGGTCCCATCTCAAATTTCACAACAATTACTATTATACCCACACACCCTCTCAAATTTTCACAACAATTACTATTATACCCACACACCCTCTGCTTTCTTTACCCTCGCCCAGTTTTTTTTGTCAGTTTAGTTTTTTTTTTTTAATTTTGTATTTTTTTCATTGGTTTTGTTTCTTTTATTTTAATTAGTTTTGTTTATTTTTTTTATCAATTTTATTTGTCTTTTTAGATAAAAATTTTTTTTATTATATATTTGTAATTTATTTATTTATTTTTTAGTTGTAAATTTTGAGAGATAATTTAAAGGAGGGAGATTTTGACATGTGTTAAGGATTAGAGGGGGATAATTTAAAGGAAGGGAGATGTTTTGACATGTGTCAAGAGTTGTCAAGGGTTGAGCAAGGAAGGTTTTGACACGTGTCAAGAGTTGAAGGGGAATGTTCTAACATATATTAAAAATTAAATAAAATAATAAAAAAAAGAAAATAAAATTAATGAAAAAAAAAAAAAAAAACTGATTAAAAAAAACAAAACTAAATAAAAATTAAACAAAACTGAAAAAAAAAAAAAGATACACGAAAATATATAAAAATGTGAGGTGTCAGGTTGGAGAGGGTAATTTAAAGAAAGAGGAAGATTCTGACATGTGTTAAAAATTAAATAAAATAAAATAAATTGATAAAAACAACAATAAACAAAATTGATTAAAAAAATACAAATAATAAAAAAGAAACAAAACTAAATAAAAATTAAATAAAACTAAAACAAAAAATGCAAATGAAAGGGTTTGGTGACTTGTTGTTTTAAGAGAAAAAAAAGGTATAAAGATAATTGTGATAAGGGGACAAAATTAACAGGCCAGAGGTGCACTGTCAGAGGGGATGAGAGTAGCAATTTACTTCCAGCATAGACCTTTTGATGATTCGATTGTGAGAGGGCAATTGATGGACTGACGTCATAGCACAACAAGCTGTCATAATCTTTATTTGGAGAAGAAAAATTGAGAGAAAAATTTGAATTATTCTCTCTTCTTTTCTTTTTTTTTTTTAAGCTTTTTTTAATAAAATTACATAGGAAAAAAATATTACTTTGTCATTTTTTTTTTCTCTTCTCTTTTATTTCTTTTTCCTTCCTCAAGTTCCAAACATGCTGTTAAGCTTTGATTGATGGTTCTTAATGGTAAATATTCCATATAACATGGTACATTTTTATTAGGGGATTCTATTGCTTTTTTTTTTTTTTTTTTTTCCTTCTGATAGTTTCACTGTGAGTGTGTCTAGGTTAGTTTATACATAATTTGACTAATCTCCTTTTTGATTTGGTCTAATAAAAGATATATTATGAGAATTAGTGTTATGTAACACTGCTTGTTTTCTTTGGTAATTTATAGCGACTCATTCTTGTGTTGTGTGCATCTATCTGCTTGTCATAGCTGGGAATTAGTCTCCTCTAATGCCTATTCTGCTTGTCCGTGGGATGGATTTGCCCCAAACCAGTCCATTGTGACATGGATTTCTATCTCTTGTCTCTGGCCAACCCAATACCAAGAAAGGACTAACTTGCGTGATAATACTAAGTCATTAGGCCTAAACATGACTTATTCACTGTAATTCATTTAATCTATTTCTACCAATTTTTCACATTAAGAATTTTGTGTGGGGATACACCTTATCAACTTCTAGCCACCAAGAGTGACGCAGCAGCGGCTAAACGGTGGAGAAACTCCAAGCCGGAGAGAGCCAATGATGCCTTTGTAACTTTGTTACCTAAAAAAAATAAAGGGCATGCCAGCAAGGGTTATTATTTCAGGTACTAGCTAGCTAGTTTGTCAACGAGGTCTGCCCTACGAGCTTTATGGCCAAGTGAAGAACTAGTAATTATCCCAATTATGGCCAATTGGGCTTATCGAGAAGGACTTTCACACAATTTCCCCCTAGCAATTAAACAATGGTAATGAGAATTGGCACGGATCCAATACAGGGTAGGTGTCTTCAAAAATCTTCATTCAATCTCTCATTGTCATGTATTTAATCGGAGTTCCAATATTTAGGGCCCAAAAGCCAAAATGCTAGAAAATCTACATCCGCTCTTTTTCTTCTCAATTGTTATGAAGTATGGGGGGTCACTTGGGTCTCATGTGTTTGTGCTTTCAATGATTTCATTTTCCTATTTCTTGATCATGCAATGTGTAACACTTGCTATCGGAGTAGGCTCCCTCAAGTGAGGTGTGGTTGTGGGCCTCCTGGCCTCTCTCTCTCTCTCTCTCATAGTAGGGTTTCATGCCACTTCATTCCATTGCTTCCTTGCTCCCATCCCAAGTCAAAACTTTCCTCCACACACAAAAAAAGTTGAAACGAAGAGCTAGTTTTTCCAGCAAGGCAGGCAAATTATGGGTTGGGGGGTGCTTTGTCATCCCAAAAGGGCACACACAGGCTTATCTACGTATGCCATAGGAGATGTGGATGGTGCTCTGGCATGCCCACATGCCATTGTTGTTGCCGTATGTACTCTTCTTTTATTGGAGTGTGGTACTTGCATACATTTATTTATAGATATATATGTGTATGTATATATTTATGCGTGGGGGGGAGTGAGAGTGTCAAAACTTAGTAACTCCATACATGTGCAGAAACCCATTAATCATGTCCAATCCTTATCGTGGTTGGTCGTCATCCATGGCCCCTCCTAGCTTATATAGTTGTTTCTCCTCATTGGGAACTTTGCCAGATGTTAATTTGACTAAACCAATGTAACTTCATTATCGCCCATTACTGCCTTGTCCCGAGCAGAGAGAGAGAGAGAGAGAAATGGTCCCCGGTGTACTCGTTAAGGGGGCTGGGTCCAATTGTATTAATAGGTACCCCATTTCTTGACTACGACGGGCTTTCTTGAGGTCTATAGAAAATTTGGCCTTCGGGTGCCACTCATGTTTAACTTTTGATATATGTTAATATATATATTCAGATATATAAACGTATATTCGAATTATCAAGTAGATTATTGATTGAGGTCAGTTATATATGTACGTGCTTTATATTCCTCCTATTTCACGAGAAGTAAATCCTTAAACCAGATTTCAAGGTTGTACTTCGAGTTTAGCCCAATCAATTGAAGCACATATAGGCAGCCTTGAGAAGCCCACCTATTTCGGGCCCAAGTTTGGGTCAATTCAAGGCGCGGCCCGACGACTAGCGAATGGAATGAAAAAACTGGTTTTTATTTATTTATTTTGGATCGACCCAACAATCAACAGCCCAGTTCTCTATGGACCCTCCGTTGTCCCAAATTTTGGAGGGCATTCGGTCTAGTCCGTTTCCAATATCTATTCACTCAGCTACGTATAGAGTTTGGGTTGGAAACCCTATCCCATTCACGCCTCGCCATGGTAATCTCTCCTCCAAACTCACCTCGGCCCTCCCCATTTATCCCCTTTCCAAATCCGCCCCACCCCATCCCGTTTTTTTTATGTTAGTATTTTTTCCAAACATATCATAGACAAAGCAAGTGATATAATTACAAAAAATCACAATACTCATATTTTAATAAAAAATATACATATAAAAATAAAAATATACTTGTAAACGGGCCGGTTTAGGTTGGGACATGTTTTACACTTTGTTCTCAAACTCATCCTGTTCCATTCCCGTTTAATATCACTCTATACCCATGTCAATAAAGGCAGAGCGGGACGGGATATCCCAAGCTATGTAGCAGAATCTGTCTCTATTCCAGAGTAAGGAAGGAAATTGGAGAGCTTATTCCCCCCCCCCCCCCTTGGGTTTTTTTTTTTTTTTTTTTTTTTTTCAGTTTTGTGTTGTTTTTTTTTTTTTAGTTTTGTTTTTTTTTCATTAGTTTTGTTTCTTTTTTTAATCAGTTTTGTTTTTTTTTATCAATTATATTTCTTTTTTTCTATTAGTTTTATTTTTCTTTTTGAATAAAAAGTTTTTTTATTATATGTTTGTAGATTTTGGGAATCATTATTTGTAAAAAATTTAAAAAGTATAGATCAAAATAAGAAGTATATATATGAAAATAACAAAAATACTAACAGTTAATACGCAAATACACTAATAGCTTGCGAACAAATATTTTTTTTCAAAATAAAAAGTCTCTTAAGCCAATATTGATTTAGTCATGTTCAGAGAAGAGTACATGTAATAATACACAAAAAAGAGATACACGAAAATATATAAAAATACAAATTCTAATCAATATTAAAAAAAAGAAAAAAAACTAAATAAAAATTAGATAAAATTGAAAAAAAAAACGCAGGTGAAATTTAAAGGGAGGGGAGGTTCTAACATGTGTCAAAAATTAAATAAAACTAAAAAAATTAAATTAAATTAATGAAAAAAATAATAAACAAAACTCATAAAAAAATAAACAAAACTAAACAAAAATTAAACAAAACAACTGAAAAAAAAAAAAAAAAAAAAAAAGAAACGCAGTGGGGTGGCTCGGTGGATTAAAATTTCAAGAAAGGGGGAGGGGTATAAAAGTAATTGTAATGAAGGACAAGAGGTGTCGCCGGGAGAGAGGGGAAAAGAAGTAATTTGCAAGAAATTGTTAGAGAGGTTATCAAAGAATATACGACGGGAATCAGGTAGAGATCGATAAGACATCAAGTCACTTCCATTCATATATATATATATATATATATATATTTACATATATGTACATGTATGAATTTTCGTCCTTCCTTTGTTCTTATTTAATTCATTACCTCTCATTATCATGTGACAGGTACAGAGGGCTTGGATTTAGCAATCTTTTATCGGAATTACATTTTGATTATAACCCTCTCATCCTGTTTGTTTATGTACATAACGTATCTTCCAAAATGCTTGTGTTTGATTTCGTTATTGTTTTGTGTATACACTTTAGGAGCCACCAAAAATTTGTTGTCTCGCTAGTTATAGAAACAGCCTAATGAAGTAATGAGCACTCATTCTATAACTGGGAGATTCAGTATTTGACTCTTAATTGTCACCCCAACGCTTAGGCTTATGGGTTCTTTCTTTTCACTACTTCTTCTTCTTCTTCCCTTTTTACTTTTTTTTGGCTGGTTGAATTTGAAATGACAAAATCACAAAAGCACAAGAAGAAATTTAATAGATTCGCAGAAGAATCCCTAATTCACCCCGAAAAAACCCCACCCTATCCTCACTCAATTTTAGGGAATTTGACAGAGATATTTGAAATTTGATTGAGACTTGCTTTTATAGTTCTTACAAACCAGATAGATATGCCAAAAGCTCCAGGGCTACTTTAATGAATCAAGTTAGACTCTTTAATAGGTTTTCTTTCTTGTTCTTGTGTGGTTGCAGGACCTTTATTTTAGATGTACATGTTAAACAATTCAATGTATCTTTGAAGTCTCTGTTTAGCTTTAAGGAAAAATATAAGAGGGTTATGGTTCTGTAGGGGGACACAGTATCACAATTTTCATGTCATAGATTATGCTTTGTTGATGAAGAACCTGTCTCCTCTGTGAAGCATCTTTCATTTTCAGAGGTTGCTTCTTCCTCGCATTCATCTAGTTTTATTTATGCATATGCTACCCCCCAGTAGATTTTAGCTGATAGACTTGTATGAAATGCTCATGGCCTTTCTTGACATCCTTCTTGTGGTTGCTGAGCTTACAATTTTCCAGTTCATTTAACGTGCCATTAAGATCCAAAAACAGTCTTCTTGGAAAATCATATATAATAGCTTTCTTCCACCAATGCACCTTGTCCCTCCACTGACCCACCATTGACCCTCTCATGTTTAGACACCTAAGTACATTTCAAACTTCAAAGCACCCTTATGAAGGTAGATGCACAAGCAGCAAATTTCTCAATGAGACAGAAAAGACAGCAGAAGAACCTCTGCTTGGTAACTATTAGCATGAGAAAAGTGGGAAGCACTACCTTCAATTCTAGAATGGATCTTCAGTCTTAAAGGACTTTCCAAACAAAGAAGCTAATTCCTAATTGGCTTAGCAAATGAGGTAAACTTGGAGAGTATGTGTCAACCCAACCAAGTCCAAGCTTCAATAAGGAATGCAGAGAAACTTCCTGGCCATGCCATCTACTACAAACTTCCTGGCCATGCCATGCCTAAACAGTGTTATAGCTCTAGCTTTGTCTAATTCAAGCTTACTCAAGTTTTCTTTGTCAGCATGACCACAACTTCTAAGTTTCCTGTTTGAATTTCACCCAACAAGATAAGACAATAATCTATCAAACGTCAGCCATCACATTCTGTCTAGTAAGCAAATTTTCATTAGAGAAAAGAAAATTTGTTTAGGCAGTCATTAGGTTTTACGTTGAATCATTTTCTGTGATTTTTGAGGCCTGAATTCATTTATTTATGATTGGTTTCTTCCTTTTGATGGCTAACAGATCATCCTGTGAAACCGATCAATTGCCAATGCCAGAACAAAGAACAGAAATTTGTAAACTGCAGAAGAATAAGATGAATTTTGTGGAATGTAATAATCGAGTTATATCTACAAATTCATTTATAAATGAATAAGACCGATATATCTGACAGTTGATCATCATAACCGAGGATTTGCTTGAAAGTACCTCCTTCCATTTTCTTCTTCTTCTTTTTTTTTTTGGAACAAGTTCCTTGGGAGTTAGCTGGAACAGCTTGTGCTATGCTTTACTTTTGCTTTGCCTGCATCAGTTATACAGGGAAATATTAGAACATTAAGTGTCATTATTATTCATGGTTGTCATTAGATCATCAGCTCCACTCTTGGCCATTTATCTGAGTATGGCCTATCATCTGACCAGGTAACGGAAAATTTTGAATAGGCTTGAAGTTTCATCCCGTGCCAGGCTGCGAAAACTTTTGAAAAGGCTTTTGTGGAAATATAAATAAAGCAAGTGAAGAGGGTGTTGGAGATTTTTACATAGTTTATAGCATGGTTGCTTAAATGCTGGATCTTCTGTTGTTGCAGGAGGATCCTGACCAAATATCATCTCGCAACTCATATCCTCAAAATCTACAAACCAAAATGTGCACACTGAAGTTATATTTAAACTGTATGTATGAAAGTATCAGATGGATGGACTCACTTATATTGCTCAAAAATTGCCATATTAATATCTCAATTAATGGGTAACCTAGCTACTTCACATGCCAGAATTCTCAATTGAGTTTTGTTGAATCTACTTGCAGTGCTTCACACTTGTTGATTTGTGCACAGAGTCGGACCCTCCACTAGGAGGATGGGCAAGGCCTCCAATCTTTAGTGCAGGTACTATAATTAGAAAATTGCTAAGGATAGCCGGCCTGTTGGTCCGGCGCGGTTGGATGTTTGACACTTTAGGCGGGCTTTACCGTCTGATGGTGAGTCTTTCCTAATGTGTCAAGCATGCAGTCGTGCCTGATCAACAGGCACGGGCGAATGTGCTTAGCAACCCTCATATAATTACTTTGAAAGGAAAAAAACAAGGGAAGTCGTTTAATGGTTTATA
Source organism: Euryodendron excelsum (assembly GCA_033060915.1). Classification (NCBI taxonomy): domain Eukaryota; kingdom Viridiplantae; phylum Streptophyta; class Magnoliopsida; order Ericales; family Pentaphylacaceae; genus Euryodendron; species Euryodendron excelsum. The sequence continues at coordinate 3,604,776 of CM065382.1, forward strand.
AAGAACACTATTGTGGACCACTTTCATACTAACAAAACATAAACCCTTTAAATTACTTGTGTTGATATACAAATTCAAAGCGGAGAAAATGATATTCTTCTTGAAAATTTGTACGAAAAATCCAATCTCCTTAGAATAATGTGGCAAAAATTATTTTGTAATTAAGATCCATCATGAAGGGTACTCTGTTTTAAAATGAAAAATTTATATTCAATCCCATTATTTTGTATAAAAGTTTGTATAAATTCTGTGATTGTATAAGGTTACTGTTATGAAGTGTTATATATTCATCTTTCGTTGAATTGAAATGGAATCTATTAAGAACGTCGGAGCAAGGAATATATAATACTTACTAGGGACCATGTTGAGTGGCATACCCAAGGAGTCCTTAATGAAGGTTTGAGAGGGCATCTTACAAAGGTTGGTGCACATTCCAACACAGTTGGACTCCTCTAGAAACCTGCAACAAAATTTGTAGGAACATCATGATGAAGAATGAATCAGAGAACCAGCACAATTTTTGGAGCAGATTGTTCTTACAACGACTTGGGGTTATTTTTGTAAAGTTAGTCTTGAGTTAGGTCAGGTGGGTTTGCCATTGGGCAGTAGTAATTGTTTTATGTCTCTTTTGTATTGGAAGGGGAATGCTCATAATATATAAAGTACCTGCACTTCTTAATGTGGACTACGTTCCTTTCTCTTCGACCGTTGAGCTCCGACTCCCTCACCTATTGCCACAAAAATTAAACAAATTACTCTCAATCCCCCTAGATTTCATGGCCAACGTCCTTCATTGAAACATCTTATTGAGCATATTGGGTGTAAATGGTGGGTAATGTTATATAATAAGAAAATTTATACATAATTTATAATTAAAATGATATAGTTAAATGAGAGTCATTTACTTTAAAATAAAAGGTAATGATATAAAAACAAAAAATATATGCAGAATATTACCAGAATGATTAGGGATGGCAATAGACCGGAAAAAAATAAAGATCCAACGCATTCACCCTGTTTAGGGCGGGGATGGAGGATACAAAATGGGAATGGAGCCGGTCCCCACCCCGCCCCGCCCCACTTTTCTTGCTTTTAGTATTTTTTATATAAGCCGCTTTTAACTTTTTATGGTGAGTGTGCTAGTAGTACCATTATTAGACTGTGTTGGTTAGTGTATAACTTATATTCAATTTTAATATTGTTTGTTGAATGAATTTTTTATTTTTTATTTTAAGCTTTGGTTTATTTTAACAGTAAATAACAATATTTTGATGTATATGTAACTCAAAATATTTGGACATTAATTTCATCTTATTGCCAAGTGAAAATCATGATATTATTAATATTCTTGTAACCTTAGTTATTTTTTTTATTTTCTTTTCTTGAGCTTTGTGTTTTTTTTTTTTTTTTTTGTACCAAAAAGAAAAAGAAAAAAAAAGGTTTGAGTTTGGATTTGGGTTGGGGCCAAAGGCCAGGATGGATGCAAGCTTATACCGTGGAGGCAGGAATGGAAGTGAATATTTTATATAGAGACGGGAATAAAGATCCCAATGTTTGTCCCGCCCCGGTCCATTGCTATTCCTAAGAATGATATGATTGAATAAAAGTCATTTACTTAGAAATAAAACATTTATCATGATGACTCTTAATTATAAAAATATCACTACTTTTGTACAAATTTTTGAAAAAATAGTATTTTTTTTTAAAATAAAATACCTATCATATTGACTCTTAATTAAAAAAATGTCTGATTGAATTTTTCATAAAAAGCTTCTTCTTCTTTTTTTTTTTTTAAAGAATAGTGTATTTTTTCTAAATTAGTTTCTTAGTGCTCGTTTAAACACAATATAAAGTGACTTTTTGGATGGATTCATGTTTGTATATTGGCCATTGGAACGTGTTGCGTGTGTTGAGCAATGAGTACCATGAACGTAGGTAGCATTTGTGGCAAACAAAAAGAAAGCCGTGAAGCCATCTTGTCCACTCATGAGTGCTAATGCTAGGCTCCATATATATATATATACAGATACATATATATATATCTACAGCATGTGGATTCATGTTCAAAATCCTTTTAAGGAAGGGAATTCACATTATTATATAAGGATGAATTTTACTTATCATATTTTGACCACAATCTTATTTTGATCCCTATACTTTTAATTGTTTCACTTTACCTCTTATACTTTTAGTTAAGTAGTAATATGATTAATCCTTCAAATTTTCATTAATAAAGGTGATTGAAAGCCTCTTTTTTTATTTTCAAAATATTATTTTGGTACTATTAGCATAAAAGTAAGCTATTGTATTGAAAACAAAAAAAAAATCTATTTTAGTATTTTTCGTTTTCTTTTTCAAATTTTATAAACAACTAAAAATAAAAAAATATTAAACAAACAATGCTTTTAGTAACGTTTTTGTTTTTGTTTTTTTATTTTTTTGGTAACGTTTTTTGTTTTTTTTTATATTTTTTTAAAATAAAAAGTAATGTTTGTTTAATATTTTTTTTGTTTTTAGTTGTTTACAAAATTTGAAAAAGAAAATGAAAAACAATAAAATGGGTTTTTTTTTTCAATATATTTGTAGGTTACTTTTATGATAATAGTACCAAAATAATGTTTTGAAAAAAAAAAAAAAAAAAAAACCATTTTAGTGTTTTTTGTTTCATTTTTTAAATTTTGTTAACAACTAAAAATAAAAAATAATAAACAAATACAGTTTTTTATTTTTTTAAAAGAAAAAAATAAAAAAAAGGCTTTTTGTTACCTTTATTAACGAAAATTTGACAGAGGGACCGCATTACTACTTAACTAAAAGTGTAAGAGGCAAAATGAGATAATTAAAAATAAATAGACTAGAGTAAAATTGTAATTAAAATACAGAGGTGATAAGTAAAATTTACCTATTATATAATGAATGCCACAGGTTTGAAAGCCCCCTTCCTAAAAGAAAAAACTAAAACTGAAAAAAAATATCACGTGTAAATATTTTGTTACCCTTACCTCGTTGGGTCCAACTAACCAAGAGAAAAACACAGTAGTGAAAACAGCAAAATACTCCCTTGCGAATTTGGAATTTGGTAGCAATGTCTTGATCTGCCATGGCCATCGCATCATTAGTTGTAGAAATTAAGTAAGCCATTCACACAAAATATAAATAAATGCAGACGCAATTTGAAAAGAATCTGGAGAGAGAGATGGATAGAGATTGTGTCTTGTATGGATCCAACCCCACAGTGGGTCCCAAGTCCATGCAAAATTGCTGAATGCATTTTATGTGTTTCTTCACAAATTTTGGTCTTTGTTTTTCTCGGAGAAGAAGATTCTTTAAAAGCAATGCCAGTAATCCTTCAGCACATAGATTGATAGTTATTATACGCCAAATGCTATAATCAAGATGCTGATTCATGCCGTAATGTCCCTTCAAATGTGATATGTCATGCATTATAATTAGAAGTACGTAATATTTCACTTGTGAAAAACAAATTGAAGATATATATATACAAATATATATATATATATATGAGACATGCTATTCTTTCAGAATTTTTATACAGAATTTTGAACCAAAATAATGTGGTAGTGACAGTTTTGTAATTAAAATGCATCTTGGTGAGTTCTTTGTTTTAAAGTGATAGACCCACAACTCAGCCACATCATTCTGGTTATATTTTCTGGTTATATATTCTGATTGTATGGCATTACTCTTTTGCAAAAATGGGAAGAAAACCCAAAACCCAGTATGTGAAATCATATTTTTGAGTTGAAACAAAGTTTAAAACTAGTTTCTAACTATGTATTTGGTTCTCAGGGAATAATGATCACTAGTTACAAACACTTGTTGTGGGTCTCTTTCTCCATATACATATCTATATGCATTTAATCAAAATATCTTCATATATAGTATGCCCAAGTTACCGTCGAGGCCAACACTGTTGCTATGTCACTAGCAGTTCAAATCCTAATGAGTCCAAACATTTCTTGAAAAGAATAATTTAGAGACGGTATATCCAACTATATAGGTAAACAAGATACAACAATAACAATAATAATTATCGCTATAATATTTGCGAATAACAACAATTAATGATGATGACAAGGATAACGAAGAACTTGCCATAGCAAGGATAGGCCTAGGGAAGGCTTTCTCAAGAGCTTTTATGATTATTTCGCGTTGTTGGATCGGATTAAAGTTACGTGAGGCCACGGTAGCTGCCTCCACCAAGCTCTCATACCCACTCTTATTGTTTCTCATCCCTGAACGTTTCATGTACTGGATCAGTTGCTATATATATATATAACGTTTGGCGTGAATGAAAATGAAAGTAAGGAAACCTGTAGCGGCTTGAACGCTCTCGGAGAGATGGTTAATGGCGATTCTATCAAACCAGTTATCTTTATAAACACTCTTCGATACTTTCTCTAGATCGTCCGTAGGCCTTGTCAGCACTGAGAGAATAGAAGGACAATGTTTCGCCAGGTGCACTCGTCTCCGGCGAGACCGAGTTGAGAAAGGCCGACTGTTTTGCAAAACAAGTGTTGCTTCCATATGGTAGAGAGAGAGAGAGAGAGATGACAATGTGGATAAGTAATGCGTATTACCTAGAGAGATGGAGACTTGAGTTGGAGCACTGAATAATTTTTCTAGGAAGTGTAGAGAGAGAGAGAGAACAAACAACAAAAGAGCATGTTGAGACATTTAATGGAAGCCAATCTCCGGTTTGATTCCGCTTTCACGCAACTGCCTCGTTAAGGTTCGGCTCCAAAGATGCTTTTTGGCGGTAGCACTTTGTTTGTATAAATAAGACAAGTACTAATATATAATTGTACTTTGCTTATATCTTTGCACACGTAGTTCTAATCTTGAATTGAAGCCGGCTTTAGCCTTTCTAACCCCATGGATATGTATTCCTGTCTTTTTTATTATCAATTTTCGTTTGTTCTTTTTATGTTAGATGATTCTTCTGTATTTCAATCATGTTGTCCATATACTGTATATAACTTCAAGGTGTTGGCTTGGTGATCAAGTTTTGAATCCTAAAAGTAAGTCTAGTAATTAAACAGTATAATGTTCAGTATTTATGTTTATTAAGATTTTATCTTGTATTATTTATTTCACTAAAAATCTCTACACTACATAAGAGCATCTCTAACAGCTTCTTCAAACTTGGCTTGTTAACTATTTTAACTAGTCAAATCATCAAAACACACTTCTAACAGGTTAGCTATCCTACTAGCTAAAATAACAAATACTATTTTAGCTCTTCAAATATAGAATTCTACTATTCAACTCTATAAACTTAAAATATTAATTTTTTTCTTAATCCTTCTCTTTCTCTCTCATTTTTTTTCTTTTCTTAAAGTGTGTGTTAAAAATAAATAATTTAATAAGTTACTAACTAAAATAAAGAACATTGTTAGAGAATGTATTAAAAAATAACTAACTAAAATAGAAATAATATTTTTTAATATTCTTTGACTAGTTATTTTAGCTAAGTAGAGTTAGAGAGCTCCAAGTGCATATCACAATTCACTAGGAATTAGTATCGAACAATTGATACTACCTAATTACAGGATTTTTCCCCCTCAACTTGGTCGATCTAAAACCAATAAGGTGGAATTCGGTAGTGGTACATCTACTGAAATAAATCAGATGGAGACCAACGAAAGTGGACCTAAAGGGACGAAATCCTTTATGGAGGCACTTTTAGTCCCCAAATCAAATGATTGGCCCTTCGACATCGAAGATGAAGACCTGCTCTTGGATGAAGATGATTCAGAAGAAGAGCATACGGGCAATAAGAATCAATCAAGTTCTGCAGCGAAAAACGCAAATGGAATCCCTAGAGTGTTCCTACCAAAAAAGCTCCTGATTAAAATAAGGAAACCCTGGGAAAGCACATTAATCATCAAGTTATTAGGTAAAACAATCGGTTACAAGATTTTGTATATGAGGGTCAGCAACCTATGGGGACTATAAAGCGACTTCAACGCCATTGACCTTGGCAAAAATTACTATCTCTTCCGATTTGAAAATAGAGAGGATTATGACAAGGTTTTCACTTCTTGTTCCTGGGTTATCATGGATCACTACCTAATAATGAGAAAGTGGGAGCCAACTTTCAAAGTGTTGGAAGCCTCGGAAACATCGACCACAGTTTGGGTGAGGTTTCCCGACCTTCCAATTGAATATTATCAAGAGAAGGTATTATTGGCGATTGCAAAATTGGTTGGAAAACCTCTGAAAATTGACATGAACACTGTGCTAGGGACTAGGGGAAAACCCATTGAAACTGAGGAAATGGGCTCAACGGATGAATACAATTATGGACCATGGATGCCAGTTGAGAAAAAGAAAAGAAAACTAGGTTCAACTTGCAAACAAGTGATCCAACCCTAGGCACAACAGATTTTCAGCTCTTCAGACTGAAGGAGAGGAAACCCATCAAGAAAGAGGACATAAGGGCCTTAGATCTGACCCTCAACACCTAAACCAACCAACCCAAGGGAATATGGAGCACAAGCAAACCCAATACAAGTTTAATTTGTCAGATCAAGATGCTTGGATGTTAAGAGATGCTGAGAAAAGCAATCATCCTAGGTCACGTGAAGCTGCAGTTGGGAGCTACGATATGCAGGTAGACATCCATCCAACGGTTGAAATCTCTTGTATACAGACAGAGGCTAGTAATGAGGTGACTTATCAAGGCATAGGTACTGAAACTGACTTACAGAACCATATGCAAGTAGAGAAACAAATTTTCAAAAATCTGCAACATCACAGCCTTCGTCTTCTTCAACATCTCAGACCAGTGCTTCCAAAACCTTGGTGAATCTTAATCCCTCACTAAGTACTAAAAATGCTATACCCTAATCCTTCCCAAACCCCTTGATGTTGAACCCACCTAAACCACCTTACCCTGACGGAAAGAGTGGAAGTCCAATATTACTTGATCCGTTACAACAATCTCATGTTCTCATTAGAGCCAGAGACCACATCGAAATCGCATGGTGGGTCGAGGAGCTAACACTGGTGATAAAACTACTTTGGGTGAACTATCTGGAACAATACAGACATGCATTCCAATTGGCTCCTAGAAGATCAGAGGTGGAAAACCATCGAAGGATATGTAGCATATTCCATATCCCGGAATCAGATCATGTTCCTTCCTTCCCATGTAGGTTGCTTATGAAGATCCTAATCTGGAATTGTCAGGGAGCCAGCAACAAAATCTTTAGAAGAAACCTGAAAGACATCCTGGCTACTCATAAACCCCAAGTTCTTATTATTAATGGAAACAAAAGTAGTCAATGGGCCACTATTTCAATAATCTAGGATTCACAGCTTCCTCCTCGGTAGATCCTTTTGGGAGAGTAGGAGGCATTTGGATCCGCTGGGACACTTCTTAAGTCAGCGTCAGAGCCTCTAAAGCTAAACCCCAAGTTATACACGCCACTATCCACCGTGAAGACTACCCTGAATGGCTACTTCCAGCTATATATGCAAGCCCAAACCCACGGTTGTGTGATGATCTTTGGAAGGAGCTTGAAGAGAGATCCATTTCAAATCAAGACTCGTGGCTGTTAGCAGGAGACTTCAACAACTTCGCATTGGCTGATGAAAGAAGGAGCTTCTCCAACACTAATCATATGAACCGAAGTACCAAATTCAAAGAAAGATTGAGTAAATGTAACCTTATGGACTTAGGGTGCTCTGGACTTAGGCTTACTTGGACAAACAACAGAAAGGACAGGGCAAACTATGGAAAGGTTGAACAAAGGCATGTGTAATGATGAATAGAGAGCTCTATTCCCAGAAGGAATAGACAGAAATCTTCCCATAACGTATTCTGATCATTCCCCCTTCATTGTCTACAACGAAAGTATGTCTCCTATCTCAACTCTTAATAAACCTTTTAGATTCGAAGCGGCATCGCTTACACACTCGGAGTTTAAAGATCTCATTCAGGATAGTTGGCATAAAGGTCAGCCCCAATGTCCTCAACTGCTCCAAGGTGTAAATGCTTTAACCAATGACTTGTAAAATTGGAAGAAGAATATTTTTGGCAATGTGTTTCGAAATAAGACGTGGACTTTAGCTAGGATTGAAGGGATCCAAAGATCCCAAGCTAATAAGTTTTCTCATAATCTTTAAATCGTTGAGCTTGAGCTCACTAAGCAGTATAACAATATTTTATACCAAGAGGAAATCTTGTGACGCCAGAAATCTAAAAACAACTAGCTTACCAAAAGTGAGAGAAATACCAGATTCTTCCACCTATCAGTCCTTACTAGGAGGAGGAAAAATGAAATTAATGTCTTAAAGAATGATAGTGGTAAATGGATTGATGATCAGTTAGAACTCAGAACTACTGTCTCGAACTACTTCAAAAACCTATTTACTGCTGAACCAGTAATGCACAATGAGAATTTGAAAGCCTCCCATCAAACGTGTTTTAGTGAGGAGGACAATTGCGTGCTAACCAAACCCATTAGTGACATGGAGATTTGAGAGAATGTCAAAAGTATCAAACGTCTTAAAGCTCCTGGAAAAGATGGCTTTCAAGCCATTTTCTACCACCAACATTGGGACACTATAGGCTCTACAATTTGTCAATTTAATAGAGACTGTTTCATTAGTGGAACTATTCCTTAGGAGGCTAACAGAACACTCATAACTTTAATTCCCAAGTTGGACAACCCTAAATCTATAAAACAATTCAAACCCACAAGTCTTTGTAATGTGTCTTATAAAATCTTAACTAAGATCTTGGTGTTCAGAATCATAAATCTTCTAAATGATGTTATTAGCCCTAACCAAAGGAGGTTTGTGCTATGTAGATCAACTAAAGACAATATCATCATCACCCAGGAACTCATATACACACTTTTAGAAACAAAAAGGGCAAAGTTGGAAACTTGATTCTAAAAATTGACCTTGAAAAGGCCTATGACAGAGTGTCTTGGAAATTTCTCAAAGCCACTTTGGAGTTTTTTAACCTCAACCCCACCTAGGTTAAACTGATAATGAATTGTGTTACCACTACTAATGTTTCTATTCTCTGGAATGGAGAAGCTCTACCTAAGTTCTTGCTTGGTAGGGGCATTAAGCAAGGAGATCCCCCATCCCCTTATTTGTTTGTTTTATGCATGAAAAGTCTCTTTATCTCGATTAATGCTAAAGTAAATTATGGGGAATGGAAAAGGGTTAAAGCTTCTAGAAAGAGCCTTATAATCTTTTGTCTTTTCTTTGCTGATGATTTACTTTTGTTTACTAGAGCTGATCAAGATAGTTGTAATATCATGATGGATACTCTACAAGATTTCTGTGATATGTCTGGACAAAAGATTAACTTGACTAAATCCAAATTCTACATATGCCCTAATCTGTCCAAAGCTGAAGCCAAAGACTTGAGTAGACAATGCCAAATTGTTTAACCAAAGACCTTGGTAAGTACCTGGGTACGCCCTCTTTCACACTAGGGTTAGTAAAAGACACTATGATTATATTCTTGAAAAGCTCCAGAGTAGACTTACAGGATGGAAAGCCAAAAATCTCTCCATTGTTAGAAGAACCACTCTTATCCAATCTGTGACTTCTACTATGCCCTCGTCTGCTATGAAAACTACTACCCTTCCTAAGAATGTTTGTGTGGGGTAAATGCACGCGGCCCAATCCATCTGATTAGGCCCAATAAATCTAAATTGAAGTTGGGCTGCTAGGCGGCCCAAATTAAGCACTAAAGGGCGATCCGGTCTAAGGTGACAACCTGATGCCAACCTTGGCCCAAATTGCGAAAAATAAACCCAAACCGCTAACAGTCTTAGAGCATTAAATGTGGAGTTGACCAGCATTAAATGCGTCAGCGACTTCCCATGCGATGTCAACCTACACGTCCGATCAGTCAGATTCTTCAGCGACGGTTAGGCAAGCCCTACATACAGTCAGTCAGTGGCGAATGATGAAACCTACCTAACAAACCATGATGACATGGTGGTAGGCCAGGAGCAAAATACTCCATCGATCACACTATAAATATCCGAGCCCTTAAGAGCCAAGTATAGACAATTCACTCCAAATATACACAACTCTTATTTATTCATATCTTGATTAAGCTTGATAACTTAATCATCGGAGTGTGATTGACCCAATAAGGGTCGACCCATTCTAACATCTCTTTTTTGCAGTGAGTTTGGACTCATCAACATTGACTCGAGTGATCGGCTAAGCCTTCCCGAAAAATTTCACTTACAGTTTGTGATAAGATAGATAAAATTAATAAAAACTTCGTATAGAGGGACACTAAAAATAAAAAATAAAGAAAGGTGTATTTGATTAATTGGGATCAAGTTTGCATAAGTAAAAAGGATAGGGGTCTTGGTTTGAGAAAAGCCAGGGACCAAAACCTGGCCCTCGTAGCTAAGCTTGGATGGGATATTGTCTCGAGTAAAGAGTCTCTATAGTCCAACATTCTTAAAGCTAAGTATCTCTATAAAAAAAACCTTCTTTGAATGGACTAGAGCCCAAAAAGCTTCCCGTGTCTAGAAAAATATTCTGAGCACTAGGGATATTTTGTCTAGAAGAACCAAATGGGTGGTTGACAATGAGGAGAAAATTCTCAAACTAGTGGTGTGGGGATTGTCTCCTAATATCCAATCGCCCCCAACATGCTAATGCAGATTTTTCCAAAGTTAATCAGCTTATTTATGATGAAGACAACTAGGACCTATCTTTTATACAGAACTGTATCTCTCAAAAGGATAAAGAGGATATTTTGCAAATTAAACACCCTTCTTTTGCTGCTCTCTTGGATGAGCCCCAATAAGGAGGTAACTCTGCTAGTACTTTTTCTACTGATGCTACTATAAACTTGTTGAAAGGTAACATCAACCCTACGACTGATTGGAAGTAGATTTGGAAGTTGAATATTACCCAAAAACTAAAGTTCTTTAAAATTCTCACAAATCAAATGAGGGTCATAAGAAGTATGAGTAATAATGACCCTTGCCCTAAATGAGGTGCTTATTCCAAATATTTGAATCATATGTTAAGAAGTTGTATTGATGCTAAATAGGTCTGGCTTAACTTGATAGAAAAGCAATGGTGGTCCAACGAGAAAGGAAGGCCTTTATTTGAATGGTTAAAAGATAATCTTAGTAATAAGAAGTTTTCCTTTGATAATATGAATTGGAACATTGTTTTTGTTTCAACTCTATGGATAATTTGGAAAGACAAATTTAAAGGTGTTTGAAAACATTATGAATTTACAAGTGTCTTTGGAGAAAATTCATAGATATTCTAATGAAATCACTCAAGCCTTCCATCCCCTGGACACTATTGATCAAATAAGACCTAGAGTTGCTAAATGGTGTTTACCTATGGCAAGAAAGCTAAAACTCAATGTAGATGAAAACTCCAAAGGAGAACCTAGACCAACTAGTTTTGAAGGATTACTAAGGGATAAGAGAGGTACCTAGATATGGAGATATATTGAAAAGCTGGCAGATACAACAAGTAAAAAGGCTTAACTGTGAGCTATACATAGAGACCTCACAATCATTTTTTAAAAAGGCTTATAGGAGGTGAAAATTAAATTTGATTCACAATAAACTATCACAGCCATCCAAAGAGGACAAAGCCAAGGAGCATCCTATAAATCTATAGTGGAAGACTCTAAATTTTTTCTTCAAAAGACACAATGCTCAATCAAACACATTAAAATAAAAAAAAAGAAATACACGTGCAAACATTCTTGCTCACATGAAAAATGACCAAGCAAAATTTATTAAACCCCCCCTCCAAAAACAAAAACTCAAGTAAACTGCAACTTGATTGCAGGCATGGTTGAAATTTTTTTAGACCAGCTATAATTTCTTTTTCTATTTTCTTTCTTTTCGATGTATCAGAAATAAAATTCTAAGAATTGGGTAGGATCGAATTACATAAATAGTTTACTTTTTTTAATTCAAGTGGCTATGCGAAATTAAACTGACAATTTAATTCATTAAAATGCATCCAGTGGACACTTTCTTCTTTTTGTTCAACAATACCCAACTTAGCTATGAGCCAATGCCTCTGTCATGACGTACAAATGAAATATGGAACCAAAAAATTCCCATAAACAAACAATGGAGCAGTGAAACTATAACAAATGTTCTAACTCAACAATGTTTAAGCAAGAGACAGATTTCACACAAACACAAAGGAAAGCAAGCAAAAGCATCTGAGGAAACCATAGTTAAAACTATTGAATGTTTCTTCATAAACAAAGATACTAGTTACTACAGTAGCTTAAAAAGCAAACCAAGTCAAAAGAACCCATGTCCAAGATGATAAAATAAACAAAGAAATCAGTTAATAGGTAGCCAATTGAGATCGCAGACACACAGAACTCATCAATCTTTGGTGGTTTTGTTAATGAGGGACTTGTGAATGTGAGGGATCACACCTCCTCCAGCAATGGTTCCTTTAATGAGTGTGTCGAGTTCTTCATCCCCTCTAATGGCCAACTGAAGATGCCTCGGAGTGATTCTCTTCACTTTCAGATCTTTGCTAGCGTTTCCTGCCAGCTCTAGCACTTCGGCTGTCAGATATTCGAGAATTGCAGCTGAATAAACAGCAGCTGTGGCCCCAACTCGCCCGTTAGCAGCAGTCCTTGTTTTCAGTTGCCGGTGGATCCGACCCACTGGGAACTAAACACCCCTCAAATGGAAGCACAATAACCGATAGCCATTAAAATAAATTTAGTGTAAAGTGGAAAAATTCAAAGTGTAATTAACTCTGCAAGAATATATAAATTTCTTGAGAATTAGAAAGCTACTTCCATAATCCAAACATGGTACATTCATCCCATTGAGAGAACGCCAAAATTGAAGATAACAGCATATTCACAGCCAGTTTCTAGCTAAAAATGAAGCCAGAAGACCTTATTCCTGAATTTCCGAACCTAATTTCAACAATATCAACTCTAATTGGGCATGTCACATTAAGGAATAGTTCTTTACATGCTTAACCGCAAGACCTTCCTACAATTTATACTACCACAGCATATATCTATAATCCCCACTCAATTTTTCCCATCAATTACAAATGCCTCCTGCCGTTTGTGAATTGTGAACTTTAGGCAATTTCCCTATGGACGTGTTGAGAAGGGAAAAAAAAAAAAACATAACAGTGACGCGAGAGATCAACAAAGCACCTGTTTGGTCGATAATTGAAATTACACATTTTTCACACACGAGAGAGAGAGAGAGAGGGAGGATATATATGGTTTACCTGGAGACCGGCTCTGGATGAACGGGAAATGGGCCTTTTCTTGTCCCTCTCCTTGGCAGCCGCTGCTGTGGTCTTTCCAGCCACAAGCCCCTTTCCGCCTTTTCCCGCCATTTTTTTGCACCTGGATGACAGGTTTCAAGCATTTTCAAATATTTATGTACTACGTATATGCATGTATATATGTAGGGGAATAAAGATGACAGCATGAAATACTCCAAGCAAAAGCCCAGAAAACAATATTTTCCGGAAATTCGACAAAAAGAAAGAAATAATTGATGAGTGTGCTTGAGAGATAGAGAGAGAGACCTGAGAAGTTCGGAGGCCGAAGAAGGAAGGACACTGGAGAGACGATGAATGCAACTGCTGGAGATAAGTTTCTGTTTGGGGTTTTTTTATGCTCTCTTGGCGTTTTTGTCTGTGGAAAGTCAAATTGGCGGTTACTTTGGGTGGGAAAAAAAACTTTTGGGATTTCAAAATCTTACCACTTCTCTAAATTGTCCCTATCCTTTTCCACAAATACCAGTTTAAACCTCAACCTGTTGCAAAGTGCGAGGCTTTTGACTCACCGGGTCACGGTGCCCGCTAACGAGGAACTGCAACAGGATCACATTGAATTCACTTTGTGTGATATAAATCTGGACCCATGACCCACACTATTACTTATAAATCTGGTGAATTTCAGACTTACATTTGTGATGGATGACTCATCAGGGTGGGGGTTAAAACTTTAAGACCTGAGGGTTATTTTACACCTGAATTGGGAGTCGGCTCTCACCAAAATCATCTCCCCGCTCGTTTTCATTTTTTTTTCTCTCCTAACATCTTAGTATCAAATGGGTGTTTGGGCATATTATAGTTATTTTTAAAATACTGTTTGGTTTATCGAATAAATTGTTTAAAAAAACTGCTTATCAAACCTCCACTTAAAAAAATAGCTTATAGACTTTATACATTTTTGTAAAAATTACTTTAAAAAGTTATTTTTAAAATTAATTTATAAATTATGATCTTTCAACTACTATTCAAACATCTCTTGTGAGAGGAGAGGGTGAGTCAAATCAAATATCATATGCATGGGTGAGGTGTCACTACTCCTATTTTAATCTCACTCCGGCTCTTGTTTCTTTATTTCATATTTATATTGTAAAATGGAAGGTACAACGGCTCCAATTAGTCTAAGCTTTAGAGATTTTTGGTCGTGACTTAATTTTTTTTCACTTTTAGAGCTTAGAGCAAACTTGTCAAAGTTAAATTGGACCGACTAACAATTTGGTTTAATAGATGTCATAGGCACGAATCAGATTTATATCTTAACAGGTATGTTATAATTTGTCGACCCCAACATAAAAACATAAAATATTTTGTCTCTTTTTACGATCAAAATATTTCATCATTTAATTTTTCTCTTTAATATTAACACATCACATTCAATACATATTTAAAAAAAAAGCCCAATTACATCATTATTATCACTATCATACATCATAGACATCACGATAATAAAAAATATACGGGTATATCTATATATATATATATAAATCTAAATCATTAAAGCAAAATGGTAAGATTAAAGGGTGTTTAGATTGCTTTTTAAAAAAACTGTAAGCCATAAGCTTAAGCTAATTTTAAAAAGTCATTTATTTACACGGCTTTTCAAACTTAAGTTAGTTATTAAAAGTCACTTTTTCAGCAAGAGCCAAACACGTTTTAAAATATTCATAAGTTTAAACTATAAACTACTAAAAAAAGTCATCATTCAAACACCCTCTAGGTATCATTGTCAACCAAAGATAAAAAAAAATTAGAAATAAAAAATGGGACGAAATAATTTCAATCTAGGGCATAAATCCTATTCTTTATTTTATATTTTATGTTTGTGGTTGTGCATACAAAATTTCAAAATACTACTACAACAGTTAATTAGTGAAAAGATATAACCCTTATGTCAGTTGGGTCGGCGGGCTGGGCCAGTTAGCCTGCGCCCAAACTAGGTGTTGGTTACATTGTGACCTTCTGCCAAGTTACCCAAAACTTCAGGCCTCATGTCCAGCGAGATAAAAAGAGTCTTTTAAAACCCAAAATAAATAATTAAAAATATATAAAAGATATTTTACCGGAGGCCCGCAAGAGGAGATATATATATATATATATAACAACTAATAAATTTTCGTTTGGTGGTCCTTGATCTCCACGATTTTTAAGTACTGAAATTATAGTAAAATAGAAACAATAGAAACTATAGAGAAGCGAATGGTTGGATTCGAATCACCTCAATTATAACAAAAAATTGTTCTTACAAACAAACAAACGCCAAAAAAAAAAAAAAAAAGTCTTCTGTTTCAGAAAATAAAAACAATAGAAGTTAGTCCAGATATAAAAGTGTAACTACATTATTTTATCTCCTCATTCTCTTTGTTTGATCATATAATTTGTTTATCCCTCTAATTTGAGCAATTATTCCATGCTTTGGTCATGTTCTTTCGCTCACAATGTCCGTGAGTTTCATCTGTTCGACAGAGTATTTTAAATCCACAATAGAAGGCACACATATATTGCTTTATTTTTTAATTTTAATTTATCGTCTAACTTACATATTTGTTTCTACATAAGCGATGAATCGATGTCCAATGGTCACATGCATATGCACCTTAAAGTTACCAATTTTAATGCAAATTTAGCCATATTAGAAAACATAAATGCTCACATGATACCTTTGTAAATTTTGAAATGTCTTGTAAACATGTGTCATTATGCTATATGTTAGGCATGTCTTATTCGATTGTACAATATGTTAAAAATTATGAATTCTATACTTTCAAACATTTTGTTTTTTATCTTTGATATTACGATTAGAGATATTCAAATCAGTTTACGCACATCTCAATAAATTTTCTTTCTAATTTAATTAAAAAAAATTATTTATATTAAAAATTAAAATATTCACTAAAGATAAATCTTTCAAACAACCCAAGACATGAGTTAGCCAACATGGCTTCTTCGCATTTTATATGATCAAACAAAGCCTGTGATGTGTTTAATATTTATTTAATTGCGAATGGTTAAAGAAATAATGCGTGAACGTTAAGCAAACATTTAAATCCATCAGTCATTTTTGACTATTGCCCTCCATTGATTAAAGTTAAAACCCATCCTTCAACGGATGAATTTATGAAGAGGAAAACTTAAAAGTAGAGGGAATGCCAAGTACATACGTCTTCAGAGTGACCTTTCCACTCTCTTTGCCAAAATTCGACACGTGTAACTAATAATTGTAAGAAAACCGGTAACTTGCTAATACCGGTTGCTATAAGAAAACAATAAAAAAATCGAGATTCAAGTCGCCATCGCTGGTGAAGCTTCCGGTGACCATTGCGAACACTACAGCAACCCCAAGTGGAATCTCTGGTGACCGTTGGGAACACCCTGGTTTGCAGTGATGGCCGCACGCCTACGACTCACCACCATCACCTCACCTCACCTCACCTCACCTCCACCACCCACAACGGCCGCAAGTGGGTTTCCCTCCCTATTCCCACCGACCCTTACTACCACAACTACCCGTCGATCTCATCTCTCCCCAACCTCTCGCTTTCCCTCTTTTCCTTCTCCACCTACACAGTCGAACCACCACTAGAAACACACTCTCTCCACCCGATCTCATCTCTCTGCGTAGCAACCAGAGGTGGAGAAATTCCTCTCGTCTCTCTCACTATCAACTGGCAAATGCAAAAATTTCTCTCTTTAAAAACCTCACCTTATTTATTCTCTACATATTCGAAACCATAAACCCTTTGCTACCTCTCTCCCTCTCTCCCTCTGTCCCTCTCTCTCTCTCTCTCTCTCTCTATGTAGCCAATTCAATGAATCTCAATCAAATTTGTCGAAGTTGGGAGAAAGCACTGGGGGCATCGCCGGTGGGGTGGAGAAGGGCACGGCGAATACAGAATTTTTGTTAGAAGCAAAATTTACATAGAATTATATAAATGACATTTTTTTAATTGATAACATAATTTTATTTATAAATAAAAAATAATTATATTAAAAATGACAAAAAAAGAACAGCACCTTACAAAAGAAGTACAAAAATTTTATAAAAAATCTTATGAAAAAGAATTTTAAAATTTTAAATAACTAAAAATATATGAAATATATATAATAAAAAATTAGTTAGAATTATGTTATTTATTTAGCTAAATAATAAAATGTTTATAAGATACATAAATTTTCTACTATAAATTTATTGATATTCAATGGAGATAAATATAAATATTATTAAATTTAAAGAAAAATAAATATAAATTTTATAAATTTTAGAAGAACAAAATATATATTTATAAATTTTATAACCTATCATTAAATAAATACTCATAAAAAAATTAAAAAAACAGTAAAAGTAACCGGGTACAACTGTCCACTAGACTTTTCTGGAGTCCGCCCTTCGGAAAGGAGCAAGAAGGTGGGGAGTAACAGCTATAGAGAGAGAAAATCTGGAGAGAGAGAAAAGTGATGTTAAAGAAAGAGTGTCTTATTTTGCTTTTCCGGTTGCCGGTTCATATCACTCAGTGGTATCCACATATTAACTCTGGACAGAGGGCGCTCGAAAGCGACTGTCATTGACGATGGTTGCTAGCATTCCTCAAAAAGTAATCTTCTTCTACCTAATGATCTGAAACGTGTTGATTGAACAACCCGAGCAACTAGGCAATTACAACGCTGCCAAAAACTGGAAGCTTGAGCACTAGCTAGGCTCCTGTAAATTAACTATACATGTGGAGTCTAATCTTGTGATGCATATTTATCTTATTATTGACTTGAAAGACGTTAATTGATATGGAAAGCATGAAATGAACATTTACAGTGAAGCTTCAATGTATTTGGCCATCTCTGTGGAACAGGAGATCCAGATAGAACAATGGCTTTTCAAAAGTTTTGCGTTAATATACGATAAAACACTGCTCTCAAAAGTTTAAACAACTAGAAAAAATGACTCTTCATTGTCTTCAACACCCTTTCTTACGTTGTTGCATGTGAAAATGCAATCTTTTAAACGTATAAAGAAACAAAATACAAACAGAATAACTACATATGATGAAATTTGAATCCAATACCTTCTTCAACTTGAGTTCTAATATCATGTTTGAACACCAATAGCTTAAAAAACTTTTAAGTGTTCCAAAATAAGTTTAGCAATGCATATTAAGTTTTTTAACCATATCAAATGTCATTATATACAAATTTCTTGGTGTGCTTTTAAATCTTTCTTATACTGCAATTCATTTTGAAAAAATAATTTGTTATTTATCTCCCTAGTAGGTAAACAGAATTTTGAAGGATAGATGTAAGGTACCTTATTCTGAAACAATTTTCATGTTTTAAATATGTGACGCCTAACTTCCTCATTATGCTAATGCCTATCCCTTATTCTATATCCTCTCATATATTAAGTTACTAAAATATGAACTATTCAGGGTAACAAGATGCCATGCCTCAGTTATTACCAGTCTTTGGTAATCTAAATCCTTCAATTATGATGAAAGCAAAATTCCATTACTATTACTTTTCTTTTTCTTGTTTCTAATATTACCATGTTGGTGCTTTTTTTTTTTTTTTGTAGGCTATTGGGTGTTCATGTTTTCGGCATACTATTCTCTTGAATTTATACAGAATCATCATCTACATTAATTATGTAAATTTTATATATTATATAAATAATGACTGAGTACAAGAGGACATAAAAAGATCAGAATCAAACTTGAGATATCATGCTTAGCATGAGGACAAGCCAATTATTGAGTCACTCCTTCTAGACGCTTTAGCTTATCAACCATACCAAAGAAGTGGTAAAAAAACATATCTAAAGCAAGAATCGATTGCCTCTAATCTGAAACATGCAGGGCTTAGAAGGAAAACAAAGGCATTATCATGCATTTAGCTTTGTTCTTGTCCAACATAATTATGACATTTACTAAATCACATTAAAGTAAAGCCAACGTAGGAGAATATGAAATTCATTGTAGGGGAAGCCACATTGAAGTTGTGATAAAGGAGAAACAAAGGGCCTCCTCCCCCAACTTTGTTCGAATCAATGCTTACAAACGCGTCGAGCTTTCTTATGTTTAGACAGGCAGAGATTAGGAAAAGGTTAAAGACTAGAAAGATATACCAACCCCCATTGATATGCGTGTCCAGATTTCTTTTATTTCAGTACTGTAAAAGTAGAAAAAAGTAAATCATTGTAATTATAGATAACCCATCTCTCGACCCTGTGCTCGAGAAAAAATAAACAAAGGTTAGAGCAAATCAATGAATAAATAATCGTATTTGGCCACATGGGTCGCAAAGCGTGTAGTTTGTTTGTGAATCTTGAGAGAGAGAGAGAGAGAGAGAGAGAGAGAGAGAGATGTACGTGTATCTCTTTCTTGTTAAAAATCAAAATGCCCTATTACTTTTCTGCTTTTTAGAAAGGAAGAAGAAGGGTAATGAATGGGCATTGGTCTACCTCTTCTACAATGGTTAATGTTATATAATAAAATTCGTACAAATTTTTACTTAAAAGAATATTTATCATAATGACTATTGATTATAAAAATTAGTGGCAAATACATACATTTGGTTGTGGAACTAATATAAAATTTTATAAATTTTAGAAAGTCCAAATAAATTTTTTTGAATTAAAAGAGTCAATATATTATTTCTTATTTTAAATACTAAAAAATTGATAGGCCTAATATAATTTTAGAAACTCTGGAAGGCCGGGCCCCATTGGCCAGAACATAAGTCTTGACAATGTCATTACCACATTTATTTATTTATTGATACAAGGCAACAAGGGCAGGGAGGGCTAACTTGGTTTAAACTGTATTGTTCTGATAGAATTTTTATATAAATTTTTTAGATGAATAATATCTTTCATAATCTATACATAGAAGGTGTTTGGACGACAGCTTTAAGCTACAAGTTATAAGTTATTTTTAAAAAAAAAAATTTTAAGTGACATTTCACAAAAATTTGTAAAGTTTATAAGATTTTTTTCTTGTTTTTTTTGTTAAGTCAAAAAAGGTGAGAATGGGCGAGCAGGTAACCCCCTTGGGGGTGACGTAACTTTTTTAAGCAACTTTTTAAAGATGAGCTAAATAACTTTTTAAAAATAAGCTATAAGTTAAAAAAATAAGTTATGTTGAAACGCTTAGGAAAAAAGTCATGAATTCAACATTTTGCAAGGCTGGTAAAACGTATCACGTTGTGCTCCACAAAGTTTTTCCTTTCATTTTCTTCTTCTACTACATTTTTTTAAATAAAATAGAGTTTATTATATTATATAAATCCTAATTTTGAATATTAAATTTACGAGGGTTAAACATTTGTCGACGTGTTAGAATGAACACAGCATGAATCTCTCTCTATTCTAAACAGACGGCGGAGTTGAAAAACTATGGGTAGAAAGTCACTAGAAACTCAAATCCAATTGAGATAGTCTCTGTATGTATAATTATATATGGAACAATAAAGTCAATATAAAACATGCCTTATCTATATTGAAAATTTAGGCTGCTTTTGATCATCATCTTGCTTTTATTCAATCAAATGCTTTCATTGGTAAGACAAATTTAATTGAATCGCATTTTCTCCCAATTGTAAACCACATGGATAAAAAGAATCACTCGGTGCATGAGGTTTTTGTTATTGCGTGTTTGAAAAATTCTACATAACTCTATCCTCTACGTACGTGGGGAGATATTTTCTTGTTTCGAACTTATGATGCTAAAGTCATAATAGAGTAATTTTAACGATGTGCCAAATTCCCGTAAAGCAAGTAGATAAATTCACAAAATTGATTATAAGTAAATTGGCTAGAAGAATATCTTACGAAGAGACTTGATGCTATTGGTTTGGAATCTGTAATTTCCTTATCCCTTTGTTCCTATTGAAATAATGAGGAAACAGTTTGCAAATGTAAAATGGATTCACCTGATAGTGAAATTTCATCTTTGGGGTTAAAATAGAAAGAGCAATGTGAAAGTCTATTTACCCTGATTGTCACGCAGAATTCTGAGGGTGAGTTAACTTTTCTTTTTCTGTGGGTGATATAATTATGATTCTTTCCTTGAAAGAGACTACGGTCAGTGGGTAGGCCAACAAAGGGGATTTTTTTTTTTTAAAAAGTTGGTGACCTATGATCTTAGCAATAATATATAGAGGGGTATGTTTACCCTCACTAGCCATAAATTTATGTCCCTATGTTACCACCCATGGGTTTGGGAAGCATACGAATAATTGGTACATAAAAGGGGGGGAGGGCACTTAAACAAGAACTCATTGATTGATCTACCTTTAACTGTAACGACTATGACAAAAATGGACACTATCGATTTTGGTCCCTCTCTCTTCTCATGAAATTCAGATCCATCTGATTGGCGATGCAAAAGAGAAATACTTGTTATGAGGGAAAGTTGTATTCTGACTTTCTTAGGTTACATAGACCAAAACTTATCGGAAAAATGTTATTATTTTAAAAAAAAATTTACACAAAGTCCATCAGAATAATATATCAATGGTATTATTATAATTAAAAGTTATAATTATGAGTTTTCTGTTTTAAAATGAATGAATTTTATCTAACCACATCATTCTGTAATAAATTTGACATAAATTTCATGTTAGATGATAATAAAATGAACACTCTCGATCTTGCTCTCTCTCTCTCCCTCTCTCTCTCTCTCTCACACACACTCACACGCTCATGAAATTCAGGTCCGTCAAATGAGTGATGCAAACGAGATATATTTGTTATTGTTGGGCTACAGGGACCAAAGCATGAGCTTTGGGTACTTCTCTTCTGAAGCCCACGACAAAATTAAGGCCTAATCAGGGAAAGTCTACTCAAGAAAAATAATTCTATTACAGATCAACATATGTGTAGGTAAGCTTCTGTACATATATGCATATATATAGATAGATAGATAGAGAGTTTAAAGACAGAGAGATGAGAGTTGAAGTATTTTTAGCTCAACTTACATTCTTCCACCACACACAAATTGACAGAGAAGAGTGGACTGTGGACATACTTTTGAAAACGAAAATCCAATGAACTAAGTGAATCTTTCAACTTCAAGCAGATACATTCATCGCACTAGGAAGAACAAATAAAAGAGTGGAACTAAGAACGCTTGTTCTAGATGTTATTTACAGTAATACCAATTATTTTGGAATGCTCATCATGCGATGGAGGAAGAACACAGCCGCGAATCCAAATCTCCCCATTTGCATTACTTTTTTCTCTATGAGAAAATGTAAAAATATCACCAAAAATCGAAAGCAATAGGGAATCAAAAAAGGCTTAAGTAAGAAAACCCATGTTCCAAACGTTTTAAAAGAAGACGGACGTGTAGGAAATATTACCAATAATAACATAGAGCATCATTAGGAAAGAACTCTAGCAAGAGAGGTAAGGAATAGTTCTTTTTTCCTTAGACAATTTAACTTTAGAAGTTAATGCATAAAGAACCATAGGGGTGGTCCACTGATGGGCTAAGCATAATATTTCAAGTTCGATTTTATTGTGGACAACTATCCTTTATTCAACATATAAAATTTACAAGATTTGCGCGAAAGTGACCATATACAAGTTTGAGAGAATAGTCGGTCGAAGTTTTTGACATCTTATAACAAAAAAAGAAAAAGTTAATGCATGAAGATAGTAAGAAAGCACGTAAATGTTTCATATGGAGAAAAGAGGTGTGGCAATCCCACTAGTTGTACCAAAAGAATTGATATGAATGTGCACTAAGGCTCCTTTTGCTTAGGCTGCAAAATTTATAGGAGAATTAAAGAGAGAAAATTGAATGCTTCCCATGATAGTTGGAAGTTTCAGGTGCAATTTTGACGGTAATATTTGGAAGAAAAGGTAAATTATTAAGCCCTAATGGAAAAAGTCTCCTGCAATGTTCAAGTGCCATTACTCATTAAATCAAATAGGGGATGGAAAGCACCCCTTTGGATTCCTGAAATTTCATTCTGGCCATGAGCATTCATGCTTGCAATCTTTCTCAAGTACTACCATATTATGTCAATAAATACAAAATTTTGAGAAGAATCTAAAAGGGTTGCTAAACCTTCCATTTCTTGCTGATGAATCTATCTTAGGTTTCTTTTTCTTTTTCTTTTTTCTTTTTTCTTTTTCTATTGGCCAATGGTTAGGAAGCTAGCCTATTCTTTTAATGGTTGGAGTATAAGAGCTGCTCAGTAACAGATGAAGATAAAACCACCACACTCCTGGGGAGGAATCCACCATGATTGCATTCAATTTATCTTTGGTATCATTTACACAAATCTGCACTAGCATATCCATCACCAAAATTAGAATATGCATGTCCTCTTAAAAGTTGATGATCTAGGTTCAATTTATTTAAAAAACTTACTGTCTTATGATATGTTTGGATATTAGATTTTTAGAGAGAAAGAAAAAAATAAAAAATACATAATATATGACCAGTTATGAATGATATTATGTGTAAACAAGTTTTATACATAATATGAATGGTATGAATGACCACACTCCTGGGGAGGAATCCACCACGATTGCATTCAATTTATCTTATACATAACATAACATGTACAAGTAAGTTTATCATTCATATTATGGTTTTATACATATTATACATAACATAATATGTAAGTTTTATATTACATGTATAAGCAAGTTTATCTTCCTTGACAAATCTAAAATATAATGCATGAAATTTATCTGATTTGTGTGAACAGTACTACCTTGCAACAACTCAAGAGCAGTAGCTTTGTAATAAAAAAATTTTAAAAAAAAGATGCTTATGGTTTTTTTGTTTTTCATTTTTTCTTATAATTGATCTATTTTATTACTGTAGCCCGACACCAATCATAATTTATAGGTTGATAGAAGAAGTATATATTAAAATTATCAGAGTTCAAATTGAAGCTAT
This sequence comes from Euryodendron excelsum, assembly GCA_033060915.1. Classification (NCBI taxonomy): domain Eukaryota; kingdom Viridiplantae; phylum Streptophyta; class Magnoliopsida; order Ericales; family Pentaphylacaceae; genus Euryodendron; species Euryodendron excelsum. Next base: position 3,629,006 of record CM065382.1, read on the forward strand.
CGATGCTATCATCACATGATCATCATATATGTGTGAGGCATAACAAACATTAACTGTAATAAGAGTTTGTACTGTGTCTAGTTGGTTTTAGTTCACCATGTGCTCAAAATTGGATCAATTAAAGCCAATCCTCTCATTTGTTAAGCCCAAAATAGGATTTTTCTCTATCGAGAATATTTTAATTTTGATCAGTTCAATTATCAATTTATTTATGAAGGCAAAAGTCAGTGAAAGGACCATACGCATTAAGGCATATTGTTGTCCAATAGGAAAATAGACATTTTTTATTTTTTTGCATTAAGTTTATTGTGGGAGACAGCCCACGGTCCAACTCAATGAATGAGACCTAATTTACACAAATTAAAATTAGGCTGCTTAACGGCCCAAATTAGAGTTGAGGGATGGTTCGGTCCAAGCCACCGACCTCCTTCCCAACATGGCCCAAATCGTTAGCGGTCATTGAGCATTAAATGCAGAGTTGACCCACATTAAATGCGCAAGTAGCTTTCCACGCGACGTCGACGTGCACGTCTGGTCAGCCGCAATTCCCAGCGACGGTGAGTCAGGACCTGTAAGTGGTCAAGCGACGTCAATGATAATGCCTACCCAATAAGTCATGAAAGCCCGCTAGTAGACCAATGTCAAACGCACTCCATCGATCACACTATAAATACCCAAAGTATAGAGAATTAGGTATGAACAACTAATCCCAAGTATACACAACTTTTATTCATTTCAAGTCTCGATTAAGCTTGCTAACTTAATCGTCAGAGTGTGATCGGCCCAACAAAGGTCGACTCATTCTAACCTTCCTTTCTTGCAAGGAGTTTGGACTTATCTACGTAGGCTTGAGAATTCGACCCAACCTTCCTGAAAAATCTCACTTACATTTATAATACTGAAAAGTTATATAAGATCCTATATAAAGGAACATAATCCATAATTTCTATATTGAAAATTAAATTATAGTGGATATTATTAGCTTGGATTAAAACTGATAAAATTTAAGTGTCCGTTTGAAAGTCCTCTTAGTTTTTACTTTTTATTGTGTATGATAGATGTGTGTTTTTATTTTTTATTTTTTATGGTCTGATAATAACATTTATAAATTACCATTTTAAAAATAAAGAATATACCTATTTCAATATTTTTTTTTAAAAAAAAATAAAAAATAAAAACAAAAAACTTTTATCAAACAGACTGTGAGGCGCAATTAGAAAGGTTAAGGGTAATGCGTCTCGTCTATGATTTTACACGACCATCCAATGGCTAGGATCATACGTACTGACACGTGGCGAGATTAGATATTAAAGCGGCCTGGACGTCCCTGTCGATAGAAGGACCGCCGCGTGCTACGCTACACGACATCCATAAACCGCTTTAGCGAAAAATAGAAAAAAAAAATTCTAAATATGCATTGCCCAAAATAGCCCCCACACACACCGTTCCAGTCCAAAAGCAAAAGCATGGACGGAAATTAATTAGTTACGACTCATCGAGTGCGGACCCCACTCCCTCCTTTTTCACAAATTACACTTCAAAAGCCCCAAATTATACTTCAAAAACCCCTTCCCCAGTAGAAATTATCAAGGTGGCGGTCTCACCACATTATTGTGCTTAGGTAGTGTGAAGTTGACATCCATTATCTTTTGCTTGCGGCGATAATTTTACATTTAAAAACTTATCTGTTTAATTATGATAATATTTAATTTTTTCCAAAAGTATTGTCTCTTCCTAAAAATTAAATTTATGATATTACATGAATAAATCATTACACTATTTAAGCACAATAACATTGCGTAATGACATTTTAAATAATTTCTTCTTATGGAGATAATATGTATAAAAGAGGATAGTTTTTGATGGACTTCTAAACAACTAAAACATCTAATTTTTCCCTCCACGACTCTAGTAATTTTCTTCTAGGACAAATGTTTTAAGTATGCTTTATCTAGTTGTAGAGAGTATAGTTCTAAAAAATGACAAAAAATTTATTAACATGTGTTTTGTCTAATTGTGCAAAGTGTAAAAAAATGTGAAATTTACAATTTTCAGCACTTTATAATGACATGCAAACAAAACATCTATATTTATATTATATATATTATTGTAAAAGCAACATCTCAGCTTGATAAAATTTGATTTTTAAAGCTTAACACAATTGCAACTTTTCAAAACACCCTCACCATTTATTTGTTTGACATATGTCCTGTTTGTGAACTCAAAATATAAATATTAATGGATAGAATAATAATTTTAATTTAATACATCTAATTTTTATTTGTAAAAAATTATATGTGCCACTACTTTAAGTACTTATTTAAGGGAGGCTTTCTTGTAAAAATAAAAGTCATGGTTTTTCTCAAACTTTGAGTGTGGACCCTAGGAGCTCTTTGCAAGAATTTTCCATCGTACCCACCGTAATTATAGAAGAAAATGACCAGGAGACCCTCAAGTAAATCTGTCACCAAACTGAACTGTGGTTGGGTTCTAATTTTGTGGTTTAAGAAAGGGCATTTTCGTCAATCAACTAAAGAGGTTTGTTTTCCGAAGCCAGACCATGCCACGAACGTGAGGCCGTTGCGAGGTCTCCACATCACGAGGAGTAACCACCACGTCCTTTGTCAAGATGAGTAAGGACAGTTTCGGTAATGTGAATTAGGCTCCTCGCGTCATTGCGGGGAGACGTGGCGAAGCGTCGCGATGTTCGCGATCTGAACCGGGTTCATTAATTGACACGTAGCCCAAGAACAGATTTAATATCTGGTTCCACATCGGACGCCAGCGTGGCAAAATTGTCCTAGTCAGCGACCCTCACCAATTCCTTTAAAAGGCCATCGTTCCCCCTGGTCTGCTCAGCTCTCCTAAAGCCAAAAACCTTCAAACCAAAAAACTCCTCATCTCCCTCTCAAGAAGCTTTTCTCAGCCCGGACGCCGGCGATCACTTTGCAGGGGAATTCGACTGCGTCGCCGGAAAATCTAGATTCCGGCCGATCGTTTTCCGTATTGCCGGAATGCTGATGTAACGTTTTCTCGCCGTCGTGCACTTCGCGAGCTCTAACTGTATCAGCAAAACCCTAAGCAAAAGCGAACTTTTTACGTAGCAGAGTTTTGAAATTATTCCATGCTTTGTCTCGCAAATCGGAAGCAAACAATGATTACAATAATGATAATCCACGAGTTAAAGGTATCAGTTTTAGCTTAAGCCTCTCCAATTTTGGTAGCTACAGTGATCATCGGAGAAATTATTGGTTTGTGTGTCGATTCTGTTTTGTGATCTGATGTCGAGATGTGCTGCGGAGGCATCGGTGAGAGTAACTAGGTCGACCTATTGACTTGTAGCTTCATATTCAATTACTGTCTTTTGATCGGTGTATAGGAAATCAACTGTTCTTCAGGGTTTTTTTTTTGTTTGCCTTGGATAGTTTGGATAATTACTGTTCTTTTGGTTAGAAATTGTGAAACTGAAGTTGGGGAATCGTAATAGAAAATATATAGGGGCTTAGGAATTAGAATTCGGTAGTCGATTTTCTTCGTCGTTGTGAGCAGTAATTCATAACTAACTTTGAAGTCTGGAAATGGAGCTTAAAATTTGATATAAGCCTCCACAAGTACTCCAAGGATAGCGTTCTTGTTTTTTATCACGCTAGTCTTGCCTTTCCAAATGAAGATTCAACCGATCGATTTTACCAATGTGGATGAGTCAACTCTCAACGAGTCATTAAAGCCAGTGACGAAGTCACGGCTCAAGCGGCTCTTTGAGCGGCAGTTCCCTAGCGTTTTGAGGATTTCAGCATCAGAGAAGATCGCCGGCGTGGAGGAAACGCATTGCAACAAAGATGGCTCCGGTGAGTTCGAGCCGAGCTCTGTTTGCTTGGCAAAGATGGTGCAGAATTTCATCGAAGAGAACAACGACAAACAATCGGCTACGGTGAGGTGTGGCCGGAGCCGATGCAATTGCTTCAACGGAAACTGTAATGATACTTCAGAGGACGAATTGGACTCATTCAATTGTTTCGGTGACTCGAACCTCGCCTCATCTGGTGAGGCATGTGAAAGTCTGAAGGTATGTATATATTGTCCCACAAAATTGCAAATTGACCTTTCTATCTTTAGGTTTAGATATTTTGTTTTCAATTCTGTTGTGCATTCTTTCCCATTTTCTGAAAATCTTCCCTGTTCAAAGTAGAGTTTGGTCCCTTGTGCGAGTGTTTCTGAAAGAAACCTGCTGGCGGACACTTCGAAACTCGTAGAGATAAACAAGATCTCTAAGCGTAAAGATGATTATTGCAGAAAGATCGTCACAGATGGCCTGCTAGCTCTGGGATACGACGCTTCAATTTGCAAATCGCGATGGGAAAAATCTCCCTCGTATCCCGCCGGTACGCCCTCTCTCCCTCTCGTACATTTTCTGCAACAAATTCTGCCTCTGAGAGAATTTGCAGGAGGAAACACAAACAGAGTGCTTGCATATGTATGCAAGTATGTTAATATCTGTCCCTATCTGAAATTTCTGGAGAAACCTAAAATCATGCTTCTGATACAGGGGAGTATGAATATATGGACGTGATCATAGAAGGCGAGCGATTGATAATTGACATAGATTTTAGATCAGAGTTCGAAATCGTTCGGTCGACCAAATCATACAAAGCGATCATTCAAAGTCTGCCGTGCATATTCGTCGGCAGAGCTGATCGTCTCCAGAGTATTATCTCCGTCGTATCCGAGGCGGCCAAGCAGAGTCTGAAGAAGAAAGGAATGCACTTTCCACCTTGGAGAAAAGCCGAGTACGTCAAAGCCAAATGGCTCTCTTCTTACACTCGAACCACACCGACACAAGCACAGACCTCTCTCGGTTCCGGAGATAACATTTCCCACCAGTCCGATCCTAAACCTGAAAACAATGAACCTGTGATTTCCACGAAAAGCTCCTCCGGCGAACTTCAACTGATCTTCGGAGATAGAGTCACTCCGGTTGAGATTGACCACGATGATGATGTGTTCACTTTGTCTGGCAGTTCTGTTGAAGAAGATGAGACAGCGGTGTTGAAATGCGAACCAACGGATATCAAACCCAAAAATTCACACGTTGGAGCGAAGATTGTGACTGGTTTAGCTTCTGTCGTTGTAGACTAACCATGAAATTTTGTTTTTTTTTTTTTGGCCCCTTTTTCTTTTCTTACTTATAATCAAATACCGTATAACCTTTCCATCGGTTAATCATCCCCTTCTCGTTTTTATCTGTAAGGGAGTCATCTACTAATATGTTCAATAAAATGAGAAATAGCTTATAAATGTGTAATTTTTTTTTTATATCTGATATATCTCTTCTTGTGATGGTCTAAGAACCTGGATCACAATTCAGATCATTGGAAGTATGAGTGCAAGTTATCTTCTTTTTCTTTTCTCTTGCATGTATAAGTTTATGGTCGTGTGTGTATATATATTAAATTTCTAGTTCTTTGCTGCAAGGTTTTGAAAGGAACAAAGGGAAGAAGATGAGCAAAAGGTAAATTCTTTGGATCAGATCTTTGCTTTAATCCTTTAACTTTTTCTATTTTTAATCTTTCTTCCACTTTAACTTCCTTTTTTCTACCATCTATGTTTGATTTCCGGAAATTGTCTTCTTTTTGAGAGGAGAATCTGGTGATCAAGAAAACACGCCCACGCTCTCCCCGCTGTCGTCCATAGAAATTTTATGATCTCACCTGCTGAGCTTCATCTCTTCATGATCATCAATGGTAAGCTTCCTATTCTTTCTACTGATTTTGCTTTGTTGGAAAAATTTCTGGTTCTGACACGACTGCAAATTTCTCCCCATTTTTTCCTCAAATCCTTGCATTTTATAATTTTTCTGTTTTTTCCCGGTGGAATAATTGGCATCCTTTGTTTTTTTATTATACGAATAATGCTATACAATCAGAATATATAATTAGAAAATATAATCAGAATGATGTGATTGAATTGTGGACCTATCACTTTAAAATAAAAAATCCACTAAAATGTATTTTAATTATAAAACTATCACTGTCACATCATTCTTATTCAAAATTTTGTATAAAAATTATAGACGAACAGCATTTTTCTCATTGTATTGTAATGCATTTGCCTGCCTCCTAGTCGCTTGTCAGGATTGCAATACTAAAAGAGTTCCCTTACATAAAATCCACCAAACTTCCCAAACAAAGACTGACTAAGCCTCTGACATTTTCTCCTAAACATTCGCTCAGGTGTGAAAGTGAAGAGTCCGAATTGTGATTAGCCCAACTTTTCAAATTAAACAAATAATTAAATAAAAGTGTAGCGTCTCTGACTCTCTGTACTGTGTTCAAGCTTATGTTTTCTGATTTTTTTATTTTTTTGAACGCTATAAGTGGTATATAGTGCGTCTAATTTCATAGTTCGGATCTGAAATTTCAGACAAGCGAATATGCCATTGCTTTTGAAATTGATCTGTTGCCTAAAGGAAATGAGCCCGAAAATAGTAGTTTTTTTGGTCTTGGGTTCCAGCAAGAAATATTGTTTTCGGTGTATATTTGTCACACTACAATCATCTGGTTTCAGTACTAAATATATGTATAGGTTAATTATACTTTACACTCTAGTGCTTTATATTAAATTTTATTTTAAGATTTTTACTTTTAATTGTAATAATTAAGTACTTATACTTCTAATTTATTATAATCTCAACTTTCTGGTAATTTTTTTTAAGAAATAGATAAAAAAAACTCGCATATGACAAGCAGCTTTGTGATGTATAATTTAAGGAGTAGAGATATAAAATCATGCTTCTTACTAATAATTTATGACAAATTAATTTCAAATTACTCCAGAGTGTAATCAGCTTTGTGATGTATATAATATAATTAAGTTTCATGTAAAAACTCTTAATTCAACTTATCTGCGATACATGTGAGGGATGAATGAAAGGTTAGATTTAACATATTTGTCTCCTCAAAAAGACCATGTGGTTATCGCATGTGAATTTTTTATTCATTTTTCAAATAGAAGACTGATATTGGAACAAATTAAAAATATAAGAATGTAATTGTTATAATTAAAAATAAAAATTTTAAAATAAAATTTAATATAAAATATAAAAGTATAAAGTGTAATTAAGTTTATATGTATATATACTTATATATATACCTTAAAGCTACTACCATTACATTTACTTAAGATTATTAGTTTTTGTTTGTTTGCTAAGCCAAAAGGGTAAGGGGTCGACCAATATAACTATTTATCTGTGCGTGATCATAGCAGTTCTTATTTCATTAGACTTTTTAAAAAAAATAAATCATAATTAAACTCAACTTCACCGAGATACAAGGTGACAAAAACCTCCTATCATAGTATTTAATTTACAAAAACTACAATTATAAATAGGTATAAGAGTGAGAGTTTCACTCCACCTGCCAAAAGCGGACTTCAGATTACTAGTTGCATCAACTAAAAAGATTCTGTGGGTGGGGGGCCAGTTCTAGAAACTTGACATTACCTCACCGCTGTGGGATCAATATTACTTTCTTTTTTTTTTTTGGTACAACAATATTACTGTTTTTTCATAGGAAACTTTTGTACTCAATGTACAAAGCTCAACAACAACGTCCATAGCAAAAACAACGTCTCAGCAACATTTTTCCCTCTCTCTCTCTTTCTCAAACGGTCTCCACTGTTGATTGCTTGTTATAGGGTGTTCATGGGTTAAGTTAGGGTCATTAGTCACCTGATCAGATTTAGTTGAAAAATTTTAAAATCGTACTTGATTCATAGAGTGCTCGGATTAGGTGAAAAAAATCAAATTTTAGTATAAAACAGTTAAGTCAGATGAATAAAGGTCCACCACTCAAACTGAATATAGTTAGATTGGTCAATATTCATTCGTTATCAATCTAAAATTCATTCATTATCAATCTAAAATTAACAGGTGAAACCGCAACATCAGGTCGGATTAGTTAGTCGGGCGGTTTTTTGAACAATCCTAAAATGGATATACCAATTTGTCTCAAGAATACAAAGTTTTATCCCTATTTCACAGAAATTTCAAAGCCCCAAAAATCTTTTTTGTTCATGAAATCGACGTGGAGTTCTAATGGATACAAGAGGATTTGATGTATGCTGGAAAATTAAATTGTTTTGATTGGTAATAATTTGATCTAAGATAACAATTAATGGGACGTTGAACCAAAAGTTTTACAATAGAGTACAATGGTGATGATACTTAAGTCATGTTACTTGAACAAATTCACCTTTATGCGCCACAGTTTGCCGATAAACTATCTTAAAAACAATTACATCTAAATTTTGATATAATCTTATACAACTAATGGGTTTTTTTTCTTTTTTGTTTCCCTCGAAAATCTGACACAAAAACTGCTTATCTGCACTAAAATAATCATAAAGGAATTAGAGGTTACTAACTTGTAGACTTCCCATGTGGAAAAAGCTTTTTTTTTTTTTTGGGTTGTGTGTCACGTGGTATATAAACTTCTTAAGTCACAACCTTGTAAAGAAAAGCTGATTATGGAGCATGTGGTACAATACAAATAAAAACATTTTCTCAGTTCGTAGTCAGCTTTCAGATTACAGGGTGGTCATAAAGGCATTGGGGGTGTTGCAACTGTGGAAGGCAATTGTAATAAGCAATCAATTTTATCCCTGAACACTGCTTTCCATTTTGAAAGGTTGGCCTCTTGTTACTTACCTTTTTTTTTTAACTTTAGAATGGTAGAAGCATTAATCACATGTATAGCCTTCTTCAAAACTAAATCAAGGCTCCAATTCTTCTTAGCATTCTTGACCTTTCTTTGGTGGGGTAACAATATACATACAAAACAACTATACAAAAGGTGATTAGGTTATGGACTTAATACTTTAAAAAAATAAAAACTCATCAAATGTTATTTAATTATAAAACTGTTAATGTAACATTATTCTGATATGAGATTATGTACAAAAATTCTGAATATGAATTTTCTTCTCTATTTTCTTAAGATTAACTTCATTTCACTTTCAGATATTATTAGTCTTTTCGAATATGACTGCCCAAGAGGGTGGCATGTATGAACTCGAAGTATCATCTAAGGTAGCATATTCACTAAATGGGAACCAGACCCCGTGCAGGGTGGGCCAGCAGAGGGACCAGACCCACTTAGACTTTTGCAATCTTGCCAAGGGTGCTAGGTAAAGCGTCCTTTTCTATCTCAATGAATTGCGACTTCCAAAACTCTATTGAATCACGAGTATATCATAAGGAATAACCCAGATTTGTTCTTATGCTAAAGTATAAAGTTTTAAATTTGTTCTCTTCTTACATTTCTTTATCTCAGTTAACATTAATATAATGCATAGAATTTATATAATTCGTGTGAAGACGGCTTTGCATAAACTCTCAAGAGTATTTCAGTCAAAGGTTGAGACAGCTAGTAGCGAAAAATCAATGTATATATTTATGGGTTGTGTCGATGGATAAGACATGAGAGTTCCATTCATATGGACTAACAACAAACCATCGACTCCTAGTGCCATGGTCTCTCAGTTTTTGCTCAAACTATGATTGTTTTTAAACTTCATTACTAAATTCAGGTGATTTCAAACTTATTTATAAAACTCAAGTCACTCAAAAAATTGTGACTTAAAAACACAACTTTAAAATTTAAAGTTGTGTCTTGAAAGTTGTGTTTTTAATTTATAACTTCTCAGATGACTTGGATTTGATAAATAAGTTTATAACTATTTGAATTTAGTAATTAAATTTAAAAACAACCCAGGCAAAAACTCTCTCTTCAAAGCCGCATTTGGACCACTGAGGACATTAACATCATGAATTGAGTCGGTGCAGGGCTTAAACTTGAGTGGTCCTTAATTCAGACTAAAGTCGAACAATCAGTTTCTAAATTGGGATGGCCGATCGAATAGTTGCATGTTATGATACTAAATCTTGTGACAGAACCCAGCGGCTATGTTAACGAGTCTTGTTTGCTTCTCTCACAAAAATTTAAGGACAAAATAGAAGACTAATTGAAGTACTCTTGTTATATAATTGATTGCTTTTGTTGCAAAGTCAAATAACACAAAACAGGGGAAACCAAAAGTTAAGAGCAAGAAGCACGTGAAAGAGAGAAAAAATTAACAACTTGCAGCAGAACAAGAGAGCATTGATACCACCGACTTGGTAGCCTCGATGGCTTTGGCAGTTGGGATGCAACTCCCCACTCTTATTCACGCGATTGCGAATACGAATCCGCTTGTGATAATAGTTCTCGTGAACATGATGCTGTAACGAGGGACCTCTGTTAATTTGCACTTGATAGAGTTGGGTTCAATTATGACTCACTTATTCCAAGAGAGTTTAACAGAATAAAAACTACTATAGTCACATTTAGATAAGTAACTACATTAGTCACTTCTTAATTTTTTTTTACTCAGCAAAAAGGCAAAGAGAGCATTGATATTATCGAAGCTGAGCCTAAGCTTGTCACACTCAAACAGCATTGACTGCAAGGGATCAGGGCGTGAGGATCCAACTAGAGAAACCAAAGCTGCTAGCCCATTAAGCCCATTGATGGACACCCCCATTAGCTGCTGTAGGCCACTTGACATCCACTTATATGTAGGAACCGACAAAAGTTTATATATAATATATAAAGCTCTAAAAATAAAATAAATATTTATCGGGGTTAATTAAAATATATTTTTTAAATTATAGGTAATAATTGAATTTTTAAAAATTTTAAAGGTACAACTGCACTTCTTGGCACTATGTACACGCTACGTACGTCCGCCCGTGCTCCAAAACATAATGCATATTTTTCTGTGATTTTGATACAATTTTTTTTTTCTGTTACAAAGATTTTAGGATATAAATTCGGCCCGAGGCTCATGGACTGCCTGAACCCTTCAGTCTAAAGCCCAGCTTGAGACCGACCTATGCCTAACTCGGCCTAAGCTCGAGCACCCTATACATGGGCCTGAACCCCCTTCTAGTAGCTCGAGCCCAAGCCGAAGCCCAAGCCTGGCCGTGAGCCCGTGAACCCCCCTCCCTCAACGACTCTTTCCCTTTTAAATTCAATTTAAATTTTTTTTAAACACCCCCCCACCCACACTCATGAAACCCTTCCTTTTCAAATTCATTTTTCTTAAACACGTTCATTAATTTTATAAATGTAAGTGCATAAATGGTTTACCTTAGTAATTCTTATTAATTATATACAATAATAAATTTAAGTGTAAAGTTTTTTACATAAGTTCAAAGAAATTAAATATATATAAACTTATAAATAAATTTTTAATTCATTGAATCATAGTGTATAATTTATCATAACTAAATTTATTAGTTTTAAAAATATAATACTACAAAAAAAATTGAGCCAAAGAGGCTCGACCTGAAGACCCCCCAAAAAGTCCACCAAAGCTTGATGCCCAAGCCCGAGCTCGAGCCCGCCCCTAAGACTGTGAGCTGGACTTGAATCTTTCCTTTCACATTTTGACCCGATCCAAAAAATAACAAGAGTTCTCAAAACCCGATCTCAACCCACTGGGCCACGGGCCGAGCCGGGCGGGCTACAGGCTCAATTGACATCCTACAAAGACTCTGGAACTTCATTACATCACTGCAAACACACTCCCTACGAGGTGAAAAAAGATGTGGCATCCAAGGTAAACGTCTAATATAAAATTTGGAGTTGGACCAGAGCCATATTTACTTAATCCTTGAAAGTAACAATCATTAAAGCAGCTTTTCCAACTTCATAATAATGAAGATGGGTGACTAGTACTTGAGCATACACCTCTCTGACTTGGAAACCCTATTTAAATTCAAGTGGGATAATTTTGCCGGTAAGCTCTGCCTCAACGCACATATAACAGAGTGGTTGTCAACGTACAGAATTGTATCATGGAGAAGGAAGAGAGCCTCTCGTTCCTTTACAAACTTGCAGAATTTGCCTTGGAAATGAATTCAAAATCCTTATATATGGTACATTCAACAAACAAAGTGTTCTTTTCAATACTCTAGAGACCGTTCAAGCTCAAACGATATAATATAAATTCCTTAACTTGAACTCTCTCTTTTTTTTAGACGAAGGCAAAACATAAACACACACATCACACATAGACTAAGTAAGAAACTAAACACCAAACAACTCGTCAAAAAACAAAAAAAGTTGGTGAGGGCTAAATACATAAGTCAAGAAAGCTTAACACCAATGTAAGAAGAAAAAGTATAAGATTTGGTTTTTTTTAAACGAAGGCAAGACACAAACACGCACCACACAGACCAAGTAAGAAGTCCAAAAACCAAATAACCCATCAAAAAATGGAAAGGTTAATGAGCCTCTCCTTAGGATTTTGAAAGGAAGTCTCCTTTATAATTAATGCTAAAATCCTAACCAAATAACAAATTTGAGTATATTGACTTTAAAAATGTGATTGGTAGACACTCCCATTTGAGCAATCCTCTATGTATCTATCTATAAATGTCTTGACTTGTTGCTGAAAAGGTAGCAGGGCAATAAACAAATTTAGACTAGCTAGGGTTTGGTGCGTCTTGAATATTTGTAATCAAGTCTTTATTTGATGAAATATTTGAAAACTTGAAATCAACTAAAACTCTACGACAGTAGAATCCTAAGGACTACAATAAAATTATGTTTATAATATACCACAAGATTAGTGAATTAATCATCTTCTTTCTTAAGTTAGATGTGGATTGGTGCTTGGTGTTTAGTGAAATTGGATCCTTAAAGCTTGAAACTCAACTAATACAAAATTTTGAAACTAAGGTAATTAAACTCAACTTATAATAGGCTTTTAATTAAACTCAACTTATAATCGGCTTTTAATTAAAATTTTGAAACTCAAATAGATGAACGAGCTAATTAAAGCTTGAATCTCACTAATACAAAACTTCGGTTTTAGTTTATTTTCCTAATTGCGTTGCTTAATTTGAAGGCTCGGACAAGGTCTGTGTCGTCAAACCACTTAGCACAACTGCGAAAATGATGCCAATAGCTATTAAACACGTAATGCGTAACGTTGCTGACCCATTCACAAAATTTACCAATTTGCCATGTGAATTGACAAGAATGCCCCCACCCCTTTTGAGTTTCAAAATCGCGGATCTTCACAGTACAATAAGCAACTTGTTCGGTTGCTTCTCACCATTCTTTCTGTAAATCTCTCTCTCAAAAACCGTCGGACTCACCTGCCTTTACTTCTCTCTCCGGTGGCACGAATCCTCTACTTTTCAGTGCGCAAACCCATTTATTAAGGTTTTCTCTGCGGCGGCAGACCCAAAAGAGGGGTCCGTTATTCTTAACCTGCACCCTCGGCCATGGCTTCTTGAGATCCCCTTCTTTTCTCTCACCCATATCTTCAAAACCACTCGATTTTCCTGTTATCTGCTCTCCTACGGTCTATTTGTCCGAAAGATTGTGTATAGCTTTGTAACCGTACCGCATTTGTAAGTTAACGCCTTCTGCAGCGATCCGCAATGAAGATTTCGTGTTGGGTCGTAGTCTTTTCAATCTTTATCTGCTTATTCGCATCTGGGTCCTTCTCGATTGATGATTTCGTTAAAGCGTAAGTGATTTCTTAATACGCGTAGTGTGTGTTTTCAATTGAACTATGGGTCTAAACGGTCTTATCAACGTTCACGGTTGAGTTTGCTTTACTGTTACATGGGATGAAATCTTGATGTGGGTTCATTATGCTTTTGTGTCGATCTTTATGATGCATTGAGTGTTTTCCTCGGTTACTTCTAGTTATAAGTTTTGACACATGATTTTTTTGGTGCTTCTGAGTTAGATTTGGGTTTTTCTTTGGCTTAGTTCAAGCAATAACGATAGGTTGCAATGAGTCGCATTTTATTTAGGATTTAAATTCACTGGTGTTGGTGGAGAAGTTTGAATTGCTTAGGAATGATTGATGAGATGAATCAAACGAAACAATGGTGATCACACTTTTGGTCTGTAAACTTTTGTAATATGAACGGGCATTTATGGTATGGTGCACCCAGATGGAAAGATTGTATTGGCAAGATTCCAAAGATTTTGTATTATTGTTTTAGTGGTCTAGCTCTTACCACTTTTTTTTTTTTTATCTTTATTGGACTAGTTACTTACTGTTTACAGCAGCTTCAGAATATACTTGATTACCAATGAGGCAAATACATTAGGTAGCTTGACATTTCTTTAGCCTACAAGAAGTGGTTAGGCAATTCTTATCTACCTAGGAGGAAGAAGTCAAGAAAACAAGAATTAGACTGCGTAGATCGAAGTTAAAAAATGGGATTGTGTCATGAAAAGCATTCAGTTGTTCTGCGACATCCTTACAGGAGCATAATTTATAACAATTGTTGATCATTAGTTTTATGCCAGCTTATTTAAAATTGGTTCTTGCAACATCCAAAGAATTCATCCCTCAAGAATGGAGAGTAAGCATGGAGAGTAAAACTGCATTCATGAGTTATCTAAGTCATGGCGAGGATTGAAGGATGATAGTAACATGATGATAGGAGAGGAAGTAGCCAAAAGTTCAGCCCGTTGGAACTGTTAGCTTCTCACTACAGCTGTGCAGAATAATGGGCTAAATCTTGGTCTGTAAGACCTATAAGGTTCTTAGAAGATTTGTATGAAGCTATTTGTGGCCGAATGCATGAAATGGGCTCCAATATTCTTGCATACACGCAGGAAAGTTTTGCTTTCATGCTATTCAAGTGCAACTTAAAAATGACTAAATAGGGAAATGACCAATAAAAAATATCTTTGATTACCTATAAAAACCAATATTATACAAAATAAATAAGAACTGGGATTGATTAAAGTGATGCATAGTAATTCACGAGTAAGGAGTTAAAGAATCTGTCACAGTTTCAGTGAGTAGAAAAACTTCTGCCAGCGCAATATACTTTAGGCTCTTTCTTTTAATGCTTCTCTTAAGAAATTGCCATGTTGATAGGAATTTTTATTTGTAATCATTGATGTTTGGATAAAGAAAATTAAGGGAAGAACCTGCAAAATTCTTTTGTCCTTTGGAAACGAAAGGTTCCAATGTTTCGGAACAGGCTTTCCACAATGCTCTTTGGGGGGCGATGTGTTTGGACAAAGAGAATGCTCATATTTTTAAGAGAAATAGAACCGTTTGAATAAAACCTGGGAGAATAACTTCTTTGGCTTCCTTGTGGGCTTTGGATGAAGGATTTTAACTGTGTTCCTCTTTTGTGGACTCAAAGAGATTAGGTTGCAGCTTCTTATAATTGTTTTAAGGCTAAGATGTTGATTTCATGGAGACCTCCTCCTATTTAAGTGTTCATTTTAAACTTTCCTAGTTGCTGTTTGTGCAAATTGTAGTTAGTGTCGTGGGGGTTGATGTATAACAGAATATATTATACTGTTTGAAGCTGAGGGCGTTTAAGGAGATTCCTTTAAGTGGAGGTCTTACATGTGCTTGAAGTGTTGTAGAGAGGCAGCGTCTTTGGGCGTGTATAATCTATTAGTGGAAGGGTAATGCAAATTTTGGATATTTTGATTGTTATGCATGTTTCTTTCACTTCAATAGATATGTTGGGGAGTGGCAAGAAGGGTATGCAGCAGTGGTTTTTTTGTATTTTTGTTTTTGGGGTGGGGGTGTCAGTCATTAGACTCATCGCTATCACCTTTGTTTTTGGGTTCTTGGTTTGTTCTTTCTTGGGTTAGGGGATAAAGTTTGTATCCTATTTTATTTCTCTTTCGTGGCTATTTTTATTTTCAATAAACTTGTTGGTTCCTATATATATTGGCATTCGTACATACATATAAACATATGTAGTATCTTATCCTATAGGAATAAAGCATTATCCATGGCTGCAGCCATCTCATCACATCACTTTGAAAATGGTTAACACTTGCTATATCCCCAGTTGGAATGTTTATTTACTTTTCTATTTACTATTTTATGCTATTTTATAACTGTCATTTGGTATAAGCTTATTATGTAACTTTGTCCTCCATTAGCTCATATTGGAGTTTTGCAGCCTTTTGATCAATAATTGATTATACCCTTGTTGACCCTTTTTATTTCTCTTACAGGTTTCCCATTGTAGAACCCGATCCTGGTCATACAAGACTTCGCATTGCAAAGGAAGGATTGGAGGCAATTCAGAAAATAACAACTCCAATTGCTGCTGTTGCTGTAAGCTTGAGATTGATTTCCTTGAACATTCGTCAGTTTCAATGTGTTTGACACTTATCAAAAACAAAATTTATTTGACATTTAACCAATTCAGAAAGATATATGTAAAATCTAGAATATTCGTATTTTCTATTACCTGTTAACCAAACTGAAAAAATTAACTTGTTCTTAAGATTATTTTATATTATCTTGTTTTGTGTTTACATAGAACCTCATTGATCTATCATGCATGCATGAATGACAGTAGTCCATTTCTGTAATTATTTGCATGTATCAAGTCCTCTGTGGAAAGACCTTTTACTTGGAGAAATTTAATTTTGTCCAACACTATGCTATTTTTTTCTGACTTCATTTTTATGGGTTTTCTATTAGGTGATTGGTCCATATCGCTCTGGAAAATCGTTTCTGCTTAATCAACTTCTCTCTCTTTCTTGTTATGAAGGTTCAGCTTCTGCTACTATTAATTTAGACTTTAAATTGTGTTAAAGTCATAGCCATTACAGTCTTAGCATTAGTTGATTTGTTTAAACAGCTTCCTAAGCCTTGAAGGTTGATGGCTTTGCAGGGTTTGGTGTTGGGCACATGCGCGACACTAAGACAAAAGGTAGATGGAGATATGACTCTGATGTGCTGGATCTAAGCAACCACTCATTTATAGACTCTTACTTATAGGTTTTACGTTGTTGTTTTTTACAGGGATTTGGGTATGGGGAACCCCAATAGAAATGGAAATTGATGGAGTAAAGACTTCTGTCTTCTATCTTGATACTGAAGGATTTGAAAGTATTGGGAAGTCAAATGTATATGATGACAGGTAATCTTGAATTCACTAGTTGGTCTTTAATCTGCCTCCGATGGCTGTAGGTAATTGTTGGTCCTTTCTGATTCATGTTTTGCAGGGTTTTTGCTCTGGCAACAGTATTGAGTTCTGTGCTTATCTACAACCTGCCTGAGACAGTTTGTTACTTAACCCGTACCTCTCTCTCACACACACACTCTCATTATTCTCTTTATTTGGAGCATATGACATGGGCAGCTAAAACTTGAAATTTAGCATACCAACAAAAGTTCTGGTCCTACAAAAACCAAACTAGAAAGTGTGTGTACAACTGTAGGATTGGGCAAACCTTAGAACAGGAGCTACCTTTGGTATGACAGCAAAAGACTTTAAATAAACGAATGTACTATTGGAGTCTTGTAAATTTTATGTCATTGGAAGTAAGTTTAGGTTTGTCTTCTAAATTTACTTTAGGCTTGCGATGGAAGTGAAGGATGTTACTGTTGTAGTCTTCCAACATGTTCTTCACTTTGAGGGATAACAACCACAATTTGACATGAAACTAGGAATCAACCACCTACTTTGCAAAAGCACTGAGCCACTCAGTCAAAGAAGTCAAGTCATATGTATTATAGCTTAGAATTGAAACCTTGTTTCAAGTTGTCAACAGTGGATGATGAGTAGACTGACTATGAAAATAAATCTAAGGACATGTTCCATATTATTTAGCTTGATATGTTTGTAGGATAGATAAAGTCAAAATCCATCGTTAGGTCTCATCAAATGATACAAGTCTTGGAGAAGAATCTACAACGCACTAGAACGATCTTCCTTTCATGGGGTTTCTCCATTATTCATATCGTCCCATATTTGAAAAAAAATAAAAAATATTTAAGTGCAATAACCGCGCCAAGTGCTATTTTTACACAAGGCTTTACTACTTCGGGTCTTTTAACTGAAATACATCAATCCGAGCGCTAATGAGCACATTGAACTATCCATGTGGCTGAGAGCCCTCACAGCCCAGGCACAACGACGCAATTATCAGGGGCGCGCTCTACCACTGAGCTAATAGCCCGTCGCGCGAGCCTCCCATTGGGGGCCCTTTTGTTCAATTTCTCGTGGAATCAAATTCTCATCAATACGAGTCAAGGGAATGGCCCTCTAGCCTCGGATTTTCATATAAAGAACATGACGAGCAAAAATACCCTCTTTAACTTCTATTTTGACGGACTGAACATCTTTTATAAACAATCGGAGGAGTCAACTCATATGTATTATAGTCTAGAATTGAAACCTTGTTTCAAGTTGTCAACAGTGGATGATGAGTAAACTGTCTATGAAACGCTATGGGAAGTATGGTATGCACTAAGATGGTGGGAGACCACTGGTGGTGGATGGAGTGACAATTGAGGCTATCTTAGGAGAATATAGAGAGGGGCATTAGTGGAGAATTAAAACGGATGAACCAAAGTCTCTTAGTCACCAGGGGAGAATGCTTACTTATAGACGAAGGAGATGAAGGTTCACTATATATAGAGGGCTCGGGCCAAGGAGGCTAGCTCACTTGGATGTGCTAAGCACATGCCCGAGTTGGTATAAAGGCCAGGTGATCGTTTCGGATCGCTTGAGACCTTGTAGTCAAGTGACTTTTATTGGCACCGATATTCTCGAAAGCGCTTAGATTGTAGAGATTGGGGGAGTTAGGATGTACTCCGCAGGTTCAAAGAAGTACGGAGCACACCACTTGGCTTTGTCATGGTCTGGAGAATATCTTCCAGTTGAGAGTTTTCCTTCTTTCTTTCCCTGAGATAGGTCAAGGTGCAAGTTTTATCGAGAAGGAGGGCAAACGAGCGCCTTTGATGAACTCTCAACTCAGCCACTGAGCTATATATCCTAAGAAGTCATGTGCAAGGGTTATGGGGTCGCTTAGGTTCCCCATGACCGCGATAACAATCCCAAGGAGATTGCTAGGTCCTACTACCGACCTAGGTTGGCATGCGAGCTACTAGGTGTCATTAAAGATAGCCTTAGAGATAAGGCTCGAAGTCATATGCGGATCACAATTGGGTGGAGTACTACATAGCTGAGCCAAAGGTGTTTAGCATTTCACTACGAGTGGGAGGAATGCCGCACTTAGGTGGAGATAAGTCGAGCAGAGCACACCATAATATGTGAGGAGCTCACTAGAGCAGAGGTTCACTGAGCTGGGCCAAGGGGGGCCAAGGGCGTCATGGCAAGTAGAGAGGGACTCGCTTGAGTGGAGACTTGTTCAGCCGATGTGGTCGAGGGTGATTCCGTCAACTGAGGTTAAGGCACCATGCACATTAGTCTCAATCGGCATGGCCCAACTCCAGAGGGGAGTATCAAAATATATGAGGATGGATGATTGGTCCATGTGTCCCCTTACAATACTAACATGTGGGCCCAAGTTCATGGAGATAATGATGTGTGGTGATGGCATGACGTGCTATGTGGGAGATTTGGACACATGCACCCACACAAGTAAAAAAAAAAAAAAAAAAAGAAGAAGACAGAATCTAAAACTTGTTTGTAATGATTTTGGGGAGGAGGCTTCATTCATTTGTCACTAGTTCCCAAACTTTCCCTTCAAAAGGAGTCATAAAGTCAAATTTCCCAAATCCCAAACATCAAATACTCAATTGTTTTCTTAATGAGTTAATTCAGACATATTTGTATAAGAATCCTAGCAATGTTTTAAAGAATCTAAATACATACCTAAAAAAATATATAATAAACTTGTTTGTAACGATTTTGGGGAGGAGGCTTCATTCATTTGTCACTAGTTCCTAAACTTTCCCTTCAAAATGAGTCATAAAGTCAAATTTCCCAAATCCCAAACATCAAATACTCAATTGTTTTCTTAATGAGTTAATTCAGACTTATTTGTATAAGAATCCTAGCAATGTTTTAAAGAATCTAAATACATACCAAAAAAAATATATAATAAACTTGTTTGTAACGATTCTGGGGAGGAGGCTTCATTCATTTGTCACTAGTTCCTAAACTTTCCCTTCAAAATGAGTCATAAAGTCAAATTTCCCAAATCCCAAACATCAAATACTCAATTGTTTTCTTAATGAGTTAATTCAGACATATTTGTATAAGAATCCTAGCAATGTTTTAAAGAATCTAAATTCAGAACTTAATGGATGACTGTTGAATAGCGCTAGTTACAAGATAATGTCGTGTTACTTCCCGTATTGGTTTTGCATGGATGGGAAATTCCTATTTGTATTACAAAGGTGATCCTGGAACTACATTCCTCTGCTTGGGTATCCCTTTGATGCTTCTTGATGCAAGTCTTTACTACTTATCAAAATAAAAAAGGTTTCTGTGCTTGGATTTCTGTCAACTGTCACTGAAGCCCACAATTGCCACTTACATCATTTGATATGATTTATTTATTGGTCTTGTTGTTTAGATCCGTGAGGCTGATATATCTCGGTTGTCATTTGCTGTTGAGCTTGCTGAAGAATTCTATGGAAGGTCTGTAATTCTGACGTGATAATTGAACACCTTACTTTATATTGTTTTGTACATTGGCATTTTCAATCATTGCTTCTTAATCCCCTATTTTAAAGCAAACACTAACTCATTTCATGGTCTTGTCTGCAACTATTTTGAGGGAACAGAGTGAAGGTAATTTTCATACCTCTTCAGCACTTTTTCTCATATATATTCTCTTGTAATGGTTCTCGTAGAAATCATTTAAAAAGAAACTATTACAAATTCTGCTATGTTTTGACTGTGGATATTTTTGCAGGGGCAAGATGTCGCTTTTGAACCTGCTAAGCTATTGTGGCTTATTCAGCGTGATTTTCTACGCAAGTCTCTGAACTAATATATATTTAGTCATGATATCTTTGAACAAGAGTATATTATCTGCCAAAAGTTAATCCTTCTCAGTTTTGATTTGATGGATTTGCTTTGTATGCTTTCTTTTGTCCAATTTGTCCTCCTCCAACTTATAGACAAAATGCTATAAAATTATTTTGATGTGTAAAATACATTAGGCAAGGTGCATCTCTTTTTTTGGCACCCATGTTCCAATTTCTTGCAATCCAGATGAAATTAACAT
Organism: Euryodendron excelsum; assembly: GCA_033060915.1. Taxonomy (NCBI): domain Eukaryota; kingdom Viridiplantae; phylum Streptophyta; class Magnoliopsida; order Ericales; family Pentaphylacaceae; genus Euryodendron; species Euryodendron excelsum. The sequence continues at coordinate 3,650,056 of CM065382.1, forward strand.
GGTTTTGGCATTTTTACAGAAGGGAAATCTGTGCAAGAAATGGTGGATGAAGCTCTTCGACATGTTCCTAATCATGATGGTTAGTTTTTCCTGTATGACCTATATACATATGAGTTCTATTTATGGTGATACAGTATAGGACAAAGGTTGATTGTGGGTGCTTATTGTGACTGCAGGGGACAAAAATATTGATCTGGTATTTTTTTTTGTCCCTGATTTCATTTATGAATTCACAGATTATCATGAAAATAAAGTTAACCTGCTTTTGTTTTCTTTTTCATTGGTTAATCTAAATCAGGTTAACCAGATCAGGGACTCTTTGGCTATCATGGGTGATAACAGTACAGCTTTTAGCTTACCTCAAGTATGGGTTTGCCTTATTGCTTAATGATTCTTCCCTTTTCTTATTGCTAACTATGGTAGTTACCTAGGCAATAGTTGAAGGCTAGGCAATAAAGAGTCTCACCTATCCTAGGCAAAGAAATCTAGTGAAGCTAAGGCCTAGCTATTCTATATGGACTCTTTGTGTTATGTGTATGGGATATGTGTTGAACATGCCTTTTATACATGATGCCTATGAAGCATGTTTGAAAAAGGAAGAAGTACCTATTTCTGTCATTAGAAGTATCCTAGAATGCTTTCTTATTGTGTTCTTTCATCAGATGGATGTTCATAAATGCATTTAGTACCAAGATCATACTTATTTTTAGATACTAGTTTGCTAATTGTCTACACAAGTTCTCTAGTTCTTACATTGTGGTGTCAGTCAGTCGGCACTCAGCACATGAAAAGCATGCCTGAGTGCTTACAACATAAGATGCTCTGGTTCATGGGAAAGATGTTGAACTCTTTTCTTAATCATATGGTGGGGCGATTACATAATATTTTTTGTGATAATTGCCTGGAAATCCTATTTAGGGTTCCGCCCCTCTTCGCTCTTGCCTGTATGTAGATCTGTTGATTGAATTCACTAGTTATGTTGTTTGGATTCTGTAGGTCAATTGTATGAAGTATCATATCAGAGGATAACTGGCCTCTAAGTGCTTTCTGTGATGCCATACATATTCTTGAACTACAATTTGACTGCTTGATGATCTGTTAGTGCTAGGAAGGTTGCTTTCCTCAAGACCGTTATTGCTCGTGTCAATGCTGTCATGCATTTGTACGAAAATTCTTGGATAAATTTAGTTACCCAATTTACAAGGGCTGTCTGACAACTCTGCCCTTTTCCTGGACAATGCTGGGTCTGCTGGGAAAGACGGTATTAATTATTTACATTATTAAAAAATAAGGGATGTGTTTGGTAGAGTTCTGAAAAACAATTTTCTGTTCTCAGAGTTACAAACTACAGAAAACAAGACCGAAAATTCATTTGGTTTGTTTTTTTCAGAAACTGTTTTTAGAGAACTGAGTTTAAAAGAAACAATTTTCAGGACGCCAGAATTGTTTTTCTTTCTGTTCTCTGTTTTTCGTTTTCCAGTTAGGAATACTAAAATGACGCTCAAGATTTTTGCAGTTTTCAGAGAACATATTTCAAGGATAGTTTTCTGAAAATTAGACCAAAACTTCCTTTGAAGAAGAAGTTGCATGATTGAAGATGCTACCATTTCCCAGTGGACTATTCAGGAGAGCTGATTTCATAGTGAGTTTGTTTGTTGAGATCCAACTATGAGTAATAGGTTATTGGATTGATAATTTCATCACTGTAAAAGAATGGAGATGATGTGTTGAAAATGCTTTAATATGGGGAGAATCCCTCTAAAAGCAGTAAAAGCAGCTCAGATACCATCTGGCTTATTGATCGGGTGCTGGTGTAGGTGACTGTCGAACTTAGGTTTCACTAGTACATTAATTTGCTTGGCTGGTATGGGATTTGAGCTATGGACTTTCCAACACGATGCCATCTTGCCTACTAGGCCAGTGGTGGCTTCACTAAGCATGTCATTTTGAATGTGCTTGTGCATTGTATGGCTATTTGTTTTGATAAACACTGGGTTTCTGATTCTGTTTCAAGTGTTGACATCCAATATATTGTTCATGTTTTGCATGGACTATTTTATTTTTATACTAGTCAGAAGAAAAATTATGATTTCAGCTGCTGTACTCATGATCTTCATGTATGTGGCTGGGCCCACTGGGAAGCATGGTACCGTTTTCTTTTGAAGGTTTTAGTAAAACAAGTAAAACTTCATTTTAAAGAAGATGATGTGCAAGGAAAAATACCATTTTTTTTCCGTGGACTTCTTTGAGACCTGGTTTTGTGATGAGTTTTTGTTGTTTGGATCCAAATGTGAGATATTGACTATTGGATGGAGCATTTCATTACTATGAAAGAACTGAGATGCTGTATGCTTAAAAATGTCTTTACGTAGGAAACATAAGTAGGACGCTGTATTTCTAAATCAGATTTATCAACACATGTACTATCAAAATTCTTATTTTTTTTTGCTTTTTGAACTCGAGAAAAGTTACGATTTTAAAATAAAATTTACTGTTTACAATGTGAATAATAGTAAAACTAATGCCATAACTTGGGGAAAAAGCTTTAAACTTTTAGCTGAGGTTCAAGCTCTATGAAAATATGAGAAATGGAGCCCTTTGAAGGCACTTTACTAGAACTTTGAAGAACAGTGAATTTATCATGCTCTAATCACTTGCCTCTGTGGTTTTCATATCTTCCTACCATATTTCTTCTAGATTAGTAGTATAATGATGTGGAGAGAATAGATGATAGGCTATCATACTTGGCAGCACAATAAACAATAACAATAACAATACTAATAATAATTTTACTTATAGAAAAATAATAATAGTAATGATAAAATAATACTGAGTAACATCTTAAAGGGTTATCATGGAGTACATTGATACCTTTAGGTTGTGATAAATTGCCTTGAGAATTTAGTTTTATTTTCATTTGCAAATGCATTCTCTTAATCACTTTGCCTCAGGATGATCTGATACCCCAGTTTGAACTTGCATACAGCCTCATCTCCAACGGACAAAGCTTTGCGACATGAAGGATGGTGAGCTCGACCCATCTTACATTAAGAAGAGAGAGCAGCTGAAAGAACTCGTTGCTTCTGTTATCCGTCCAAAGATTGTGCAGGGTAAACCTTTAAATGGGAAGGAGTTCGTATCTTTTTTGGAGCAGGTGACTTGACATAATCCTCAATGATTTTGGATTTCAAACCATCTGAGTTATTTTGAGAATCAATGAACTTCTGAGGCTGTTCATCATGTTATCTTACCTTTGTTAGGGTTGATATTAGGGCTGAGCATTGGGCTGGTTGTGTGGTCTGGCTAGCCCACAACTACACTAACGTAGTCATTAACACAAGCTAGCCCAAGCCTCGTTCAGCTCAACATTAGTCTTAAAGTAGTCAACTTATGCCCAACTTCAACGAAAATAAACAACCCAAGCCTGATCCTCTTGAGAGTATCACCCTAGGTAAAAAAAATTTGTATCACATAACATCGATAATATATTAGTATTAAGTGCCTTTGCTTGTGCTTACTTTTAGAACCCAAAGCCCACCATAGAGTGACAAGGCCAATAATTCTTTGCGCAGCCTGGTCCAGTTAGCCTATACCTTCTGTCAAAATCCTCCCCAAGACTGGCCGAGACACTCAGGCTAGGCAGGTCACATGAACACTGCTCATATATAGTTGTCATGAAGCTCAACTGGCAATGACACTGATTGGAAACTCGTGGTAGAGTGTGTTGATTTCCCTTTCCAAGAAGAGGGGGGGAAAAAAAATGAACAAGTGAATTATAAAAGTACTCCTGCTTTTGAGCTAGATTATTGCATTACAGAGGGTAATTAATCGTCTATAATACAATTGCGGTTGTAGTGTTGCCTTAAAATTTTCTCAGTTGTCATGGTTAACTATACAATAGTAAGAAGCGAAAAGAAAAAATAACAGGGGAATGAGATGACCTTGTGTGTGGCTAATATTATAGCTGAGATTTAATGGAATTGCCCTCGTTATCTTGATTATCAAACCTTCCTCCTAGCAAAGTGAATGACCAGGAGAAAATACAATACGCCAATAATTCTTATCCTAAATGCACTTTCTCCTCAACAAGCATGTTTGATTTCAGATTCTTGAAGCATTGAATAAAGGAGAGATTCCATCAACGGGCTCACTTGTGGAAGTTTTCAATAAGGGTATTCTGGAGCGATGTCTGAAACTATACAGTGATAGGATGGCTACAATAAGTTTACCCCTCTCAGAGCAGTCTCTGCAAAAATCCCATGAAGGTTTTAGAGAAGAAACAATGAAAGTTTTTGATGAACAACATTTTGGTCGGCACCATGCAAAGAGATCAGTTGAAAAACTGGATGAAGAAATTGAGAAGGTACGCATCATGCTCAAAACCAAGTACACTAGTAGTGTGGCTTGTTAAATTAAGCTTTGCAAAGTCAATGGTGTGGCAGGTCGACTAAATGAACTTGTCTTTAAATTGAACATTTTCATGGTATAACTAGCGGGCATGCTCCTTTCAAGCAGAGCATGGGGACTGGGTGGCTTCCCTTCAAAAGGCCTATATATTTAAATCATTTGAACAACTGAATGGTGTCAGGCCATCTGAAATGCTGTTGCATTAAACAGGTGGAATGTTTCCTGGAAAAGTTTAATGAATGTTGTTTAATTTTATAGTCATTTCATCTTTAAATATCATGGATTATGAGGAGCGAGGTTAGCCCATTAGTGGTGGCACCTCCACCCGAGCCATGAGTTCATGGGTTCAACTCACCCTCCCCTCCCCCAGGGCTTTGGCCCTCCAATGTACCAAAAAAATATTATGGATTATTTCTTCAATAACCTCTCTCCAACGTGCTTTGGGTGTTGTTGAGAGGTTCGTGTAGATACGTTTGAGGCTTGTCAGGGGAGTTGAGTGGACAGGGGAAGGGTTTTTGGAAGATGAGGAATAGGATATCTATCAAAGGGTGGATAGTTATTGCTGTGGGTCTGTTGGTGGGTGTCCCATTCACCATTTGTGAGTTTCTTTTGTATTGTACAGTTGTGCTTTTTCTTTTGCCCTGTTCTTGAGCATTATACACTAGCTGTGTATTTGGGTTGCATCCTGTTGACACTCTTAAGTGGTTTGCTTGGTTATCTATCCAAGTCGTTGCAATAATGATAATATTTCCAAGATGGTCCATTAAGTGGTAGGTGCAGCAGCATTGTAAATATGACGCCTGTCAATAACAGTGCTTGAGAATCTTGTTTGGTGTTTGAAGCTAAAATGCAAGAAACTCCTTTTTTTGTTCTTCTGTAGACACTGGCCTTCCTCATTTGGGATTTAAAGTTTGTAGCAGTGTAGAATCATGTCCACTCTTTTAACTGGGAACTCGTTGCAGGTGCATAAGAACTTTGTTTTGGCAAATGTTTATCAATCTTCAAAGTTGTGCGAGGAATTGTATACCAAATGTGAGGACAAGATGGATCAGCTTCAAGTCCTCAGACTTCCTTCGATGGCAAAATTTAATGCAGGTTTCCTCCAATGCAACCAAAGTTTTGAGAGGGAATGTGTTGGACCTTCTAAAAGCAGTTATGAGCATCGGATGACAAAGGTTGGCATATTTTGCCCATTCTTTTTTCCGTTTGGTTTTCTCCAGGTGTGTTTTTGGGTTTTTAAACCAAAAAAATAAACCCCCCCCCCCCCCCCCCCCCTCTCTTTTCCTGCTGGAAGATCTTTGTTTGGTGGTAATTGAATTTTATTCAGTTATGATGCTTTAGTCGGGATTATTGGAAGCCACATGAGTGGTATGAAACCAGTTTATGATTTTTAATCAGCAAATGAATGACAATCCCAACCTTTTAGATGAATTTATTTGAAGGTGGACATTTCAAAAAAACGAAATTGTCTCAAAACATGATATAATAGAAAACCCAGAGTTTGAAATTCTTCATTTAAATTTTTTAAAGTAATCCTGCAAGTGCCCCACTTGTTTCAAACTGTAAGAAAACAGAAGAATTGCTTTACTATCTTGTAAAAGCGAGTATATTAATGTAGTTCATCTCCCTGTGGTGTCCAAATGATAATTATTTTCTTGTTACCTTGCTTAATCTCCATATGATCTACTCTGAGTAGTATACCATGTAAATCTGCAGATGATGGGGAAGTCAAAATCTCTATTTATTAAGGAATACAACCACAGGCTCTTTAATTGGTTGGTAGCCTTCTCTCTTGTCTTGGTAGTGGTGGGTCGTTTTATCATAAAGTTTATTTTGATCGAGATCGGGGCGTGGATACTATTCATCTTCTTAGAGACATACACGAGGATGTTTTGGTCAGCAGAGTCTCTTTACTACAACCCGGTTTGGCATTTTATTGTATCAACTTGGGAAACCCTTGTTTACAGCCCTATCCTTGATTTGGACAGGTAACAACTTTTTTCTTTGCTGCTCAACTAGTTTGAATCGAAGATTATCATATGCCCCAAGGCAGCTTGGATGATGTGTTAACTTGCATTTTAATGTGTTTTTTATGCATCAACTACAGAATGGAGTTTTTGTACTTGGGAGTTGCAGTTTTCTAAGTCATGGTTATGCCAAAACTGCATTAAAACTCATTTACAGGGAAATTAATTATTCCTTTTCTCAGTACAAATTCATTGACAGCTGAAAAGTTCTGAGAAGCTTGGGTTCCTTTGTCAAGAGACTGGTGCTTGACAAGCTGCAAACCCTGCTTATTTTCAATTCTTAGCATCATTTATTTTAAATTCAAAAGATTTAATGTGATCGCATTTGCTTACAATGAATTGCAAAAGAAATAAAACCAAATGATAATGGAAAAATATGACATGAATCTTTGGAGTAGGTTGCAGTCACTGATTTGAAATCAACTCTGATGAGCATTGTTGCTTCTTCCTTTTCATTTCCTCTGAATTTTCTTGTTGATACAGGTGGGCTCTTCCCATTGGTGCTGTCATTGCGATGTTGGTGCTCTACTGGCGATGTTATGGGAGGAGGAAACATGGCTCCCGTTGGCTTTTACCTCTGTACAACAATCACAAGGACCGGCGGAGATCAGACTAGAGGAATAGTGAACTCTGTTTTGAGCATGTCTGTTTTTTGTTATGTCCATTGATATACTACGGCGAGCTTTTCCTTTTTATACGCAGAGCACGCCGGGGCGCACTGAATTTTTGGTTCAGTTAGACGCTTTCAGATGATGAGGACTGAAAAGGCGAAGGATGGAGACGATGATTTGGCAAGATCTACTACTGTTTGTAACTGTAGCAATTCCATGGTCTGTATCACCATCAGTATCTATCACATTGAATGTGTATACACTTGAAAAGTTATTTTAATTGAATCATGCAGTTCCAGACTGGCATGTTTCAACCAGAATAGCTGTTCAGCTTCAACAATTTTTTAACTGGTTGTTTCTTAGCAGGTCAGGTTGGGTTGGGTTGGTTATATCCAATTCAAATTACTATGAATTGGATTTGAAAGTTCCAAATGTAGATGTGATTTTTTAGCTCTTGTCTACTGTTGAATTATAATTTTCAGAGGAATATTGGAGTTATTTAATATAGCACCTGAAGTCCAAGTTCTTTTTCTTTTCCTTTTTTTTATTTTCTAGAAAAATTATTGTATCAGTGGTAAAGCTACTGCTCTTTAGACAAAATCCAAGTCATCATCCATGTATTGCATTACATGGTTCGCATGTACGGTGATTTTGTAAGCAAGCAAAGCTCGAGGGTGTAGTTGGTTGAAAACTTTGATATTTTAAATTAAAAGCTAAACAAATTATAAAAAGAAAAGCCTGAATAAAATATTGTTGTGAAAATTTTTAAACACAGCTACGGAATGGGCCGGCGTGTCCAAAACTCTTCCGAATGCCCACTGTGTAGTTTTTATAGAATCGGCTGAGATTCGAGCCAAGTCCATCGTTATACTTCAGGCTACGGCTGGCCCCAGCTGGGGTACGACCAGATTGCTCGGAACGACATCGTTCGCCAAATCACTCGCGAACCTAGCAAACACGATCCAACCGACAAACGATCAAGATCAACAGCCAGGAATAGTGGAGGAGGGAGGAGGAGAGTCATCATCCGTTACCCTTGGCCCTTTCTGTTGTAGAATCAATTTAGTAATTTTCCTGTGAAATGTGGGTAAAAATACATACAAACCAACAACGCCTTAGATCGTCATCAACACCTCCGCGACTAACCTCACTGCGAAACCCTGGTTCTCTAAAACCCTAATTTTTGTGAAACTCTATATAGTTGAACCCAATCAACGACGATGGACGCTCACTCGTCGCACTTGACCGCACCAGGCCGTTCACGGAGCTCACAATCTGCGTCGCCCTCCCATTCCGCCTCGGCCTCCGCCACATCCTCTATCCACAAGCGCAAGCTCGCGTCCGACGACCACGCACCCCCATTCCCCTCATCGTTCTCCGACACCCGCGACGGCGCTCTCACCTCCAACGACGACCTTGAGAGCATCAGCGCCCGCGGAGCCGACTCCGACTCCGAGGACGAGTCCGAGGAGGTTGTCGACGATGAGGAGGAAGAGTACGATGATTCGTCAATGCGGACCTTTACTGCCTCGAGGTTGGGCAACACTGAGGTGCCTGCGAGGAATACGAAGCTTAAAACTGAGACTTCAATCAAGGTTGAGCCTTCCGAGGTTGGGAAAGACGGTGCCACTGGTGGTTCTGGTGCTACCACCGCACCAGCCACCGCAAGTTCGGCTCCGGGTATTGTGGTGAAGGAGGATACAGTGAAGAATATATTTACGGAGAATATACAGACAAGTGGTGCTTATAGTGCAAGGGAGGAGAGTTTAAAGAGAGAGGTAATCCAATGTGATTCTTTTAAATTTTTTATTGCTCTTTGGATTTTTTGCTCCGTTAAATATCATCCGCACACTTGACTTGTTGTGTGTTGGCGTTTTTGGGTTTGTCGCGTAGATTAAATTGAATTGCTGATGAAGGAAATTTATATGGGAGGGTTAGTTTTGACTTACCTGTAGACTTACTTCGTACAGGTTAACTTGAGCTATAAGGAATTAAGGAGATGACCTTGTGGGCCGTATGAAGTACTAGATGACCCTAATTGCAATTTGAGAACTAATCAATCCCTTATCTAAAATTCACTACTCATAGAATGGCAGAGGCAAATAGAGCTTTTGCACATTTTCATTAATCCATAAACAAGATGTATATATAGACACATTGATCCATAGCTGATGATAGAACTAGAATAGATATATTTTGTTTCCTGCTCACACGAGCCCATATCCTTGCTTTTCTATCAATCTCTAATTCTGACCTTCCTCCACATAATTTGCTGAGTAGAATTTTTATGTCCTGAGATGGGAAATTAAATTCAATGCTGTCACCCATTCGGCCCGGCCTTGCGGCAGGTCGCTTTTGGCATGTGTCACGGTCATTGTGTGGTATTTGGTTAATGGTAAACATGAACAGAAACTCTTGAACTTAAAATAATTTTTTGAATTTTAGTCAACAATGATGTGACTATGTGGATTTGCGAATATGTTTCACAAAAGAAAACTTAAATTAGAATTTTTTGTTTCAGTATAAAAAAATTTCTTTTGATTTTGAAGTTTCTCTCAAGAGGTATTTTTGGGTAACCATGGGTCGATTGGGTGACGTAAGAGTCAACAACGAGCTCTGAATAGCATCCACCAAAGCCCCTTCGGATACACCATCTAATTAGTCCCATTCTAACGGAAACACGAGCTTGATCTTGTGTTTAGTTACTGATTTTATGCTACATCATTCAAAATTTTAACTATTTGTTCTGTTTGTGGCATGTGCACTCATCAGTTTTATAGCAGTTAATGTGTTTTAGATTTTGTTTTTTTTTTTTTTAAGGCTCACAACATATAATATCATGGAGTCCTTGTTTATCATTCTCATAAGGCATCATGGGTTTGACATTTTACTAATAAAATAAAAATAGTAAAAAAAAATCATGGGTTTGACATTGGCCGGACAAAAAACAGTGGTGTCTGTATAGAGACAGTTTTTCATTGCACTTGTTTTGGATAGCAATGACTAGGTGGTTTTTGTGGTAGTCTATTTAAATTAAAGATAATGGAGGTGGTATGAAAACTTCTTGTGTGGAAGACAATGATGCTGGTTAGAGCCTAGGATTTATTTTGTGGTTTCAGTTATCAATTGGGAGATATGAGAAATGGTTGGAGAACAAATTTGTGTACAACATGGGAAAGCAAAGCATTTTAAATCTGACTACAAGTGTTTGGTGCCAATTTATTGTTATTGTTTTATTTAGTCTCCTTGTGATCCTCTTCTAACAAAGTCTTCATCTCCCCTTCTACTTGAGTCTTGATCTCTTGTCAAAACCCAAAAGGGTAAAAAGTGGATATATCTGAGACCACTGGTGAAATTTACTAGTGGTTCATGGATTATTCGCAAAATTTATGATATTCATGCAAGTTCTGTAGAGTATTGAAGTATATTCAATATACCTGTGTGAGGTGGTGTTTTGGATAGATCAATTTCCCCTTATAACCTTTTGGTTTCAGTGCCTCAAGATGTCTTTGTTATGGTAAGATCGCCCCCTTCTTTGGTGCTTTTATGAAAACATTATCTTGCTTAAAAGAAAACAAAATAATTATTTAGTTGGAGTAAAGAATTCTCAGTGGGGTTCCTGTAATTAGTGAGTGCTTGAACGTGTGATGCTGTGAGGAGCTATTCAGTAAGACAAGGTGATTTGGAAATTCCTACATCCTTTGGGCTAGCACATATTAGTAAAATCAATTTTGCCTTTTGGATTGGACTGCCAACATTTTTAGTGCATGTGCATATGTAGTTTCATGTGTCTGTGTATTTGTTGTGCCCCTTTCCTTCATTGAGTTATCTGTCAATGATCTATCATTTTCTGGAATTTGGCAGGAGGAAGCTGGAAAACTCAAGTTTGTATGTGTTGCGAATGATGGTATTGACGAGCATATGGTTTGGTATCTATTTCTCTTTCTTATGTATCCATGCTGGATCTACTTTTTCTCCTCAGATTTAGTATTTACACTTGTGCAAGTTTTTTTAAAAGTTATTCTTAGCCTATAACAAACTACCAAATATGCTATTATATTTTAATCATTCATCAAAATAGCAGTCATTAAGATGGACTTCAATTTTTTTCTTCACCTCTGGTTTCCTCAGGTTGATAGGATTGAAGAATATATTTGCCAGGCAATTGCCTAACATGCCTAAGGAGTACATTGTTCGTCTTGTGATGGACAGGTATACTTTGTGAAAACTTTTTGTAGTAATAAGCTATGTTACGTGGACTTTTATATATTTGTAGAGTACCTTGTCTGGATGTTGGATACTTAACCCTTGGTTAGAGCATGCATAGTTAGACATGCACTAAAACAATATATTTTAATAGTAGAGTACTACGAAACAATGCATATGTCCCCCATTTTACGCATAAAATGCTTATAGAATGTGGACACCATTTTCCTAGCTACGTATCTTCCTGCCCACCTCGGATTCCTTTTACTCGGTTCCACAGTTAATCCCAAAATCATACATTTGAGGGAGGTCAAATTCCGCGCTCTTCTAATTGCTTAGAAGGGTTCAAGAACCCCTTTACATCTAGGGCTCATCCAGTATTTTGTATATTCAAGGGCAGGGCTATCAAATGGTTGACTGTGAAATCCCCCACATGAATGAGATAATTATTTAAGAAATATGAAATTTAGTTATATCATGGTGTTTTAGAATTAGATGAATGTTGGGTTGGTGGTTGTCGATCAAAAAGAGTCAAGAAGATTTGGTGGGTGGTTCCCTTGTGTTTGATGCGGTGTATTTGGAAGGAACGTAATAGGCGCATGTTTGAGGAAGTGGGTTTACCAATACATAAGCTCAAGTTGGCTTTATTATCTTGCTTTCACTTTTGGGTACGAGATTTGTGTTGGTCTTCCTTTGCTTTTATTGATTTCATGGGAGATCTTTCTTTATTGTCTTGATGTTTAGGTCTTTTATATACTCCTGGTGTGCAAGGGCTGCGCCTCTTTTTCAGCGTTTTCTTTAATAAAGTTATTTATTTATCAAAAAAAAAAAGAATTAGATGAATTTGGGGCTTAGGCATACCCTCACCTGGCACCCGTACTCAAGTCCACGTAACATAGGTAATAAGCAATATTCTTGGTACTATGTTGTAGCTCGAAGGAATTGTGGCATGATTCAAGTGGTTTACCCCAAATAAAATAATAAAAAATTAATTAATTAATTAAAAAGAATTGATAAAGACTAAAATGTACCATATAGCTTAGACATTTGTAAAAGAATCAAAGATTGTACATTTTTTTTGGAAGCAGAATCTGCCATGTTAATCCTTTTAATAACCTGTTTTCGGAATTCTCAATATTTTTTCCCATCGTTATGACAAAACCAGGGTTGCATGAAGATTGGGATCTCTAAAGACTCTGAATGGGACCTAATAGTTTGATCTATGTTGTTACTTGAATGGGGATGCTTGTGCTTTAGAATCGATTAACACAATTATTTGACCCAATGAAAATTTTCCAGCCAAAAAGATAATAATAATAATAAAATTAATATAATGTGATTTGTAGCTCAAATAATTCAAAATTAGTTACATTGTTTTTTGGAAGGGAAAGTTAGTAATGTCTATCCATTTAATAATCTAAATAATAATAATAATAATAATAATCTATCGTTAGACTCCTTACTTTCTCTTCCTTAATTTATTGGATACCAGGTTGAAAACTTGGAACCAGGACCCTCTATTCTATCTATGCTGGCTCTATAATTTGTGTACTACTTGCTAGCTATCATTTCCTGCTTTATTGATGTCTTCAGTTTGTTGTATTCCTATTAAGATCTTTACAGAATGTAAATGATGGGCTTGGATTGAATTAATCGTTTTGATTTGGGCTAACCAGATCGACGTATTTTTCAAGGATTGGGGTTGGGGGAAGAAGCATAACTGAAGAAAGAGAGGATATGAAATTGTGAAGAGGGATAGGAAGTTGGAATGGGTTTTGCTTTCGTTAGACAGAGGACCTAACTAACAAAGCATGCTAAATTATGTCATAGTTGGAGAATAATAGCTTTGCATAGTATGATTTTGTCCTAAAAAGGGGAAACACAACTCAAAGAGTTAGTTTAATTTGTTTTGCAAATATTCGGCACAGTGGTTTTAAATAGATTGAAAATGTGACAAGATAAAGAAAAGAAACTGGGGCAAAAGACATGATCCGATTTTAAGCCAAAAATCACAGTAAAAAATGGTCACTCTGAAGAAAAAATTTAGTATTCTTCTGTTCATTAACAATTAAGATGACTTGCACTTGTCTGCAAAGTCAGGGATGGCAGGATGCTCGAGCAGCAGACTCTCCAATGACACGCTTTTGCTCCCATAATTTTACTAGTTTGGAAACTTGGAAATTTGTCTAATATTTTTACTTTGAATGTAAAATGTGAAGATCAGAGCTTTGGGTCTTTTTTCCTCTGAAACAGTTTTATTTCTCATCCTTCTCTTTCTTTATGGTTCTTTAACTCACAGAAACAGATGACTATGCGTGCCTAGTTCACTTAGTTTAAAGTAACACCTTAACTAGACAATTTCCTGCAGCGTTATTTTGTGGAGTTTGCCATTGATGGCAATCGCTGGTCATGCAAAATGTGTTTCTATGCTCCCAAGTAGGAGATCTCTGGGATGCTTTTACGTATGAATACCAATTCAAAATCAAATTTATATTTTGCGTGTTAATTTGTGGAGTCTCTGCCTAACTTTTAGGGTTTGTATTGCCACAAAAAGTTCATTTTACTTAATCAAAGTTAGGTGGAAAACCTCACATAAATTCATGGTATTTTAATTCTAAGCCTCGAGCCTTCCACATTTGTAACATATTAAAGCTCCGTTTGGTTTGGCTTATAAGCTGGCTTTTTGATTTAGCTTTTTTTGCTTATAAGAAAAAAAGTCAAGATTTTGAAGCTTTTTTGCTTTTTTTTTAATTGCTTTTCTGCATATCTTATCCTGTTAAAAGCAAAAAAGCTGAAAAAACCTAGCTTTTTTTGCTTATAAGCCAAAAAAGCAAAATCAAAAAAGCCAAATCAAACGTGCACTAAGTCAGATTTCAGAATGGGCAATGTATCACCCAAATTGGAACAGGTCTAGGGGCTGCCGGGCTGGTAATTGTAGCTGGGTTTTGATGCTTTCTGCAACTAATATGCACCATTTCAGGCTCTGGAGTAGTCCGGTGATGTTCTAAATACTTGAGAAATATTCTGATATGCTTGTCCCATTGTCTCTGATGCAGGAGCCATAAATCTGTAATGGTTATCAGACGTAATCAGGTTATCAGACGTAATCAGGTTGTTGGTGGCATAACATATCGCCCTTATGTCAGGTAATAAGTACATGTCCGACTATTACTATGACTAGGTATTCTACTTGTTTGCACACGTCCTTAAGCTTCATGTTTGTAAGTACTTTGTCTTAAATTTTCTGGATCAAGGAAGAATGCCTGGCTTTTAGCTTTGTGTATCTGCTGATAGCCTGATGCTATGGATGTATTCATCTGTTTATTACTTGATTGTACTCACTTCCCACTATATAAATATAGTAATCATGCATTAAGTGAATTATTGGGTCCATATAGCTTATTTAAACTGGGACAGAGGTTTGATCTCAATGCCACCATCCAAGTTCAAGCTGGTGGATCTGGGATTCTGTGGTTCTGTTTGCTGTTGATCCTTGATTACAAATACAGGAAGAAATGTGATACTATTTGAAATTCCCATCAATATTCGCTATTTTGTTTTTATCCATATAAGATACCCTCTTTTACTTGTCCACTGACACAGTCTCTGGATTACTCTAGCCAAAAGTTTGGGGAGATAGCTTTTTGTGCAATAACAGCAGATGAGCAAGTAAAAGGTTATGGCACCAGATTGATGAATCACTTAAAGCAGCATGCTCGTGATGTTGACGGGCTAACTCATTTTCTAACTTATGCTGACAACAATGCTGTTGGTTATTTTATTAAACAGGTTTGGTCATTTTCCCCCCTTCATGTTATGGTTTCCATGTATATGGGGATTTCACCTGTCTAGTTCAGCATCAATTTGTTGAGGCATAAATATATTCTCTTATATGATTTGGTTTGTGTTTACAGTGTAAAGGTGGTAAGATTATCCCTGCATGAAATATGCTCTGTTAAAACTATTAGTGTGTCTACAGTCCACTAAGAAGCCTGCCTCCTTCCAAAATAATTTGCGAGTTCAAAGCATCGTTGTCAATAGACTGGGATTGGTCTTTGAGATTGTCCTAAATTTTTTACTATCCCATCCATGTTCAAATTGGACTGTGATCAATTTTTCTTCTCCATGGTAAAATGCTAGTCAGAAAGTGTAGAATGGCTGTAATTAGCAGCTACTGTACTGTTGATTAAAAAAAGAGGGATATTGCAGTGGCATATATTTTGGGGTCTACTGGACTTATGATTGAGGTGAGAATGTCAGATTGCAAGTTGATGCTCTGCATGATTGGAGATATTTCATGGGGATGAAATAGTTGTCTTATTGCCTTGCTTGACAGTTGCTTTTGAAGTTGCTCACCAGCAATTGCTTTAACATTTACTGCAAGTAGAAAACCTACATAATATTCTATTCAACAGTTGGGCCAAGACTACAGGACCAAGGATAGTGAGAGTGGAATATTATGACCACCATTCCCTCCCTCGTTAGTCATATGAGTCCAAATTTCATTCCTTCTTCAGAATCCAAATGATGATTGCTGGGATACATTTTTGGCATGAACCTCAATTCAGCATGCCTCTATTTTATTCATGCTTTACTGTAGAAAGGAAGGAGCAGCGGGTGAAGAAGAAAGAAAGATTTCCCCTTGAATGAGGCAGAAATATTCCTCTTTTTTTTACCCAAAAAAAATGCAGAAATAGTCCTTATACGGTTCTGTCATTTGTGAACTTAAAATCTGTTTAATAGAAGTATACAGCTATCCTCCACCAGTATCCGTGGACAACCGCTGACTGCTAGGAAATGTGGGTCACGCTTCTCAATTTCAATAGTTTCATAGTATCTGTTTGGTAACCCTATTTCAGTAGAATTTTTTTATGTATACTCTCCTGAATGGGACTGTATTTTAATTACGTATGTACTTTGTTCATTGATTTGTAGGGCTTCACGAAAGAGATTCACTTAGAGAAAGAACGATGGCATGGGTATGTTGTGTACAAAATTAAGGTTGATGTTAAAACTGTTTAGGGTATATTTTTGCTGGAACACCTTAATTAGATGTAGTATGCTTTTAATGAGATGCAATTCTTTCACTCTTGAAACAAATTGGAAAATGTTGCTGCCTTATTTACATTCTTTAACTTTTCTTTTTCCTTTTCTTTTAAATTCAAACCAAGATGATGGACCTTTGCAGGAGAAAGGGCAAATTGTTTGTGAACTTTGTTTGTTTTTTTTTTTTGGTCCTGTTTTTATTTCATTTGATGAGAAGTTCTCATTTTTTGTACTTCAAGATTGTTATTAAGGATTTCTATGTATTTCAGCTATATTAAAGATTATGATGGAGGGATCCTTATGGAATGCAAAATTGATCCAAAGCTTCCATACACTGATTTATCTACTATGATACGCCGTCAGAGACAGGTAAGATAAAATTTGTTCAGTCAATGAATCCAGTGATATTGGAAAATGAGTTGGATGAGAAGTTTAGAGCATATTTGGTTTGGAATTGGTGAATGATCATGGGAGAAGTGGGAAAAAAATATTTACCAATTGACATACTTGTATTGCAATGATTTAGCCTAATTCAGTGGAAGTTGATTTTGGATGAAGAGGATTAATTACTTGTTGTATTCTACTTATTATTTCTCATTTTACTTTTTCAACTGATTACTATAATCTGCAATAAAGTTCTTAACTATATTGTTAATGATAGGCAATTGATGAAAAGATAAGGGAGTTATCAAATTGTCACATCGTCTACACTGGGATCGATTTTCAGAAGGTATACGTCATCATTAACTACTACCTGGAAGCTCTCGTGCCCTTCAATGAATTCATTCTGTACGACAAATATGTTCACTAGGATTAAGGTTATGATTACTTTTTCCTGGTAAATACTTTTTTTTTTTGTTGAGAGGTGACATTTTGCTAGGTTGACTCGAGACCCTGCATAAATCATGTGACTATTTCCAATTCTAAATATCTGAATGATTTTGGAAGAAGTCAAATTCTATTCCAGTTGTAGGATACTTGAGTTCAAGTTAAAACCTGAATCCTTTAACACAATTCTCCGTGGAACTTGATTTTCAGCTGAGCTCATTTAGCGGGTAAACTATCTTATTGGTAGAATTTCAAATCTAAACTATCTAGGAAACGCTGCGCTCCAAAGCAACTTGTGGCTTTCGAAGGTCTTTTTTGGAAAGTTGTAAACAATATTTTTCTTAAATAGAATGTGTTTGATGCATGGCCCTAATGGTGGTGAGGAAGGGGACATTTTCAACATGCGTTTGTTGGAGAGGCAGTGCAGAATTTTACAGTATCTGAATTCATGTTATAATTCTTGTCAACAAAATTACATTATGTTTCAAAATTTTGAGCCTTGGACAACTACCGTATATCCCTGTTCAGAGTCCTCAGACATTTGCCCAACCAAGAATATATCATCTAGACTGGATCACTGATGAAGTGTACTAACCCAAGTTCCCTTACGGTACATGACAAGCAGTGTTATTTATCTATCTGTTTATGGGAAATAGTTTCAAGAAGTTGCTGTTATTATTCAAAAATCTATGGCTTGCCTTTTACAGGGTTGAATTTTGCTCGCTCTTGTTGTAAAAATTGATATAGGTTATCTGTAAATGATATGGGTATGTTTCATCCTAGTTCTGATAAAGAACTTTTCTTATTCAGAAGGAAGCTGGTATTCCTAAAAAAATAATCAAAGTTGAGGATATTCCTGGCTTGAGTAAGTTCCTCTGTACTTTCAACTTGTTATATACTTCATTCTTTTATAAGTAATTTGTTATATACTTCATAAAGTTTTTATGTATTTTTTTTAGGAATTTAGGTCATTTCCCCTTCTCTAAGTGCATGGACTGTTTACCATTTGATCAATAAAAAATTATCATCTTTTGTTAGAGATTTTGTATGATTTTCCCTATTGTTGTTGCCTGAACTCTGCAACCTTTATGAAGACTTCCTTCATTGGGAAGTGAATGAATCCAGATGTCAATATAGTCAAATAGGCAGGTAAAGTTTCCAAGCTGAGATGTTTATATGCCAGCATGTCTTGCCAGTTTCAAGAGACGCACATTGGGAAATAAAGATGAACTGTCTCTATTATTTCGTTATTATATTCTTGTTTCTTCTTTTTTTTTTTTTTTTGGGTCCAACAAGAAGCACTATTAGTGGTGTGTGTCATTTCACAGTTTAAAGTATGCAGTAAATCTTGCGAGTCTCTAATTGTCCTTGTAAGAGTTTTTTCTTTTTTATTTTTTGGCAGTATTCACTCTTTTAAAATTGTTATATTGATGCAAACACAACGAGTGTTTCCATGTACTTTTTGTGCTATTGGAATGCTAATTTGAAGTTGGTGGTGACATTGGAAATAGGGGAGGCTGGGTGGACTCCTGATCAATGGGGTCATTATCGGTTTAAACCAGTAAATGTTTCTGGAGACAGTGCCTCACATCAGAAATCTTTGACTGCATTCATGCGCTCACTTCTTAAGGCAAGTTTGAGATTCTTTTGTCCCCTCCTCTTACCTTACTTTGTATTTTGATAAAAGTCACTTGTATAATAAAAATTAAATAGTGCTAAGTCCATCTAAAGTCGACAGTGAGACAGACTTAGAAATCTTTTGGAATTGATTGTACTAAGTTGTAGTTGCAACTGTAGCAGAACAGCATGATCATAGATGGTTCTTATGCTGCACTTGCTGAACTTAGTTAAATTGTAAGTTTGATTCGAATCTGTCAAATATGCTGCTGTGGTTTGTCCACATGTATGCCAGTTTCTCATAGCTACATGTGTTTCAGTAGTTTACCTGAGAGCCCTAACATGTGAATGACAGAGGATGTTGCTGTGGTTTGTCCACGTGTATGCCTGTTTCTCATAGCTATATGGGTTTTGGTAGCTCTGAAAGCCCCAGCACGTGCATGACAGACCCAACTGCATTTTGTCTTTATTTGTTTCTTCTTCTTTCGAATTGATAATTCATTAAAAGATTGGGGCTAAGATGGTTCCATTTCTCTTTTATTTTTGCTGAGCAGTTCCATTTGTCTCTACATGGCAAACTTTGGGTATGATTTTTGTCAAAGGATAATTGGAATTCAATGGAAATTGGATTTTGACAAGTTGGAAGCTGTTATTGATTTTTGTAGAGATGGGAAACTTGTAGAAGTCTTGTAATTCTTTGATTTGATGTACTTTACTCCCTCTCTTCTCCCGACACATTTTTTTTCAGCATCCTACTTTCATGTCAAAATATGGGATTTCCTGTCCTCATTGATAGTCTTCATTTAAGCAGGCAATGCATGACCATCCTGATTCTTGGCCATTCAAAGAACCAGTTGATTCACGTGATGTGCCTGACTATTATGATATCATTAAAGATCCCATGGGTAAGAATAATGTTCTTCATTCTAACTACCTATGTTTTTAGTTTTTGCTGTTTAATTATGGACGACCAAGACCTATTGGCTGCTGATTTAGTGAGAGGTTTGTAGGAATTATAGGCTTATCTGATCAAAGTTTCTCTTCTTGTTATCAAGTCATTATTATTCCTGTTCGGGCATTTATAATTGAACACTTACTGCTGGTTGATTTTACGGAGCCTATTAGTTATCAAAAATTTTTATACTTAGCCTATCCTGTTAACGTGAAATAAGTTTTAGGACTTCATGCTAGTTTGGAGTTTCAATCTTTGCAGTAGTCCTGGGTTGGCACCAAAAACATGTAATCAAAGTTTTGAAGTTTAGTCTTATGTGAAGCTTAGTTGCTTCATCAGAATTTATGGATGTTCAAACTATAAAATCAATTAGTTACTTGGGGAAGGGGGGATAAAAAGGAGAGAAGGAAAAGTATAAGAATAAAATTTCAACAATGGAATTTTTGAACTATAAAACCAGTTCAATTAAAACTGATATCATCTTCCTCTGTGTCTTGATTTGATGGGAATATTTTCGAAATTCATTGAAGTATAATTCCACATGGCCAATAAACTAATCATCTGTTTTTTTTATTTATTAGTATTAAGCTAATTATCTGATTTCAACCACAGATATTGGAAATAGCTCATCTGACTTAAAAGTGTATGGCCTATCTCCCTTCAACAGGGTAATATGTGACATTTGGGTTGGAAAAAAACTGCCATAATAAGGTCCCCATATTGATCCAAAAAATTTGTCATAAAAACCTAGGCAAGTCAAACTATAACCATATTTCAGTTTTCTAGAACCATGCCCTACATACATGGTTATCAAAATCGCGATCCCGATTGTAGGATCGTACGATCCTACGACTCAATTTTGCTGGATCTATCTGGTTCGTATGTAAAGTTGTTTTAGGCTAGGATCATTCTAGGATTGTGCTAGGATTGTTTTGGATCGTAGGATCGCGATCCTATGCGAACCAATTTCTGTCTCTTTTAGTGTTTAAATATGGGCTTTCAAATCTATTTGGCTACTGTGGCGGCTGTAGCCCAACTTTCGAAGCCAACCCATGCACAAAACAATCAATCAACAGAGAAAATCAAATCGTCGAAGCCTCGAAGGGCACAAGTTCTGAGCAGAAAAATCAAATTTCTCTCCAGGTCTCCATCTCCTTTGCCGACCTTTCCACTATCCAGGTATTTGTCTCTTCTTCTCCTTCTTTTCTTCTTCTTCTCTCCTCTTTTTCGTCTTCTTCTTCTTCTTCTTGCACTGTTCTGTTTCAGTGATGTCCTTTTTTTTTTTTTTTCCTTCTCTTCTCTTTTCTTCTTCTTCTTCTTCTCTTCTTCTTCTCTTCTTCTTCTGTTGCTGCTATACTGCATTGTTTCTGTTCTCTTCTTCTTCTTCTCTTTAATTTTTTTTTTTCTTTTTCTTCTTCTGTTGCTGCTGCTCCATTTTGCTACTGCTGCTCTGTTTTGCTGCATTTTTGCTCTGCTGCTTCTCCTCCTCTTCCTCCTCCTTTTCCTTCTTTGCTGCTTCGTTCCTTTATTTTTTTGAGCATATTCTGAAGGTTATGTGTTGACATTTGACACTTTTGAACCTTCGCTACTGCAGTCTGCAAACTTGCAGAGTTCAGGCTTTGTTTTGGGCATTGCATTGCAAGTTATCATCAATGTCAACCACTGGTTCATGTGATTCATTTTGTTCTTCATGATATTTTTAATTCTTTTTATATAATATAGGCTCATTCTCAATACATTTTGAAGTAATCGTCATAAAATACAAAAACATTTAGCCTTTTATTCCTTTTTGGTAGGATCTTATGATCCTCGATCCAATCCGGAAGACCCCCAAAACGATCCAGGTAGGATCCCGATTTTGACAACCTTACCTACATATTTGAGCTGGTGGTTACATAAATAACCTCTGGCTTCTTCGAGGTCTCTTAGTTTCAAAGATTCTTAACTGGGCTGTTGTTCTGCTAAATTGAGACTGTCGAACACTAAAATGGAATGCACACCCAACTCAAAAGTCATGATGGCATCATTATTGTCAGGCACAACGGTCATCCTTATTTATTGTCTTGTTGCTTTTGAGAAAATTTTTTAAGTTTTGCTTGCCCATTTTCTATTGAAAATTGTGATGCTTTGAATTTCATGCAGATTTGAAAACAATGTCGAAACGAGTAGAGTCGGAGCAATATTATGTAACTTTTGAGATGTTTGTTGCGGATGCCAGGAGAATGTTTGACAATGCACGCACCTACAACTCTCCTGAAACGATCTATTATAAATGTTCAACCAGGCATGGTTCTCTGATTCCCCAGATCTCTTTATTTCTCTTCTTTACTTTGGTACTGTTCCATAGCCGTGCTCATAAAAGAAGAACAAGAAGAAGAATAAAAAGATCGTAGTTCTAACTTTGGACTGGTTAGTGTGCAGGCTGGAAGCCCATTTCTCAGGCAAAATTCAATCGGGTCTCCAATCTGGTACCAAAATCCAGCATTGATATACTTCAAAGCTTAGAATATTATAATCTTCACTTTGAGCTGTAATCACATGGTACGTAGAGTTTCACTAGTCTCTTCAGCTGTCAAATTACGATAATTACCTTGTCTTCTGAAGTATTCAGCTGATGCAATTTGTTGTCTTTGTGATGCTGTTATTTTCTTATCTAGTCATCTTTACTGTGTTTGGATCAAGAATTTGATGAGAAAAAAGAAAAAAAAAATGATAGGAAATTAAATAGTACTTGGTTGTGAGAGAAACTGGAGAGTAAAAGAACATAAAAAAATAAAAATAAATAGTAAGAATTTAGAATCTCCCATCCGCTCTTTTCCTTCTCTTTTTCTTTTTCCTTTTCTTTTCTTTTGTTAAATTTGAGTTCGAAACATAGCATTTGTGGGGAAAATGGGAAAATTAGATTGAACAATTTGTACATGAGTTGATGGTTCATTCGATTTTCAATATTGGATCATATTCAGATGTGTACGTGCACCCCACTTGCCCCTGATCTGGATTGGTATTTCCTGAACTATGAGCAAGAAGTCTGAACTGCAGGATTGTGAATCAACAAGAAAAGGTGAAGGATTTATATTTTGAAATTGCTGGTGAATTCTGCAGCCAAAAATAAGTAAAAGAAAAAAAAAATTAATTCATGGCCAACTGGTGAACTCTCTGGAAGTGAAATCCAATTCATGTTTTCGCATGATGTTACCTTCTTTTTGCCATTTCAATTTTAATTCTGCAGCTCGATCGTCTCTCTTATTGCACAAATTGATCAAAGATGGTCAAATCTCTCCTTTGACCCAATTTTGTCATATTTTATTACTTTTGTCTTTTTTTTTATATATATTTTTTTAAAATCCTTGATCCAAATAAGAGAAAAATGTTTCACTTTAGAGAATACAATTATGTTTTGTATGTGCATAATTTGTTAGGATAATTGGCACGAAAATATTCCATGGGCTGAACCTTTGGAGACTGAAGAGGAGGATCAACTTGGAAGCCTTCCTCTCAACTATTTTTTTAATAGTTGTCACAAATTTTAATTCACTAGTTTTTCCAGTGCTTTCAACAAGGAGCGTGCAGAGCTCCAGTTAGGTGGGCAAGTGCTAAATTCATAGTGGATTCGATCTTGATTGGTTCTATATTTTTAAACCTATAATTGAACCAATCCTTGTATCGAACTAAATCAAAATACATCAATTCGGTTTGGGTCATGATATGCTTGAATCGGTTCGGATCTATTTTATTGTATGAAGCATACTTTATTTATTTAAAATCTTAAAAAAAGGATTAATCTTGCATTTTTAATATTTCATAAAATTTAAAAATAACATACAAAGTCTAGTTAACAATTATTAAGTACAAATAATAATAATTTAAAGTCATATATATAATGGCCTCATTTATTTGCGGAATGAGAAAATGGGAGATAAATAATACTGTAAGATTAGGAATATGGTGATAAGTAATAAGTGATAAGTAATTCTTGATGTGATTGAGGATTATTCATACTACGTTTGGTTAGGATGAGATTATGATGAGATAAGTAATGTTTTTTCGTTAAAATATCACATTAAAAATAAAAAAAACTAATAGAAAATTTAATTTTAAATTATAATATAACTATTTAATATTATTTAAACCTATTATAATAACAAAATAAGGTAAAAATATCATTTTTTAGCTTATTCTAAGAGAGAGGATAAGTAATACCACATTCTTTATGGTATTATCTATCTTTTATTTCGAGAGATTACTAGTCCGAAAAGATGAGTAATCTTCCATTACTTTTTTACTCTATGAGATTAGGTGGAACCCAAAAATGATATATCTAGGCCCCCTTCCTATATCAACCAACCTGCTCAATAAGTATAGAACCGAGTCTCGTTCTTGGGTCGGTTCAGGTCACTGTTCGGAGCGGGTCAAAAAGTGTGAACCCGAGAAATAGCCAAAGAATGGCCACAGCAGCATCCAAGGAAAGGACCGAGGTTATCCCAGACGGCGTCGTTTGATGCTTAGATAATTGAGATCTGATAATCTCTCTCATCTCTATAGATTTCTCTGTCCTCTCTCTTCCCGGTTCGATTCGAAGGATTCTAAAAAGTTCCATAGATCGATCAGTTGAAATTCGCTCGCTAAATCTCTTTGCTTTTCAAGCCCATCGGAGTACAATCAATCGAACCGACAGGTGTGATTTTGAAAATCATTGTTGGTAATGAATGAATTCAACGGCGAAACTCATAGTTCGGTCCTCCTGTATAAATCCGCTGTTGTAGATTTAAATCAAACCTAATTGTTGCTCGATATAACTCTGTATGAACGTATGTATATTCCTATTAATGTATTCCAATTTTGGCATGGTTTTAGGGTGAAATATGTGCTTAAATGTGATCGTTGCTCTCTTTTTTGTGGGGAAAAAATATTTTTCCGTGTTCAAGACTAATAAACAAAGATATCATACTATCACATCATGTAATTGGGAATTCCGAATATTATATATATATATATATATATGTATATATGTATATATGCATCTCCTGTAAACCAAATTCTCTTTTTGGGGTAATATTTTACTAGTTGTAAGGCGTTCTGTGTGTATTTCCGGCATTTGTTGGCTATTTTGAACGGATACTCTTGCAATCTATTCGCACCTTGTAGATCAGATCGTGACCTTCCTTTTCTTCTTCTTGTTAATGACAGTAATATCTAGGGTTTGTTTTGGTGATACATTGAGGTAGATTCCAAACAAATGTATGTTTCTACTGGGTTTTGAGGAAGATTTTTCTAGGATTTTGATTCGAAATTTGTAATTGGACGTTTAGGAGAAGGTTTGAATCTGCCAAAAGGTTTTGGATCTGGACTTTTAAGGTTCTCTCTATATTTAAATACACTCACATCTACACATATGTAATTTTTCGTTTCTGTTTTACAGTATAATCCATACTTATGAAGCTGTTCAATAACTCTATCCTTTGTTTCTCCAATTAATCTGTAGGTGAAGTGTATAAGAAAGTCATCAATATTACTACTCCAGAATTATTTATTTTATTCTTTATGTTGTTCTACACAAATATGCAAAATAAATCCCCAACTCTACATCTAAATGATGAATCTAATATCATTTTTCTTCCCTCCTCTCTATCCCTCTCCAAGTCTTTGGCCTGCCTACAATTGTAGGCAAACAGCTTACATAGTAGGTCTAGATCAAAACAAATTATGTTTTGGTAAAAAGTAGGTTATTGATACTGGGTCTGATCCAACTGATACGTGTTTCAAGATTCCCAAACAGATTAAAGTTTCTGAATATGCCTAAACTGCATAGGATCCTTCTATTTATGGATTTTTGTTGTCTCTTCTTCATGTCTGTCTGGCGGTTTACTCAAAAATCATCTATGGAAATGCACTTGCATGCCCCCCCATATGTTATTTTGTCAACTGTCAAGTACATCTTTTTTATTGGATGGTATGTGATTGTAGTTCATTTGACATGTTTAGCTTTTAGCATGAGTTTTGTAAGTGAGTGATTCATAGCAATATCTGACATTCTCATATGTTTTCCTTTTGCAGTTGTATTATTTGTTTTGAATGGCTAACAGAGCCCAAATTCGTACAAGCAACTCAGCACTCATTGCTATGATTGCTGATGAGGTAAGAATCTTGTACTTGCTGTCTGTGCTTTAGTAGTGATTTTAACGTACCTGAATATAAATTTTTTTGTGGACACTCAGATTCATTATTTGTGTATAAGACATATTTGGTTGTTAGTTTTAAATGTGGTTTTCAGAATACGGTGTTTAGAGTGTCTTCCTTATGTTTGTCTTGTAGAGAGTTTTATGTTGAATTTTATGCAGAATAAAATAAAACTAAAAGAGTCAATTACTATGGAATCATCTGATTTGGATTGGTGATTGTTTTGTCTACCAACTCCCTTTATAGGAGGTTAGGTGTTCCTATGTTCGAGTGGGTCTGTTTTACCTTTTACTTCTCTTAGCTAGGTGCCTTGCCTTTGTTAGGCCCGTCATCATTTAGAATATGCTAAAATGGATGAATTCTATTCGATTCGCGATTCCTCTACCTTTTCACCAAAAAACACGAAAGAAAGAAAGAAAGAAAGAAAAAAGATGCCACCTTGTGGCTTATCTTGTGGTAGCTTTATGTTTTGCTTGATTGAGTTTGTGGGCATTTCCCTTCACAGCAGGCATAAAGATGGCACAGTTTTTCGTTTCAAAAGAAGATTTGATGAGTGACATTTTGGGGGCTTCACTTTAAGAGTTTTCCTTTATTATATTAAAAAATATGAATATTTTGCCATGTTCCCGTGCCCTTGAAAATGAAAATTAGACAAATCTGTTACTTTAGACAAATACCTGCACCTGCCAGCTGTAGCCAAGTCCATTTAACATAGGCTGACATCACATTGGCCGAGCTAAATGGTCTCAACTATCTAATCTACTGCATGATTTTAGTTGCTCATAGCAATTATTTTCCAGTGTTCTAGGAATGTCCTAGGTTTTTTTTTCTTTTTCTTGTTCTTTAATGTTCAAGCACAGACTATCATACTGTGACTACACAATCAGGCAATTTATGGTGGCTTTATTTTATCTCCTCTTTCAATGAATTCACTAATGGATAGATGTAGATTGTAGATACAAAGGTAATCATATGGCTTGGTACGTTGCCAATACATCATCAGATAGGATTTCACTTATTCCCTTTTTCAACTTGGTGTATAATTGTGAAGGTCATCTGCTGACATGATTCTTTTACTGCTGGGGCATCTGATGTATAACTAATTTGATGTAGGACACAGTAACCGGATTTTTACTGGCTGGAGTAGGCAATGTGGACTTGCGAAGGAAGACAAATTACCTTATTGTGGACTCAAGTATGCTATTGAGCTCTGATTGTTATGAAATTTTGATGTTTCGGGCATGATTCTTGTTTTTAATTTTTATGATTTAAAAATAATTTATAATGAAGTTGCTTGTTTGCTGTTTTCAGTGCATTGTTTAACTCTTCCTTCGGTTCCAATTCTGAAGTGAACAATCCCTTTGTGTTGGTGCTTGAGAGGCCCTAATGCCAGAAAGAATGAATGTTCCCTACTAACTGAAAGAATGAACTTGAGAATAATATGAATGGCTTTTGAAGTTTTTACCTCTAGTAGTTGTTTCCAGGAGTGATTCTCACCAAGACAAATGGCTAATACTAGCATATAATAGATTGAAAAACTATCCCCAGTACAACTGGTTGGTCAGCATACCCTATTTGGATTATTTAAATATAACCGTTAGTCTAGTCCTTTATGCTGTATATTTTTTTCCCTGCAACAGTCATGTTACACCTTCCTGTAGCATAAACAGATAAAAGTCGATAAAAGGAAATTCAAAATTTTCTTTCAATATACTAGAAGAGAAGAAGAAAATTTTGAACCTGACAACTTTAGGGGCTTCAGATGGCTCTTACATGGTTCTAAATTTGTTCTCTTTCTTTATCCTTTGTCACAATGTAGAACCTTTCTTTCCAATGTCGATTTGATCGAATTGGTGTATATTCTCACCTTTGCTTATGGAGATTCTTTTGTTATGGCTTTAGAAACAACGGTTAAACAAATTGAGGATACATTCAAAGAGTTCACGACAAGAGAAGACATTGCAATCGTGATGATCAGTCAATATGTAAGTTGTTTATTCCACCGTAATTTTTTTAATTGGTTTATAATGCTCCTCCTCTCTGTGTGCATACCGAATGCACCTCCTTTAGAATCATAGCATAGACCGACTCTGTCTTGTTTGTACCAAATGTTATATATCTTCAAATCTCTGGTTTTCGTCAGTTGTCAATGACTATTTCTCAGTGAGTTGTTTAAACACTGTTTGTACTTACTAACACCAAACCATCCATTGCAAAAAAAAAGGTTAAACAAATAATGAGAACTAGCCTCACATCAAAGTTGTCTTATCTGGCATGCAACTTAAAAGGTTTTTTTTCTTTTATGCTCTTCTATTGCTGCAACTCGAGAAAGTAGTATTTTCTTTTCCCTTCTTTCCTTTTCCTTTGGTTTTGTTTTTCTTTTCTGGCTACTTTGGATTATTCAGAACCCACACCACGACTCTATTCTTCGCGAAACCATTAACTGCAACTAAGGAAGTGTTTATTCTTTTGCTATAGTCTCAAGAGTGAGGATAGGTCGTGTCAAAGATCTCACATGCTGTTACTCTTAAATGTTTATCAGCAATTCACTCTTTGCTGCTGGGGTTGAACATGCTTTATGTCATCCTTATTGCAATATCGAGATATTAGCAGACAAAAAGTCTCACACATTTTTTGGCAGACATTAGTTGTTGTAATAAGAGGCAAATGACTACTTGGACTTTGCATTGGTGTGCCTTCTCATTTCTCATCTGATTTCTTGACAAAACATTTTCCTTGGTTCGTCTTCAGGTTGCAAACATGATAAGGTTTTTAGTAGATAGCTACAACAAGCCAGTTCCCGCAATTTTGGAGATTCCTTCCAAAGACCATCCTTATGATCCTGCACATGATTCTGTTCTTTCACGAGTGAAGTACCTCTTCTCTGCTGAGTCAGTGGCATCTGGGAGGCGTTAGATTCACCTATATATGACTTATTGCTGCCTGCTGTTATATCATATTTTGACATCATTTCCCATGAGCTGCGTATTCTGAATCATTTGTTTTTTCGCACTTAAGTTTCTTATCTTTCTTAATTCTTGTTCAAAAAGAAGTTGGTCTTGATTGTAATTTTGAATAAGCTATATTTATGAAAACTGTTATTAAAAGCTCGTATCAGTTTGAAACCTTTTTTTTTTTTCTGATGAAGAACAACATGTAACCTCCATTATAGTAATATTTCTAGTGGCCTATTGAGGAAGGTACATATGCATTTTGTTCTTTTTTCCCTTTATATGGTACTACTTGCAGTACACCTCAATGGAACATCTTCCTCTCTCCTTCGGTGGAAGAGATGGTTGAAGAAATGCTCAGGGATCTCATTTCTCGGTGAAATCACAATTCGAACCTCTGGGTTGAAAATTGGGACCGTTATTAAGTTTTCACAAGAATGCATTAATTGATGATATTAAATACTGCAAGCACTTCCCAAGCATACATGAAAAGTCCAGTCAGTTTTGCAAGCAGCTGATCATAATTTTCACAATTTGCATATTTTGATTTGGCTGCTATGGGATTCTCTCTCTCATAGAATAAAATGAAATCTTGGATGCAACAGGTTTCGCAGGTCAGTGCGGCTTTAGCTAACATTATTTATTTCAGTAGTCTGTTCGGCAGCCTGTTTTCCCCTCAAGCTCATAATTTGCACTGAATTTACATATTAGGTTGGATGCAACAAGTAGCTTGAATTTCTCCCTGGGAAGTTCATTAGAAAAACTCCTCATTTGGAAGGACTGAAAAGGTCTGTAAGATGTGATACTGCTGAGGAAGTCAGCTTTATGGGATCAAAACACAAAAACAGCCCTCAAGCGGGAATAAGGCTGCAAAAATATGACCACCTCCAAAACCCCAGGTTCACAATAGAGATACAAGATTGGCTTAAAACGGCAAATTTGTACGTCCAGGCAGTGCAGATTTTAAAGATTTGGTGAAGAGTTCTAGTTCTTTCAACCCTTCTTCAGGGGACTTCGCTTCACCGAGCAGTTTCACCATGGCACTACCAACAATAACGCCATCAGCTCCCCATCCTGCTAACTGTAACAAATACAAACAGAATGGGATTACTAACTTGCATTAATCATTTTTGGCCTCTCTAGAAGCCCATCAATCCAAAATGTCACGAACCTGCTTCACATGCTCAGGTTTTGATATGCCAAAGCCAACAGCCACTGGCTTACTTGTGGCCTGTCAAACAGTACAGGGCACAATGGAAATCAATCTCAACATCTAACTACAGCTCTAAACCATGACAGATCTACAAGTCAGATATTCAAATGCCATTTCAGACAAGTGGAATCAGCACATTATCAAGACTAGAATCATGATGGATAACAACTTTACCCAACAGTGAGCATCTCATCAAATGACAGAATATCTGCCTTCTCTAGTCGTTAAATTTTCACATAATTAATTTGAAAAACACTTCAGATGTCTTCTCTGAGAAGTTAGGATGAAAGGATAATGCCTCACAAATAATTGTCCAAGTTTATCCACATCTGAATGTACTGAGCTCTCCCAAATAAATGCATGGTAGTGTCTTGTGTTTACAAAAGAAAACTGCACATCTTTTGAACTGATATGCAAAACAGTTCTATTACATTTTGTAGTTTGCAATGATGATATAGAAGACAAACCTCTTTAATTTCCCGTAGAAGAGTTGGAACCTTTGCACTTATAGATGCACGAGCACCAGTGACTCCAACCGAGCTTACCTATAATTCATTTCCCCACTGTTTCAATCCTCCAGCAATAATATAAGTACATCCAAAAGGAGAAGAAGGGGGCGGGGGGGTTCTATTTTCTTTATCATCGTTTACCTCCTCTTTTATCTTTTTTTTTGTTCCAAAGAAAGGTGGAACCGTAAACAAATTCCCAACTTCCACCAGGGATCTCCTTCAGCATTTTCTAGACTTTCAAAATGTTTTCACAAATTTGCATGTGCTATTCTTATATGTTATGAATATAACTCATTGGCCCATTGGCATTCACAAAAAAGCCACGTGAGAGTGGTGAGCCAAGGGAGGCTTTTTACATTTTGTCATTAGACTCATTCTTCAATCAGCATGAATAAGAAAATCGAGAAAATTAAATTTGAAGCAACTTCTGATTGTGAAGTTGGCAGGATATTCTTACCAATTTATGTCCTTGCTCGTTAGAACGGTATACAGAAGGAAAGTATGTGCATGTCTATCTCCAAAAAGCAGTATTCTGCTAATATTTATATAAATACATAAGTATTTACTTTGTTGGGAGCTTGATATGCATCGTTGGGCCCATTTCCCTAACAACTAAAGCTTCTAACAACTGAAGCTTCTCGCACAACTGGATGTCTAACATCGTATAAGAGCTTTGATTATAGAAGGTCTTGAGTTCTCTCAATGTGTACTTTTACCCATGATATATGAATGTTTTGACTCCTTTGGGTTTATGTCTTGCACCATTCTACTTGTCCGTCTTTCCACTTGCAGGAGGGGGATTGTGTGAAAGTGGGAGTGAAAGTTTGATATACATTGGTTGCAAACAATTTTGTGAATTTTTTTTTTTTTTTTTTTTGACAAGTGTCATAGTGTGAACAAATCTACAAAAAGGGCAATCAAATAAAAAAAATAATGAATAATCAGTGAACCACTGTAAGGGTTCTTAAAGCAATGCCAAAAATAATTACAAGAAGAACACAAAAAGAATCTTACAAGATACACAAATCCTTCTGAAGATTCAACGATGTCTTTCATTCGATGTGTTGGAGTAGTGGGCGTTGTGAGCAGTACCTTAATTGCAGGATAAAACAAAGTGAATATTCATATTTTATTTGAAACAAAGTAAAGCCACAAGTAGATTACAAGGATAAAATAGATGCACTTGCAGATTATCAATTTCCGCTAAGTACATTGACAATTATGCAGCTCGTCTTAAGGAAAGGATGAAACTAAAAACCGAGGTCTAAAAACTCGAGATAATAACTTGCCCTCATGGGAATTCATATATTAAGAATATGTCATATGCCAACATAGAGGTTCCCCATGCAGCATACATGAGCTCAAAATAACCCCCATTTAAGAAAATATCTTTCTTCCTTAAAGAGCAACCCTTCTTTGGTTCCCTTTTGGATTTTGTCAACTCCCTGGAGTCCTGAGAAGATGCAGAGCAGGACCCTTTTTTGTCC
The DNA here is from genome assembly GCA_033060915.1 of Euryodendron excelsum. Classification (NCBI taxonomy): domain Eukaryota; kingdom Viridiplantae; phylum Streptophyta; class Magnoliopsida; order Ericales; family Pentaphylacaceae; genus Euryodendron; species Euryodendron excelsum. Next base: position 3,682,087 of record CM065382.1, read on the forward strand.
TTTAGTTTTCTTTCTGTGTTTATAGGCGGTGCCCCCAAACACCTTTCTAGCAATACTTGTTTACTTATCAGTAAAACATAGCACTAATTATATTAAAACCCAAAACTCATGCCACATCACCAATTTTAGGTTTTAAACATAGGTATAACCAGAACAATACATTCTTTATGAACAACGAAAACCACTATGTTGACCTGCTATTCTACAGTACTCCTTGAGAGATTTTAATTTTAGTGAAGGCTGGTGATTATCACCACTAAAAATTTATGTAATACTTAGGAGAGAACAGAACAATTAAATCAAAACAACTAACCAATTCAATATTATTCTTGACAGATTCCTTCCTCAAGATCTCAGTTTCCTCCAGAGGAACATCAGGGACCGCAAGTCCTGAAAAGAAGCATGTTTATAGAAGTACCATATAAGAAAACAAGTACAAGAAAGAATAAATGGTGAAGGATAGGAAAATGATATAATTTCAAAAGCATAAGTAAATGCTTTAATTATAATTATTTTTCAGTGGTAAAAATGAACTTAAGATAAATTGACCAACCAACCATAAAAGCATCACAAAAAGGGAACCTATCTATTAAATTGCCTGTACTTCATATTGAAAATTCTATCAATTGTTGAAATGATAAAGAGTAATTAGTTTTTCCAAAGGCGTCAAGCACAGACCATAAGGTAAGGTGTTATAGTAAGGAGTAAACTTCATCTGCCAACAAACCAAGCACCAAGATTCTCAAAATTTGAACAATTGGTATTACTTGTTCCTTTTTGCTAAATAAAGGTCCAGTCATGGATCAAAATTTATTAAATACTGATGACTAATATGTTATCAATCTATATTTGTTGATTGTTAGCCGTAAAACTAAGACTATGTTCAAGTATGGTGCTATATATTGTATACAAATGCAAGTATCCAAAATAGCTCCATCCACATGATATTCAAAGCCTTTTCTTCCACTTGGGCTAGTCTGCAGCTCACCAAGCTCCGAAAGGAAAACCGTACTAGAAGCATAATAGCAAAAGAAGAAGTAGAAACCTAAAAGGAAGTAGTTGGTATAACCATATAAGACTTTGTTGGTTTGAGCTTCAGTTTTGATCTTGTAAGAGTCTCTCATGCTATGCATTTATTGGTTTACATAAGGCCTATTCCTCAGGCACACAGCTCATGCATAAAAAAGTCTCACTTCATGCTTGACCTATTCACTTGGAGAATACAGCTAATCCCATCTTAAGAAAAGATGAAGCAGAAGCAGGGCACAACCTGCACTTTACCATGTATACCAACATCTCTCACGGTAGACATGAACCTTCCAATCCCGCGCTTAAGTATTGGGTTGTAATATGAAAATAATGCAATTGGACAAGATAACTGCGGTACCACCTGTTTTGTAAATGATCAAAATGTAATATTAGAATTTTATGGGGGACAATTAAATGCAAAGGATGAAAACCAACAAGCAATATCTAACAAAGATAATAAACAGTATAATCCTAAAGGTAAAAGCACAAACGTGATAGCTGTACGTGCATCTTTGAAGTGTATTACCTTAAAGTGAATGAGTATGACATGCATATTTCATAGCCAACCTCCCAACAAAAGCAACGCACAAAATCAAAACTAAACAAGAACTGACCGCCAGCTCTCTTCATTTGTAGAAATTAAAAAATGATCACAACCAGTATTGATCCATTTGAGTAACAAAACAATCCTGCTAGAGTAAGTTTCTGTAATCACTATCCTCAGTCCACTTTTCTCTAGAAGCAAGTTGGAGGTAAACTTGGTCAGAATTTGCTAATGAATATATGAGTGTTGAGCACTTCAGCTACAACAATATATGCCACCAAAAAGTAAGGTAAATTCTACCAAAATGATGTGGCCACAACATTTGTATGAAAATTCTGTACAAAAATTCAGTTTGCATAGCATGGGCCAATTAGAAAACCTGCCACTTAATAGGTCCATTTTTTTTTATAGAGAAGTGATAAAATATAGGAGCATTAATGCACGTCCCCTTGAGAAATGAGGAGAGATAAAGAGAGCAAATAACATTCCACCAATTTTCCTACCTCTTTCAACATTGAAATAATTGCATTAAAATTGGTCCCTTTTGCTAGTGCACAAGTAGCAGCAGCCTAAAATTATTTAAAAAAAGAAAACAAACGATTAGTCGGATTAAAATTTTTGAATGAACATAAATGATAAAAAATCCCACATTGTCAAACCTGTATAACTGGACCATCTGCCAAAGGATCAGAATATGGTACACCCAGTTCGATTATGTCTGACCCACAGGAGTCAAGCACTTTAAGTGCTTCTGCAGTTGTTGAAAGGATCACCAGCCATGATGTATGGGATAAATGCCACCTTGTCACCAAAAGCATGGTTGTTAGAACAAAACATGAAATAAAGGCACATTTTCCAAATCCTGCTTCATTAGTTCCTAATATTGACTAATCCCTATCAAAGTCTTAGTGAGATTGCCAGTACTGAAATCCATACATTGGTATACACCATCTCATCACTTTGGATAGGAAAACTTTCAATAATTACAGTTACAACAAATTGGAGTTTAGGCTGACAGGCAAGGAGAGTTGTATTTTCATTCAGTTGCAGGTTGCATTTTTCAATAGGATAGTCAAAAGACTCAAAACCCTGCAGGTCTAGCTTGAGTATTATATTTTGCATAATGGTTTTCTGCATGATTTTGGTTCACCATATAGCAAACTCCCCATAAAGTCGCATCTTCTGCTTACCATACTGAAAATTTATGACTCGGGTCACCAGTCACAGAACAACTCAGAACATGACACAAATGTAAAGAAATAGGCTGGGTGCTCATATCTATATTAACTGGTTTTATTCGTGTAGGCCTAAAATTTGGTTGACTCAAACAATGATGTACTTACCAGTCACCACAAGTTGTCAAAATACTGGAAACAGTGATAGAACAAAAGATATCAATATTCAGCTAATCAAATATAATTTTGAAGGTCAATCTTGAGATTAAAAGATTGTATGCATAGTGCAATTCACATAAATTCATCTACTCAGTATAGTAATGCACTCCTTGACATGTTAAACACCCCCAATTGAAGGTTGCAAGACAAAATATACAATCATGCATGTGGGTAAAATGAAAAGTATCCATTGGATTTTACTTCAACCTAGATGATTCAATGGGTTCTTCCATGTTCCATCTTCTCCTCTTTTTATTTTAAACAAGGAACAAAATTTCCATTTGTTTCCATCGAAATGGCCGAACGTTTCCGTTCCCTAAAAAACCGAAGCGAAACACTAGTGGAATAACGAAAATATATTATTTCCATTAAAATATACTGAAAAATAGAAAAAAACACCAAAACACATGCTATAGACACGAATTTATAAATTTTTTATTAAAGTTGTATAGTTTTTATCGAGAGAAAATACAAAAGATTGTATTTTACTATTTTAATATTTATCACTTGTGAAATATTTCCGAAACATCCCGAAATATTTTCAAAATATTTAAGAAACATTTCCATTTTTAAGCCAACCGAAACGACCTATCGAAATGAAATTTTGATCCTTGATTTTAAAAAAAAAAAGCAAAATAAGACAAAAAGAAACAAGAAAGAGTTACACAATTACTAATCATCCAAAAAAAAATTCAGTTACGAACCCCTAAATGTATCAACATGTACGCAGCTTTCCATCTCAACTAATAGCAAACAGACAAAGGTGACATTCTATACATCGATATCAAGCAGTGACGGAACTACACTGACTATGGGGCCCCCTACTTTGACAAAATTGCACTTAGGTCCCATAAATTTTGAGTGTTTATGATACAACAATGCACATTGGCCCCCTGAAATTTTAAAATTTTTCCTTTCACCTTGCAAAATTCAAGAATTTTTACCTGAACCCACAAGAAAATTCAAAAAGTTTTACCCTTAGCCATCAACAAAATTAAAAAAATTTTACTTTGACCTTCCATGGCCCACTAAACATAATTACCGGTTCCGTCCTGATATCAAGAAAACTCAGAAATATTCAGACGTTTCCTTCACACCCACTACGGAAAGCCCCCCAAATGTCCTATAAATTCCCATCAGAAACTATGAAAACTCAAATAGCAATCTGGTATCAACCGACCCAATCGAAATAACAGAAAGCAAAATGAAAGAAAGAAAGAAAGACACGTTGAACAGCATGTACTAAACCCAAAGAAAATAAAATGGGAACAGAAATATTGCAAATCTGTGAAGGAAACCCAACGAAAGATGTATGATAAAGAATGAGATACTGACTTGGCCTTGTTTTCTCAATCTGGTGAAAGTCTCGGATAGTCCAACGGTTGAGACGGTGCTGAGAGTAGCCATTGGCGGCTTGAACTTCTCGGTTGCAATGGTGAATCTTTGGGTTTTGGGGGATCGAAGGAGTAACTGGTCTTCGGGTTTCTTCTACAATTGCAAGAAGCTAGTTGCTTTCAGGGCAACGGCCATCAGAGTGTCTGCCTCGAAGGAAGAAAATTGTTTTGGGCCTTTGTGTGAGGACCCTGAGCCACTGATGATGAGTTTAAATTCAAGTCGCCGAAGGGTTCAATCGGAACACGACTTTCCCGAAAATTATTTGGACACGTCAGCTTCGGTCCCAGCAAAATCTATTAAAGCCTGGAATCGGGTTTTATTTATATTTTCTTTTTTGTAAATTACACAAACGTCTCCTGGGATTTCTCAGGATTGCAGGAACACTTAAGTTTTTTTAATTAATATTATGATTAATTATAAACACATCATTGAACTATGACACATTATTACTAAATTTTTGTAAATTTTAAAACGTAATACATTCTACCTGAATTACTAATTTATATCAATTAATCTCTTTGTATTAGTAATATATTAGCAATTTATTAGGAGAGTAAATAAAAAATTATCATATAACTTGCACATATTCACAAAAGTTAATTTTATACCTAAATTACTTATTTTTTTTTTTGTAATAATTGTCTAATGACTAAAATAATTCTCATATTGTCCCTATATTTACAGGTCATTTAAAATAACATTTTAGTCATTAGATACTTATTATAACAAAATAATATCAATTTAGATATAAAATTATATTTTTATGAATATGTACAAATCACGTAATAAGTTTTTATCCATTTTTTTAAGGGTTAATCATAAACTCCCCACTAAACTATAACTCGGTATCACTATACCGCTCATATACTTTAAAATGTAATAAGTTGACCCTCTGAACTATCAATTTGTATCAATCAACCCTTCTTATTAGCAATTCATTAGGAAAATATATGAAAATTTGTTATTTGACTTGTAAATGTTAACAAAAGTATTAGTTTTATACCTAAATTAATTTTTTCTTGTTATAATAATTGTGTAATTACTAAAATGTCCTTTTAAAATAGGAACAAAATAAAGGGTATTCCATTCATTAGACACTTATAACAAAATAATATATAATTTAGGTATAAAATGAACTTTTATAAACCTATACAAGTTATATGATAAATTTTTATCTACTTTCCTAACTGATTACTAATATATTGCTAACAGAATGGATCGATTGATACAAATTGGTAGTTCAAATGATGAATTTATTACGTTTTGAAATTTATGAGGTATAGTGAGACTAAGTTATAGTTCAGTATAATTAAATATTTTTCTAACGAATTGTTAACAGAATGTTTTGATTAATACAAATTAGTAAATCAGGGGTTAATATGTTATATTTTAAAATTTAGGGTACTAAGTGATACTGAATTCTAGTTCATAAGGTGTGTTTATGATTAAAGTACTAATACCTTCAATCCAGTTGCTGCGGTTAAATTGTAATTTCGCCCTTCTTATTTTAATACTATGTAGACTCAATCGTTACTTGACATCTTGGCTAAACAACCCAACCAATGACTCCATATTAAAAGAAATCATGGGTTTATCATCACTATGCTTCATCATTTTTGTCATAAGTTGACATTACCTTCAAGCATTATCCTCAAGACACTCACAATAGTTAGTTGAAACATCTTTTACACTTAATTATAATTATTAAAATAAAACAACACAATTAATCTCAACTATCTTTACCATACTACTATCATATTAACCATTATTTATGAAGTTATCACATGGCACATTTTACGTACAAGTAAATCCGGTATCAATTACTATTGTTTTCGTGATATATACTCTAACAGCATCATAAATTCGTTGCCAATTATCATCGTTTTTCACCCTAATATTGATTTATTATAGTCAAACTTATATTTCCACATAATCAAATTTCATTACTACCACAGATTTGCAGTCATAGCATTATGGCAAACTTAACACCAATCAATGTTAGCGAACCTAATACTAATTTTGTAACTAAACCATCTACTTAAACATTAAACTAATCAAAACAAACCCAATCAATTATATATAATAAATTAATATATACATATACATGTGGAATACAATAGATTTGGATTAGGTTTATGGTGATTACAATTCATTGTTAGGTGTTGTGAGCTGCCCTTCAAAGCAGGACCCATACCCTCATTTTTCAGCCTCGTGCCAACTCTACCATGTCTGTACATATTGTATAGAGTGTAGAAATGTAGGTTTAGAGTTGGATGCACGCGTAGATTTTCCCATGTCAAGGTGTGTGGCATTAACAATTCAGGTGTTGTAATTTTTTCGAAGGGTTAGAAAATTAATTTAGGGTCATATATAGATACGTTTTTCCTTGTAAATATTTTTGTAGACCTATTATGAAAGAGGGTGTAATGTTTGCTTGTATCCAAAATGGCTTAAAAAACATATATAGGAGAGGATAGTAAGGTGAGTCTTGTAGTTGATTGGTTGTTGACAAACTAAAATTAAATTATAATGAAATTGCTTTGTATATGCAATAAAAGTGATATTATTGCTTGCAAATTGTGTTCCCATTGCTTTCGTTGTTGCTTTAAACGTTCTTAGCTTGTTGCTTCCAAATTGCTTACTTGTGCACCATCGGGTGTGTGCGTTGGCTTTCATTTGCGAGGTGTCCCTTTGGCTGACTTGTCTGATGCCATCCATGACAAGTGCCACACGACCTAATCCACTTAAAAGTGTCGAACCGTGACACTAGGCACGTTGGAAAGTGTTCAACCTACTGATGAATGATAATTGTGAATTAAAATTAAATTCAATGAAAAGTGTGGGTTGTTCATCCCCATTATCACAATTTTTTATTTAGGGTTTGTAACTTTGTGGCTTTAAATATTGCTATGCCAATGATGGAAGCCAAAGATGTAAAAGGTAGTTTGTTAGAGTAATAATGTAGAATACTATACTTGAAGAAAGACATAAGGTGTTTGGTAATATTATACAAATTATTTTTTATTTTTTTGTTAAGTATTATGCAAACTATGCTTGAAACAAAATGAACCCAACTAATTTTTAGTTTTATTTTATATCTCGGTAACTATTAGAACATAAAGTTGCCTCCCTAAGATATAGGTAAATAATTTATACATTAAATTTTGACTAAGGGCAAGATTGGCATTTTAAGTTGTTTGAGATATGCCATCTCTCATCAGGGGTGTGTGAGAAATTATTAGTAACCTCAGAGGTCTCGGAGTAATTTGTTTATTCTTAATAACCTGTGGGGTTAACATCTCTGATCTCTCTTCTTCTTCTTCAATCTGGAACTCTGGGTTCGTTAATATTTCTCCTTCGCTTCCGACTTCTCTCCTTGGAGGCGTCCTCTGGTCTCTATCGATCATCGGCGAAGAAAAATAAAGAAGCGAGAAATGCTGGGAATTTCTTACGGAGAGCTGTTCCTGTTACTTGGAGCGACAGCTGCTCTCATCGGTATCCCCCTCTCTCTACGTATATATATACAAATTCTCGTAATGTGTATGTGTATAGTTGTCAAATGTTTCAATCAAATTCTTTACGATGATAGATAGTGATATAGGGTTTGATTATTGAACAAATGCACTGCGGTATTAGGTCCCAAGGATCTCCCAATTATATCAAGAACCGCAGGGAGGTTAGCTGGCCGTGCCATCGGATATGTTCAATTGGCTCGGGGCCAATTCGATAACATCATGCAGCAAAATCAAGCTCGCCAGGTCTTTCTCTCTCCCTCTCAATTCTCGTCCCCTAAACTACCTACACATTGCAGATTAGTTCTATCAAACTCTATTTGTACAGATAAGAATTCCTCTAATCATCTCATGTTCTTCCTTCTGCGTTTCATACTGTGTGTCCTTCACGAATAACATTGAATTTGTCGAGATCTGACGCTTTTCCTTGTACTGTTCTAACTTATTTTTTGTGTAGCATCATCACTGGTGATACCAGCTCTGCCATTCAATATCATATTCTTTGTAACGAGCTTCCGTGCTCGTGCGTTTGTGTTATGTAGTATTTCACATTGATAATGTGTCCATTAGCTGCAGAACTAATATCGTTATTGATTTTTAGTTTTATTCATTGGATGTTACAACTGTTTTTTGGAGCAACATTGCAATGATGGCGCCCTCTAAATCTCGTGGTTTTTAACTTCCAGGTGCATAAAGAACTGCAAGATACGATTGCTCAGCTAGAAGCCATACGTCATGAAATTCGAACCATCTCTTTTATGAATCCTGGCCCATTGACTCGGAGGCTTGTGGACAATCTTGACCAAACATCTGCTGCTAGTGGTATCTTTTTTTTTTTTTTGTTTTTTTTGTTGGGGTACATTGGGGGTTATAGCCGTGGGGAGGGGAGGGTGAGTCAAACTCATGACCTCAATCATGGTTGGCGGCACCACTACCACTGGCTAGTGGTATCTTATTCATATGAGATCCTCAAATTTCTAAAGTGAATTGGGACACTTGTTTATTCTTTTTATGGGTTTCAGGTAACAGTGAACCTGAAAAACCTGACACAGGGAGCAGATCAACCACCACAAATGCTAAGGTTTTATTAAGTAGAAATACCGCTTGTTGTATATTACATTATTTTTCTCTGGAATTGCTTATACGAATAATGATTAAGTATTTTTTCCCCCAGAATTCTAGTTCAACAACCTCAGGATTTGCTGATACGCATGGCCAAGCAACAGCTTACGCCAAATTGGCTGAAGCAACGACTCTAAACTGTATGGAAAGTAATGAAGTCATTATAGAGAGCAGATCAACCACCACAAATGCTAAGGTATTATTAAGTAGAAACACCACCCCTTGTCGTATATTACATTATTTTTTCTCTGGAATCACTTATATGAATAATGATTAAGTATTTTTCAACCCCCCCAGAATTCTAGTTCAACAACCTCAGGATTTGCTGATATGCACTGCCAAGCAACAGTTTATGCCAAATTGGCTGAAGCAACGACTCTAAACTCTATGGAAAGTAATGAAGTTATTAATGAGCTAACTGATGAATCTGGTCTGACAGTTCTTCCTGTATCCGCTGAAAGCACCGGATTGCTGCCAGATCGCACGGGTAATAACCTTCTATTAGATTCAGCTCATGTTTGCACTTTGCATCGTGCCACGTTCCCCCTTACTTGGTTAATTTAGTTAAACTGTTAGTCCTGTTTTAGTTATTTTTTGTTTTGGTCAACTGGGGTTTCTTAACAATTGATGATTAGATTGAGATATTTCACAATTTATAATTTGCAATATATGAATTTGTGATATAGCCTGTCTTGCAGTTGAAGCAATTCATGCTTGTGATGTTTTTGCTTCTGTAAGTGATGTTTCGGAAAATCTAGAAGGAGATGATGTAGGGCTCGAACTTTTCTTCATTTTTTAAGGTGTTGTACCATTCTGAAGTCTGCTTTGATGTTGAGGCAGCATTTTGATGTCTCCTTTGAGCTTGAAATGTGCTCCCACATGAAAGTATGGTGTTAGGAAGACTTTTGATGGATGGAAAATTTTATGCAGTGTTTAGGAAGTTACTAGACATAAGACCTTTAGATGAGTGAAGCAAAGCTGCATGATTGTATGTATTGAGGGATGCTGCAATTTGTGACAAGTGGGAAGGCTTTGTAGAAGTGAATTGAATACACCTCTTAAAATTTTGACTAAAGAATAATATATATTAGTATTCATCCAATTTCAACTTGAAGCTAATATTTTCATGGGTTTCACATTTTTCACACTTGAAGGAACTAGGAAAGTATTCCCGCTTCCTGTCCATGGTCGAGTCAAAGTTGTCCAATCGGTATACATATCGAGTTACTCATTCGAACCATGTGGTGGCACTGTGTTCTAAATTTTTCCTGAATTTATAGTCTCTGTTACTCTGTAACTTGTGCCACTTCTTTCCTGTTAATCAAAGATCACTGTTTCACAAAACCAATTAACATTTGTTCTTGACTTTGACGTATTAGTTTTTAGTCTGGAGATGATCCATCCAATATTGTTGTCTGGTCTATGAGGATAAAAAAGGATTGATCAACTGTCATTCATTACAAAATATTTGATATAATAATCCATTAATGAAAATCACCTGAGAAGAAGTTTGCAAATTCCTTATGAATAATTGACAAAATTCAGCTCCTCACCATCTAATGGAAAGCTTGTTTATGTTAGAAGGGAAATGTTTCACTTTTCCTTTAGAAGGGCATGTACAAGGAATGTTGAATGTGAATGCTTAAAGAGAAGTCCACCAGTCTTTTGAAAATGCTTTATAAATCTTGGGTTATTGGGAAGTCCGTCTTGCACGAAGTCCACCAGTCTTGAAACATTGAAACCTGAGAAGTTTGGAAAATTCTGTTGGGAATGTTTAAAGATAATTCCCCCAGTCTTTTAAATAGAACAAAGGTTGTTATCCAGTGTTGGTCCTGCCAATACTTGATGCTGAGAAGGTTGGACAGTGTTTGGACCTAGTCTCCTGCATTATTTGGACAAAGTGACTACCCTGAGACTTGAATCCATGCTCTCATGCTTGACAACTCAAAAGCTAATGCTTCATTCAAAGTAATTTCTTGATCCTCTCAACTAGAGGGGATTGACTTACCTATCAAAGAATCATAATAATGATATGGCGAAATTATATGCTTTAAATTCTGTAAGAAGTAGTTCAGGAATTGGCCAACCCCTGTGCCTTACTCATCACATGTAGTGTATAAAGTAATAGCTGACAATCTATGCAACAATAGTAATAAGACTTGCAGGATCCAACAGTACATCAGCCTTTAATACATTTGCAGTATTTGTTTCAGCAAATGTTTGCTTGCATGATCAGTGCTTCCTATCTGTGCATGTTATTTATCCCTTGGGTAAAATATATATTTTTATATATATGGATAGATTTTTTATGCATGGTCTGAACATGTGATTGCATTTATGTATTCCCATTGTCTTATGGAGAAATAACCTGTCAGTTTGGTGTCAGATAATGCAAAAGGATCTGACATAGTGTTGGAAGCGATTCTGGAAGCAGAGGTGGCACGTAATGCGAAAGAGTTCTTTGCACAGCACCAAAATCAAATTAAATGTGAATAGTAAGGTGCTTGGTTTTATATCATTATTCACTAGTCCTGCTTGTTTGAGTCTTTGGACTGTAAGCATCTGTAAATGGGATTTGTAACTCAACATTGTTTGGAATGAATTTCTAGTAGCTTTGGGAAGGGCTGCTTTTGATAGGCAGATGTAGAATATTCCTATATAAGTTGTAGGTTGAAGTACCAAGTAATATGCATGTGTAGTTAATTGAATATTGATCTTTTTGTAGGGTTTCTACATGGGCATGGGCTTCTTCTTTTATGTGCATTCATGTGGACATACATTCATGACTGCATTCGACATTTTTGCTTCAGCAGGAAATGTTACGTGTCATACTAAAGAGCAATGATAATTATGGTAGAAACTGTGCCAAAGAAAAAGGAAAAAAAAAGGAAAAAAAGTGAGGAAAAGGGAATGATTTAAAAAAGGTTACCCAGTTTTTTGTTTATCATTATTAGCTGTGTTTATGAGTGACTGCAACTTGTCTTTCATTAGTTGCTGCATTTGGGCTTCCCATCACTCTAATGGAAACGCTGTTACTAACAGGAATGACAAACTGCAACAAGCTTATGCATTCCTGCACATTTCTTCTGCAGTGTATTGGAATGGGCAAGGCATGTATGTGGATGATACAAATTTTAGCTTCGGATTAGAATGGAAATGATCATCTAGATTGTTAAGCATCACTATGATTAGATCTATTCACTGCACATCTATAGATAACTGGTGTAGCTGTCGAACAGGCTGCTGCTGACAATTGAGATCAAAAGAGAGTTTTGTTGGATTTCTTTTCAAATTTCTGGTGGGACAGCTGTTGTACAGAGTCGTGCTAGCATACTTTTTCGACTCAAGATTGCTCATGGCTAATGCATGAATCCTTTCTGCTTTTAATACATGAGAAGATTATGAAAATTCTAGCCTGTGGACTTGGATATTGAATTTGATGAGTAGGTTTGCCTCATGGTACATTTCTGTTGTATTTTACTTCATTTAATTTTGCTACCATATTCTCTCCTCTCTCACATTTTCGTCACAACTATTGGGGGCTAACAACAGAGATATGTTCTTCATTCTTGTCAATAAAATACCATGTTTGACTTGGGGATTTAGATTTTAAACATTATTTTACCTTTTATTATTATTATTTTTTCGGTTTCTTTCTACATGTATGATTCCTCTCATCTCCACTCTGTTGATTTCCGTTTAACCATTAGCTGATCTCTAGTTTTACTCAGAATCACTAAGGGACAACTTCTTGTTTCTTACTGTTTCCCAGTTATCCTCTTTATTTCTCTTTTGTTTTTGCTTAAGAATATTCTGCTGCATAAACAAAAGATCAATTGCAGTGAAACTCCTGCATATTGCCTCAAAATTCATATGCATGCCCATACCCAGCTACTGAACTATGATAAAATTTTTAAAATCCTCCTAAAAATGTCCTTGACTCATTGTATGCTGCAAGAATATGGCTGCTTTGTGATTATATCTTGGAATTGATATTTAGTGGCTTCGCCATGCTTAGATTCATTTTCCTTTTATTTTTCGGTGCTATATTCCTATTTACATTTGCTTTGACTAATTTTAAAAACCATGCATTGCATGATTATTCTAGGATGTAGTTTTTGCACCTCTGCTCTCTCCTTGTTATCACAACTTCCATAAACTAACAATCAACCCTGAATGATGCCCGTGCATTTGCTGTGGACTTAGTTTATCATGGCCTACTAATTCAGTTAGGAAACATTTTTATGCTTCCAAGTTTTAACCTTGGAGAGAACTTTCTTTAATAAGCTTCTTCATTCGTCTGTTCATGCCAGAAGCTACCTTACTATGTAAACCTTAAGCTAGCTTAGATGATGAATTTGCGGAGGAAAAAAAATAAAGGAACCTTATGCTGTGTTTGAATTATTTGTAAACGAAAAGAAAATTACAAAATTAGGTGTTTGAAATTTTATTTCATTAGAACAGGAACAGAAGCTTTTCAGTCGATCAGAGTTCTTAAGGAGTCGGGAGTTTGAATACTCTCTGGCAGATTTTCTTCTCGGCATTGACCTTCTTTATAATTTCTTTATGATGAACCTGAAAAACAAAAAAAAGAAGGCAGAGAAACCCGAATTAGCTTTTCTGACTCTATTTGGATCAAGAAAAAAGTTACATCATCCAACGTCACCCATTGGGCTGGGCGGCAGAAAGCCGTCTAGGCGACGCAGCCCTATGAAAGAGGCAAACGGCGTCGTCTCAAGCCAGAAAAATCTAAAAAGTTAAAAAAATAAGGTCAATACTCTAAAAAAAAAAAATTCATATAGTAATAAAATAACACAAATGCTAAGTGTCATGAAAAGTGAAAACATATTTTAAGTAAACTTTACCTAATTGTACAAAAGATTGAAATTTTTGTTTTTATAATTTTAATTTTTACAAATTAAAATTATAAATTATACCAAATAAAAAACTTATAATTTATAAAAATTTGTACAATCAAATAAAAAAGACTTAAAATATGGACCAAAATAAAATGGCTTAAATGTAAATTTGAGAAAAAGTAGACCCTTTTAGAAAACTTGCACTACTTTTAACCAGAAAAAGAGGGACTCGCTCTGTTCTCTTGTCTTTCTTCTCTGCTCTCTCAGTGGCCAATAAATCACTTCCTCTCTCTCTGGCTAGTAAGTATATACACATTCACACACGCAGTCCATATAACGAACTTGCCTCTCCGTTCCTTTGACCTTCTGGAACCGTTACTGTAGATGCTCTTTGGAAACCCTAACTCGTCCAATCTTTCTCACTCGGCGATCCGCAAGACTTCGACTCAGCCGTGTCACCGCTATGGCTAATCACCCCTCGGACGGTCCGACGGACGATTTTCTTGAACAAATCCTCGGATATCAGACGTACGCGGCAACGGAGACTAACTTGGCGGGAAATGATGCGAGTTTGGGGGGAGCGGCTGCTCCCATGATGCTCCAGCTTAGCTCCGGTGACGGCTCCGCTCATCTTGGCGGAGTCGGCGTCGGCGGAGGAGGTGGTGGTGGGGGTGGGTTTCACCAAGCGGTGTTCCCGCTAGGGTTGAGCTTGGACCAGGGTAAGCCAGGGTTTATGTCGATGGACGAAGCGTCGGGGAGCAGTAAGCGGTTTCGCGAGGATGTTGTTGATGGCCGAGTGTCTTCTTCCTCCGTGAAAAACGTAAGCGCCGAAGAGTGGTAATTCTTTTAATATTTCTCCTCTGTTTGGTTGCTCAGAAAAATCAGGAAAAGGAAAGAAAACAAGGTTTTTACATTTTTAATTATTTTATTTTGATGTTTAGTTTCTAGAAAACGAAATTCTCCAAAACTAAGCCGGTTTTAATTATTTAAAAGTATAATATTTAATTTGCAATCTCGTGGGAGTTGAAGTTTTTTGTTTCATTGGCAAATTGACTCATGAATTTATCAGGGGTGTGTATTTTCTTAATTAATTTCCTAACATTTTTTTCTCTATCAAATGGTGGGTTGTTGTTCTTTCTCTTTCCCTCTCTCATTGGCAGAGGCAAGTAATTGGTGTCTATTTGTGTTTGTTTTTACTTGTTAGTGATTTGTTCTAGGAAGCATCAGCTTACTAGCTGTGAGTCTGTGACTCTGAGTTAAGATGTGGATGTCTGGATGATATGCAAGTTTGACTTGATGAATTGGGAAGTGTACATATGGACACGACAAACCGTAGTGCATATCTTCACTTGTGGGATAAAATAAAATAAAATATAAAATTTGAAACACAAAATTTATTAAATGCAACTTTGACTTGTTTAGCTGAGAAGTGAACATATGTAAGCGACAGATACTGGTGCTATCGCTAACATTTGGGTGAATAGAACATGGAAAAAGAAGAAAACACAATTTAGAGTGAAAATTCTAAAATTGGCCTCCAGCATTTGGTATTTTGAAATTTGATCATCAGAATATGCACCAACTTATGATACTGATTTGAATTTACTTAATCTTGCTTCTTGTTGAGTAATTTTCTATGGGTTATACATTTATACCCCTTAGATGGAGTATTTTAGTGCAGTGTCAATGTTTGAGATTTAGCATACATTGGATGCAGTCTTATTTTGAACAGTTCTACTGCTTGAGATGGTCTATGGGGTTAAATGGCTTGTTCACCTGCCATACACAATTTTGAACAGTTTGGCATGTGAATGCCTAGGGTAGAGCATATGAGTGTTATATTTCCAAAGTGAGGAAATGATTCATGTCTGTGTATTTGAGACTGAAAAGACAGTGTTCTCATTAATGATTCTTAAACAAGGGCATGGTTTAAATAAGGGAAGTGAATGGCTATAGAAACTTGGTCCACCTTGATAAATTAGCTTTTGGTTTCTGAATGTGTAGAGCCTAGCCTTTCCAGTCGAAAAGAATGCTTCTCTGTTACATCAAGTGCGATAAATATTGATGTCTTCTGTCATATAATTCATTTAGAGTTTCGAGGATGATAATAACGCTTGCATTCTCTAAAATACTGTATTCTTACCTCATGCCTTCATTTTTTTTTTTTTTTTGTTGCGGTGTTATGTTTGTTGCTTGAGCTTGACTTATATTTTGTACTTGTTTGAAGTTCTCAAAATGAAATTGCATTTCCTATTTCAATAACTTCAGTAATGGACTTGGCGCTTTTTTGCAGGCTTTCCCTGGCCAGCCAATGCCGAGCACCATTGCTGCAGTGCCACATCCACCTACAATTCGTCCCAGGGTGCGGGCTAGACGAGGACAGGCTACAGATCCACACAGCATTGCTGAGAGGGTAAGCTCACAATTCAGAGATGTTTTTCAGGCTTTCATGAGACTGTGTATTTGACACTGCAGCCGGAAAAGAAATGGGAAATACAGTGTAACTGTTAAAGACACCGTTTTTACCCCCACCCTTGTTTCCACCAGGGACAATATGCACTTTCAGAAGGTCTACCGTCTATACGAGTAACTGCTTTTCTTTTACCAAAAATGAGCGTATGATCTCAGTAAGCGGGTTGATTTGGCTGAAACTCAGTTTTCTGATTACTAAGGGTTTGCTTAAACAACACATGCATATCCATAGCACTGATAAGCCACCATTTTGTTTCTTTTCCTATGCTTGTGATAAGAGTTAAGGAACCTAGGAAGTATCCTGAGCAAACACAACAGAAAGTGCACCTAATTTGCATGATGGAAAAGCACTGAATATCTGGAGATTGTTTTCCGGAATTTGTCCTCAGACCTATACTTCTATGGATATATTTCTTTACCTTTGACTTCTCAAAATTATTGATTTGAA
This sequence comes from Euryodendron excelsum, assembly GCA_033060915.1. NCBI lineage: Eukaryota > Viridiplantae > Streptophyta > Magnoliopsida > Ericales > Pentaphylacaceae > Euryodendron > Euryodendron excelsum. Next base: position 3,698,862 of record CM065382.1, read on the forward strand.
TAACGGTAAAACCCCAATTAGCATGATGCTTAGGTGGTTTCCCTCTCTCGACCTTCCCGACAAGACTCAATGGTAGACTCATTTTCATCTGGCTTTAATACCAAAATATCACCATCTGATATTAGGCAGTAGTTATGATATGTGATAGTTTGGGTTACAACCTCTTTTCTTCTTCTTCTTTTTTTTTTTTTTTTTGGAGCTTGTTCATCTCCCTAATGTTATTGGACTGCACCCAACCTTTTTTCCTTTTGTCACAGTTACGCAGAGAAAGAATAGCAGAAAGAATTAGGGCATTGCAAGAATTGGTTCCTAGTGTGAATAAGGTCAGTGTCACCTCCTCCTGAAACTTTGCAACTTTTGATTGTATGGTTGCTTTCTTGGCATAAAGTCAGCCTCTCCCTTTCCCCAATTAATGAATTCCTGTGTAATAATGCTCTGGAATACAAAATAGCTCGGCAAAATGAATTATTATTCTTCCCCTTCAATGAGATTACTATGACATGGTTTCCAACTTTTAAGGTTAATTGTTGATATGCATCTATTCAAGGTAGCTATGTAGGCACCTTGCCTCCTTTAGTATAAGTGCCATCCTGTATTTGTTGATATGCTTATTTCGGTATCTTGGTTTTCATGTTCAAGTTAAATAAGAAGTCCCAATGTGTGAATTGAAACCTGGAACTCTACCCCTTTTTTTGTCAATTGTGTTTGTTCTTTCATAGTCTACGGTATTTAAAATATTCAGTTTTTTGGTTGTTCTAAAATTGGTTAACTGAACAAATTATGAGCAGCAAATTGTCTTTTGAGAGCTTGGTTTGCTCTAACTGCATGGAGCAAGAAATCTTACGACATGTTTCTTTCATCGGATGATTGCCATTACTTTTGATGTTATCAGCAAATGTAGTTAGTGTGATTTCCATGCCTCTAACCTTTGTCGGATCTCGAAGTCGAATGATTAAATAATCCATCTGGCTTCTATTTGACTCTGCTCTATCCTCTCAGTCATCTAACTTCAACAAATATCTGATAATTGTGTCCATGAAGGCCTACAGATTCTCTTTGGCAGTTAACTGCTGCTGGTGCAGTAGGGAACAATGGAAAAAAGGATGCAGTTTGATATATCCTGGTCTATATTTCATAGAGTTTATTATTGTATCATAGCTTTGTATGGTTCTGATCAAAATAACAATCTCGTGGTTATGTGGTTCTGGACTTCCCATACTCGCTTTTGCTTTTTGTAAGTCCCATTCTCGCCTTAATGTTACACACTCTGCAAACCTACTAGATAATTATTTGACTCATACTACTCATGAAAAATTGTTCAATTCATACTCACTTAAATATTGGCGTAATATTTCTGCCTGTGCAGACAGATAGAGCTGCCATGCTTGATGAAATTGTGGACTATGTGAAGTTCCTACGACTCCAAGTGAAGGTAAATAACCCTAGAGTTAGTTCTAGAGTTCAGTATTCTTTATTTGGCTAGCTAGTTAATCATAGAGTTAAATCAGAATATATTTGTGTTTGTAAGATTTAAGAGTCTAGAAGAATCTGTATCGTTTTGTTGAGTTTGCTTATTCGTAGACTATGAGCTTTGATAATGGTTTTCTTTGCATACTTTGTTGTGTGCCTTACGAATTCTATTTGCCCATTTCCCTATGTTTACGCATTGTTAAAGCATTATGGAAGTTTGTACAAATTCTGCAAATTCCCAATAATTGATCTGCACGTTCTTGTCCCCAATTTTTTTCCTCCTTTTTTTTTGTTTCGAAACGTTTTGTATGTTGAGCCCAAAATCTTTCAAGTGTTATTGTTTCAAGAGGCCGTAAGGTTGCACATTACCTTCATCGTTGAAGTCCTATGATTGTCACGTGTGAATGGATTACCCTAATTTTTAGTACAAGGAGATAGCAGTATGCACATGACATGGTCAATATTACCCATCATTGAAATCTTCTGATTCTGCAATATTGGCAAGACTTTTAGGGATGATGATGTAGGAGGTTGTGTCCTATTAAAGGGCTTCATCCAAACCACTCGGCACCTAATATATTTTGAACCATTGAATTAGATACACTTCTCCATTATATACCTTTAACTCATGCTTTGCAGGTTTTGAGCATGAGTAGATTGGGTGGAGCCGGTGCTGTGGCGCCTCTTGTAACGGACATTCCAATATCCTCCGTGGAGGTAATAACAAAAAAAGAAGAAAAATTTTCACAGCTTTTCTCTCCTCTTACCTTAAACGCATTTTCTTTTATTCTTTTATTTCCTTTCATCGTGCTTCATTTTGTGTTTAGGAAGAAGGCGGTGAAGGTGGAAGGAATCAACCAGCATGGGAGAAGTGGTCAAACGATGGCACAGAACGACAGGTAGCTAAGCTTATGGAAGAAAATGTGGGAGCTGCTATGCAGTTACTTCAGTCTAAGGCACTCTGCATCATGCCTATCTCCCTGGCCTCAGCTATTTATCACACACAACCACCAGATGCCACCACGGTCGTGAAGCCTGAAGCACATCCCCCTTCATAAAGCTTAAAAAACAGCACATATCACATTGGTCTCCCACTGCCCCTAATGCACAATTAGCTAGTCTCTCTCTTTCAATTGCAATCGACGTCAGATGCCATGGTTCCACCTTTTGCCTTTCATTTCAGCTTTTCTGTCAAAAGAGGGTTTGATTTCTTCTTGTATAAAAATAATGCAAGCAGACCCTTCATGTCTTCTCCAAGTTCAAGTTGAGGGGAAGAATTGTCAAAAACTTTTTTATGATATGCTCTGCTTTTTTGTATCTACGGTGGGAGTAGTGGTGGATGACGGGAGGCACTTTTGTAGTGGGAGCTGTCATTTTGGTGGTAGTGGACGGAGGGGCCCTTGAAAAGGGCTTGAATGTAGTACATATGTATGTAATTGTGATGTATTCTCATAGCCAATGGAATCCTGTCTTAGAGAATGGATAATGGTTGGTTGTCTCGGAAAAGCTGGTGCTGAGAGTCCCAGCAGCAACCATTTAGTGCAAGTTGCTCTCTTTATGGAATTAGTTGGTTGGTTTCCAATAGATTTTTGACTTCTTTTACAATTCCTCTCTAACATTATTACAAAAGAAATCATTGGAGAGAGAAAGCAAAGGAGGGGGTATTTTGTTATTTGACGAGGGGGTTCGGGCTATTTTTATATTATTACGTGAGCTGTAGCAAGCTACTCTTGGGTTGTATTTGCGTTTGAGCGCGGTGGGAATTGGAGGAGCATTGAGGATTGATTTGGCGCGCTCTCTCCCACTCCCTCGGGCTAGGTTCATTCAAGCATTACAAATTGGATTTCCTTTGGGGACAATATGCAATCGTGCAGTTGTAATTCCCACAGGCAGTACAGTTCGTAAACCCTCCTTTCTATATTTCCCCCCAAAACAAAAAAAAATTCTATCATTAGAAAATACAAGACAAAGGGAAGGGAAGTAGCGTGTGATGACGAATGGAAATAGGATCATCAAACTTGGGTTGATTGTAAGTTATTTCCTGTCAACAAAACACAGCTTTCACTAGTCAAAACAGCTGAAACAGAAGAAACTGGATACATAATACTTGTAGCTAGTGTGTAACAATCAGAAAGATTGCAAAGTCCAGAACAAGTAGGGCGTGTCTACGCTCACAACTTTGAATTGTTGTTGTAAGGTGTTTATGAAGTCAACAGAAAGCACTGCCATAAACAATCTGGTACAAAGTGAATGAATAACTCATGACTGGCGCGGCAATGACCTTATGCCAAGATTAAAAACACTAGAATCCCCAAAAAAATCAGTACAATTTAAAGGATCAACAACGGCTTACAACTCAGAATGCCTGTGAACATCCAAGCCTGGATTATTGAAATAACATTCACCAGATTTGACTTTAGCAAGCATCCAGATCCCGGCATGGGGGAGGCTTAGGCTCACTTAACAAAGTAGTATTCCCTCCTTCTGGCCCACAATTCATGCGGTTTGGATTTTGTGTGCCACGCTGAAACGTTAATAACAAATCTGACAATGAGCCCACAACATCACCAATCAAACAATAAAAATAACTCATACGGTCCAGTTGCCTTACCGGTGGCTTCTTCCCTCTTCTTAACATCTCAACTATCTCGACAACTCGATTTGGAGTTACATCTTCCTACATGTTAACATAAGACGGATAAACTTCAAAAGCTCTAATTTGTTGGTGTGTAAGTAACCAAACCATACACAATAGAAAGGATTAAATGTTCTCACAAAATAGTTGTAGGTATATCCTTCAGATCCACTGGAATAGTCAGCCACTGTAATCATAGGAGCATTTACACAACACCCCTGCAGGAAACAAAAAGACATTGCACCAAGCATTGTTTACCCAACAATGATCGTGTGCCTAACTGGTTTAATCAAATAAAAAATGACAAAAGGCATCTTAATGACATGTTATCTCCTAATTCACTAGAACTCCAAGACTTCGAGATAAAACAGCAACACATAAAATGAGATTAAAGCAAGCCATACCAACTCTAATAGGCTTGCCCTATCCGGATTTATTGAAAACTGAACGTAGACAACCTTTTAGGCACTCATCCGCAAATATTGTAACTTGACCTTCATTTCATAGAAAATCATGGGAATGCTAACAAAAATAAATTGGCAGCAGCTATTGATGTTTCAACGGGAATGAAAGTTGTTGGGGGAAAATCTTAGGCTCACCTTTTTGGCTGAGCCGTATCTTGCTGGTAATGGATTGATTCTTGAATCTTGCTTGGTTTAGGCAGGTAAGTGTTAAGAGGCTCTTTAAGGCTTTCATTAGGTATACTACACATAGGACTTTCTTGCAATACATAGTGGTTGGCTTCGAGGATCCTGTATCCAGCAACTCAACCTATTCAAAGGTCATCAACGCCCCTTGTATAGGTTGGAGTTATGAAGTTTACCTAACTTCCATCTCATATCATGACATAAGTAAGCACTATTTTGAACCTTTTGGAGTAATTCATCAAATTGGCTTACCTAAGAAAAAAGGGAAAGTAGGTCAGCTTCAAAAAGGGCTAGGGCTGCTTACTAAAGCTAGTATACACGCATTTGCCCAATTGCTTCAACAGACGCTTTACCTCTGGTTCCCACCAAGGCAATAGTTTTCTGCCAAAGCAATCAGTGTTTTTATTGGTTCTACTGCACAACTGGTTAAAGTGCCATGGTCAAACAAATTTCCTTCCAATATATTGCCATCCCAATTTCCAGCATCACTCGAGCAAAACAAGTATTAAAACCACCAAAAGATGGAGGTCAAGACCACTGAGGGGAGTAAGAATATACTAACCATGCATTCCATTTCTCCAACAGAAAACAAGCCATCCTTTGTTACTTCTGCACATCAAAAGTAATAGAGACTCATCTCTAAATGCAGTATAGATTACACAAAAACAATCCCCAATGTGAATTTGGTGAAATGCAAAATCCGAGAAAAAGATGATGAACATATTGAACAAGGCTAACCATTGCGCTTTACTCCTAAATGTTTCAATAACGTGTCTTCAATTTCTCGTGAACCACGAATCATACAAGGTGATGTGCCACAAACCAAAAGATGGTATTTGCCTACCTGCAGAATCCATAAAAGAAACTCATGCAAGTAAGCTCAAATTTGCAAGATAAATCAATTCTTGAGACATTTGTACAAGAGTGATAAATATTTATATAGAAAAAGAGAGAGGAGAGAAGAGGGGGGGGGGGGGGGGGGGGGGGGGGGGGGGGGGGGGGTGTGGTTCGCTTGGGGGGAAGATCACAATGACTAATTCCTCACCTTCGCTCGGTTGAACATTGAATAGAATGTTGCAACCTCATACACACGGATGGGAGCAACTTCTATAACCTTAGCCACCTGTAACATTCACAACAGAGTGAATTACAGGACTGTAATTTAACAAAGTGTACAAGACATTTGGCCTCTAAATTTTTCATTATGTCATAAAAAAAAACTCATGCCCATTAATTAGTTTTGCTCTTTTTTTCTATTCTGTTCTTTCTTTTTCTTCCTCCAATTTCTCTAGCACAGATCTGAACACGACACATCAGTCATTTTTCAAGCAAAGACACCCAATGAGGATCAAATGAACAACCTACAAAATGTGTCATCCTCCAAGATAGACCTATGAGTCCCATGTTTTTAGCAACTAGCACAGATGCAAAGATGGGATACAAGTACAACACGACACAAATGCAGAGAAGAATAGGAAACAGGTATGGTGTATACATGGAACTATATATTATTTATGTAGGTACATACAGACGCATGTATTTACATAGTCATCAAAGCAATAATTGTTTGCCGTAAAATATACACACGTTATCGCAACCAATCCCTTTTGGAAATTATTGGCTAGTAGTCATTAATATATGTCAATCCTTCTTTAAGGAATAGTCCAAATATCTGAAATGGTTCCTCTGCTTTTCATCCAATCACAGACTAATTCTATTCTTACAAATGTTGCCTCTTATGTTCAAGACATGCTGGACTGGTGAGTTTTCCCTTTTTTTTGTTCTTTGATAGGTATTGGACCGGCGAGTACTTGAAATATATAGAACATATATTTCAAAAATAAAAAAATTAACTGCCAAAATTTAAGATAAGATATGGGACATGTATACATGAGTATCCAAAAGAAATTAATACTAAATACAGTTACCATGCCGATACAGCTTAGGGTGTTTTTATAGATTTTGACTATGACATAAAAGCAAATATTGGCAGAAAATATACCACAATTTCCTTAAGAAGATTTGAGCATACTCTTTGAGCATAAGACTCTTGGCATTCATCAAACATCATACAAATTCATTATTATTAATTTATTTTTGATAAGTTTACAGGTTGATAAACAAGAATTTCGAGTCACGAAAATTGAAAATTTGACACTGAAAATTTTTGTGGTCATTTTTTTTCAGTAAGCAAAAAATTTGGATAACCACCTCCTTATAAACATGTTCTGCATTTGGTACGAAATTGGGTTTCTCTAACTTGAGATTCAGACCATAATTGTGAGACCCTATCTTGCTAAGCATCATATTTAGCATAAATGCATACTTAATAGTGCATGATTTCCTTAATCAGTAAGCTTGATTAGTATGTTTTAATTGTAGCATGCCATGTGAGGTGTAATCTATCTTAAGTTTGATTAATTAGCTTAATTCCTGATTAATTAGCATAATCAATCTCCATGCTTAGCTTAAAGTTAATGATGATTAATTATTATAAGTGTGTTTAATTATGTTAATGATGTGAATTAGTGTTAAGTGGTGCTGCAAGGAGGTGCTAGGTGTCCTAATGTGTGGAATTCACCTAAGGTGTGTGTTTCACACAAGTAAGGTGTGTGCTTCATTGCATCTTATGTGTGTGCGACATATGTGAGTTAAGATACAAGTTGTATCTTATTGTTTGCATCAAGTTAGGGAAGAGAAGAGGAGGTAGGTGCTTGTATAGTATCTTGTGTTTGGAAAAAGAGAGTGAGAGAAGGGCAAAAAAAGAAGAGAAAAGAAGAGAAGGAAGAAGAAGTTGAAGGAGAAGGTTGTGCATCTTATGCTTGAGGTGAGGAACTTCAAGAGCATGCTTGTTTTCATGCATTAAATTGATTGTTGCATTTAGAAAGACCTTTCATGCCTTAGAATGGTGAAATTAAGTCTTGTTTGAAACTTTAGAACTTCATTCTAGACCTTAGAGCACTTGGGAATGGGTTGGAATGCTTAGAAGTAGCTTAAAACTCCAATTTTGAAAACACAAGTTCAAACCAAGGGAAAGGCGCCACGGCAGGGCTGGATTGCGCCGAGTGCCAGGGGGGTGCCTACTGTAGAGCGCCTACTAGCGCAGCCCATTGGATGGGCATGCCAGGGGGGTGCTAGGGGCGCCTTGAGAGCGCACTGATGCAGCCCATCTCACTGGCTAGGCGTGCCTCGAGGGCGCACTGGCGCGGGTACCCTGCTTTTATTCTTTTATTGTTTTACTTATTTTGCATCTTACCTTCAACACTTCATGTTGGATGGGTTAACACCTATGTTTATGGGGTCGGCACTTCAGTATAAGTCTTAACACTCATCTTTAAATTTCTAATACATCATCTAAGTATCATTTCTTATGTTTGTGAGTTATAAACTTTGAACATGCATCAATTGTACATAATTACATATATTTCATAAATTCGATGTAGTGAGATGTGATAGGTTCAGAGACAGCTAAAGACACTCCCGTTCCACCTAAAAAGTGATTCAACCTTACTTGACATTGCAGCACGAGGTGAGGGTTTAAGATATTCTTACTCTGATTGAATTGAATGTCTTATTACTATTATTGGTGTTGGTGTTAGATCATTAGGTGTCATTGCATACAATATACATTGTGTGCATAACTGGCATTGCACAAATGAGGTTAAGTCACGTGGGACTAACCTAAAGAATGTCACAAGGGACATTCTTAGATAACTTGCCTTATCAATCTCGACATTGTTATGAAAGAGGTGTGCATATATGATAACATCAAACATTGCATCACAAGAGGTATTGCATTTCATGAGGCATTTCTCATTGGTGTTGGTGATAGGTGTACGACTATATATCATTAAAAGGTGAATTATCTATTGGTAATTGATATGGTGTTTATCTAACATTCATTCTTTATGAGTTGATTATCTTAGTGAGCACATTAACATAAAGCTCACACACACACACACAAGTTGTTTTGCAGGAATAGATGGAGATGTCCAATCCACTGCTATTGGTGTTCAGTTGCTGAGCTTTGAAAAGCTCTATTAGTTGAGTCGTAGTCTTGTACATGTTATTATTGTTGTTTAATCCTTTATAAGATTCATATCTTTGGGATAGATATTCAGTGATGTTCGCAGGTTGGTTACCTGTGCGATTCACCCATCCTGAAAAGGTGTCAATGACACCTTATTAGGTATGGGTGTGACAATAACTGAGTGGATTCAATTTGTTAAGTGGTACTTAATTGTGAGGAACAACTGAAATCCAGCGAGATTAGACAAGAGGCCCCAAAGAGTAATAATACAAGTATTGAGTATCTCAAATGGATTCAACTTTCTAGTACCCTACAATAATGAATTAATTTAAAAGGGAGCAAACATTCATCCCAACTTAGCTTAACTTATTTCAATAAAGATTCATCCCAAGTTTTTTCAAAGCCTCAAATATTCATGATGGATTTAGATCTTCTCTTTTAAGGCCTTGTTAGCGAAATGGTTGTGAAAGTTTGCAATGGATAGGGATAGCATAAGAAGCATGGACACTTCTATGAAGGTGCTACGTCGGACACTTCCCGATACATGTAGGGTATGCTTTCAAACGTAGTTTTAATTTTTTTATAACTGCACACAATTTGGACACTTGGGGAATACATGTACCCAACACTTGAACACACATAAAACACATAGCAAATTTGTACCTATTAAATTGTAAATGTATTTTCATCTTATTTTATATTAAATGATGTTCAAATTATGGATTGAATGATTATTTTCATGTTGAATTAGTGTTATTTTTTAATATTTTTGATGGTTTGTGGATGTTACATTCAAATACATAACAAATAAAATGAATAAAAAATACTTTTGCCATATTCTTCCCGTGTCTCTATCCTCATTTTTTAAAAATTACCGTGTCACATATCATGTATCCATACACGTGTTTGTGTTTATGATTCTTAGGGGATAGCTTATGGAGAAGGGTGTTACTGGAGAGTATCATTGGAGAACCATCTGGAGTAGGTGATAGTAGCAAAGTGAGGTTTTGGTTGGGTGGTGTAGGCATAAACCACGAGGGAGGTTTTCTCAAACCTTTTTGATATGGCCAGTCACAACAATATTTCTTCTGGGGAGGTTGTTTAGTCTCCACAGTTTAGGAGAAATTTGCAGAATTGGGAGGTCGATTCAATGACCGTTTTGTTTGGAATGTTATATGATTGCCCAGTTAAAGAAGAGGGGGAGGATACATGGGAGCGGAAAGCTTCCAAGAACGGATCTTTTTCGGTTCCTTTGTTTTATAGCTGTTTGGGGGCAAGGGGAGACTTCCTTCCATGTAAGGGGATCTGAAGGAAAAAGCCCCCTGGCAAAACTGACCTTCTTTGTGACGATGGTTTCCTTGGAGACCATTCTTACTATCAACAACATCAGAAAGAGGAGGAAACTAATTATGGAATGGTGATATATATGTAAGAGCGAACCACCTTTCCTTCATTGTCCTGTGTCTCCAGATATTTGGAGCTTGATGTTTTCTTTGTTTGTATGTAGTGGGTTATGCCCTATTCAGTTGCTAGCTACCCTAGGAGAAAGGATAGGCGGATTTGGGAAGTCACTCCCTTAGTCCCTTATGTTTGAGGTAGAGCATACTGCAAGAAAGAAATTAGAGATCTTTTGAAGGAGTGGAGAATCCATAGTTCAAAGGAAAGATTCTCGGTTCCTTTTTTTTTTGGATGTCAGAGCCTATTTCTTTTTATGCACATGCCTGTACATACGTAGGAGCTCGGGCTCTTGTATCTAGTGCCTGAAAAGGGTTTCACCCCCTTTTTTTGATGTTCCCTTACAAGACGGATAAAGTTAAGGTGGCTAGCCATGGCAAAATATAACTTGATAGGCAATACTAGTGAAACTAACTACATCTATACAAAGATTACGAAGAGAAATTCGAAGCCAAGGAAAATGTGACAAACAATGATGTTCAACCAAGACATGAAGAGGAATATGTGGTTTGATTGTCAAAATGACTTAAGGATTTAGAGAAGGATCAACAATCATTCAATTCAGCCTAACAAATATGAATCACTGATAGAAGCTTTTAAAAAATTGAATCATTGCAAAGGCCTGAATATTTCCTTCCACATTGTAATTGTAAGATGAACAATAAATCACCACTAACTCGACATCTTACAGTAAGATACTTCATCAAAGGAACTAAATGAATATGATTCTGGTACTCAACAAGCTGATAGCTGTGTATGATGTAATACATTGATCAAATTCCTTACGTCATAATTATACACAATGAATTCTGCCTACAAAAACTCTTGTAAACATAGATATAAGTATATCTATATAGAAGAAAACAGCTTCCAAGAAATTGATGGCAGATTAGTGAAACATACTGCATTCATTGCTGAAACAGGAAGCCACCCTCCATGCTGCTGTTGCGCAAGATCTAGCAAAGGAATGACTGCAGATTGTTTGTAGTTGGATGGATAGTGAGATATAATCTCCTTTACCTACACATATAGAACAGAATTGCAAGCATCACAGCTCAAGATTGAAAAGCATAACAGCTAATCAATATAAACACACACACACACACAAAACATATTATTCTTCTCATTGCATTGAAAGTAGCTGCATCCTAGATCCAAGATATGCAGCCAACAGCATTATTGATTGTTAAACTCAACCTTAAGGATGCAGGAACTCATCCTCATAGTGAGCAAGTAAATTGGCAAGATCTCAGCCCTCCTTCTCAATACAGTTTACCTTTCCAAAATTAACTGAAATTTGAAAGAGAGTGATTTTCAACCACAGCTGTCAATGTACAATCCCCTAAGCCAATCAGACTAATTTACTACAAATGCAATACCAAAGAGGAAAATTACTCTAGACAGTAGATTTGACATAATGGCTGAGCAATAAAAACAAACTCGTTCAGTCCGCTTAATGCAACACAAATAGCTATAATTTCCCGGTCTAGGCAAATACCCAAAGGAGATCTTAATGCCCTGTTGCAAGCCAAACTCCAGAAAGAGGTCTAAAAGCCAGTTGTATAAAAGAGGGGAGGAGGTCTTAATGCCTTCTTGCAAGGAGAACTCCGGAAACAGGTCTAAATGGCAATTGTAATTTTGGATAGTGAGCGCCTGATAACTGCTCATCGCAGCTCTAATTAATGAAGGATGGGCTTGAGATGCAGAGGGAGGAGAAGAAACAATAATTCAAACCTAAGGAATGGAAGCATAGCAAGGAAACAACAGTAACGTGAGATGACAACTTTAAAATTCAGCAATGGCTTAGAGTGCCACCATTGCATCCATGCACAATTGCACATGGATATGCAGATAATTTTGTCCTTGGGGTTCATAATAAACTAGTTTCTGTTTTTGTTTTGCTCTTTGCTCTTGTTGTTCCCAAGTCATTTTTTTTTTAATAAAAAGATGAACACAAAAACATTGATAATCATATTTTCCTCTCAATTCACTCAATCTCTCTTAACCCTAGAAAACCCCACTACCCCTAACCCATTTTTTTGGGGGCCGGACCATGCAAGGGGCATGTGTAGAAAAGAGTTCCAACTCTAAGCTCTAACTTCAATATCAGCCCCATCCAGGGGCAGAACTGGGATTTTATTTTGGAGGGTGCCAAAATTTCAAACACAAATTTTCATTGATCAATATAAAAATTATATTTTAATTTTTCTTTGCACATATTCTTTGTTCTAAGTATGAGAATTATAATAGGATACATGATTAAATTTCTACATAAAAATAAAGAGTTTAATTTTGATCAACTGCTAATGTAAAAAATTTTCTGATCAACTGTCAGTGTAGAATTAATTTTATACTAGCAGCCTGTAAAATGTGAAACGTGTCCATTGAGTCTTGCTCTTTTATATTGTACTTGAATTATAAAAGACACATGTTGCATTTTTGGTAAAAAAATATTCTACAATGTCAAAGGATCAAAATAAAACTGAAAAAGAAAATCAGCTTCTATTGAGCCTCAACAAAATATAATATAAAAGACAAAATAATTGTTTCTTAGTACGTTTCAACTCAATTATTTATTAAAGTGGAACTCGACGTTCTCTCTAATCCTAAAAGACATCTATAATTGATTCTACGCTGAACTTAGCAGCAGTTTCATTTTCAATGCATATATCTTTGTTTATGCTTTGAAACTAATTTTAACCACTATATATGTGTGTGTATGCTTCTATTTGATAGATAAGGCCCACTTGTTAGATTGGTGCATATTAGAAGACCCACTGATTGTTGATTTTATTAGGTTATGTTGTACACGCATAAAATGGGTAGGATCCATAGTTCATTATATATAAAAATTGATATTTTATTACGGTTTTGAAGGGGGGTCTTAAATTATGGGGGTTGCCGGCAGAATAAATATTTTCCAGGACATTATATATGCACACAATATATAGAACGGTTACACAAAAGTGGGGTGCCATGGTACCCTCGCACATTAGCTACTTGTACCACTGGCCCCATCCAAAAAAAAATTCTTACTAAATACTAAAGATTCCTACATAGATGATTGATGAAATAACATAGAGAAAAAAAAAAAAAAAAATACACTCATATGGTCTTCATTTACTTTGAAAAGCAAATGAAAGGGTCCTATAGAGATAATGCAGCCGGTTGTACAAAAACAAATGAAAATTATGTACATATATTAATGTCATTAAGAACATGTATGATGGAGTAGTGACTAGCATAAGCATAGTGGAGAGAGAGAGAGACAGAGATTAATTTTCAATACAACAGATTTAAGCCAAGAATCAATGTTGAGTCCTTGCCTTTTTGCATTGGGCTTACATCAACTTACAATGCATATTTAATAGGAGGCCCATTTGATGCTGACAATCTAAAATTCAATAGATGAAACTAGAGCAGTAGCGAACTTTGAATTGGAACTCGGAAAAGATAATCAAAATTTTAAATAATTTCATTAAGTAGGACTAAAACATACTAATGGATAGCAGAGTTAGAGGTAAGACAGGAGATACAACAAAAACTTGATGATTAGAGATGAACCAACGCCACCCTTTCTAATATGTTTCCAAAATTATCCATAAAGAATGGAAGATTGAGGAGGACAGCGCCCGTGTATATAATTGGATAACCAAAGCCGTTTGTTAATTTTGAGTTGTGAACATCATTTACCTTTTCTTTGTTCGCATCAGTGAATTCCCATGGAAGATCGGGATTGTTATCGGGAGAATCAAGGTGCTGCAGCAAACCAAATCCACAAACGAATTAAAAGAAACGAAATCCAAACTATATCTATTCAGTCAATAAATGCGTACACATGTATTATTGAAAGGATTTTGGAACTTACGTAGTTTAGGGCAGTCGAAAAAGATCGAGATGTCTGCATAAAATTTGGAAAAGGAAGAAACGATATTGAGATCAGACGGTGATTACTAGAATACAGAGTGTAAGAAAATGCAAGAAAAATTAGAAACAAACTTGAGGAATCTGACGGAAAGCTTGACGGATCTCGAGCAGACGTTGAGACGCCAGACGAGCGAGCATTTTCGTTTCCTGTGACGATGTTACGGGCAAACAGGAGACGAAGAGGGGAGATTTGGGGCAGATTGAGAGAGGGAGAGAGAGTCTCGTCTCTGTGGCTGTGAGATGAAAGGTTCGAACGTTTACGGGGGTGCGTAGAACGCACTCAGAGCTTTGTAGTTTATACGTGTGCTTTCCACAACCGAAAAAACAAAGAAAGCAGAGCAAAATTGGGCCGTTAGAGTTCCTGGGCTTTGATGTACAAGGCTTGTGCAATTTCCCACAAAATCACCTTTTGCGGCACTGACCCATAAAATAAAAATGATAAATTATCTTTTTCCCCATGTGATTATGTTTGTTTTTACTTTGACCCCTTATAGTTCAAAATGTAATAATTACACCCCGTGGTATGAATCAAAAAGCAATTGTTTAATTTTTTTTTTTGGTTTTTTGCTAAGCAAAAATGGTGAGAAGGGGTGACTAGCGTAGTAATCTCCCTTAGGAGTAACCATAGGGTTTTCACTGGTTACAAAATACTCGATTTGAGTCATAACTACTGATTTGGGAAGAGTGAACCCATCACTTCAGCTCACAAAAGTACAAGCGACATTCAGCCTCTTCTTCAAAGTATCTAGTTTATGCGACTGCTATCGCAAACGAGTTAAACACGTGACCGTTAAAAAAAAAGTGGAGTTGTAAGCCCAGTTGCTGCAGCTAACTCAACTACCACATTGGTGATTTTTAATTTTTTTTGTTAAAGATAATTGATGAGCCTTCAAAGGTGATTATTTTCATTTCTTGGTTCTTCAGACATTTTTTGTTACCTTATGTAATGTTGTATTATTGGTCCACAATACAATGTATTTAACTATCTATATTATTATGATGAGGTAACACTTTGGTCTGATGAAAGCGTGTCAGATTTTGGTGTTATCCTAATGGCCACCAACTAATTTAAGAGTAGTGTTAATGATGAAAATGTAAATTTTGATAGGTCTTTCACAAATTGCAAATTGCACAAATTTCATTTTATGTAATTATCTAATCCAATTTATTATAATCAATTAGTTAATATGTTAGTTAATTGTATTATGAAATACAGAAATCTACATCTATGAATTGAAAGGTATGAATGATCAACTATGCAATCAGTTGATAGAATCAATAGATCCAATCCCACTTTCTCATTCTCACGTAGATGATGATCAATACTTTGATTTGGTGAAATCTTCTGTATGCATCCACGTCACAATTTGGTGCTCCCCTAATAGTCTTTGAACTATTAACTAACTCAAGAGTTGTATTAAGAATAAAAGGTCTTCTGTGATATGAAAATTGTCTAATCTCACTTTTTTATATTATAACGGTCTCATAGATGGTGAGCACACGGATACGTGTGTGCACCCACATCTAATATTGCTAATGTATTTCCCCTTGTTTTGGAATGGTGGAAGGTGGAAATTCCAAATATTTATTGTAAGCCATTTAAAATATTAAAACATGGAAGTGTTCTTAATTATTTAAAAAAAACTGCCTTAAAATCTGGAAATAAAAATTCATTTACTTTTAATGATGTTATTTAAACGAAAGCGGATAGAAAGGCCACATTTAAATTTCCTAACAATTTTGAGTTTAACATGGTTACAATTAAAAAGTAAGACTAAAACAAAATTCCAATAAAAGCTGGATGGTGCGAAGTACAATTTGTACTTAAATGAAAAAAAAAATACTATTATCATGTCATTTTGTATTTAAAATAAAAATATTGAACAAAATTTTAGTTTTCGTACTCTACTGCTTTTGAGTGTGGCTGGATGATTTTATTTTCCATTATTGAAAGAAAGAAAAAGAAAAAAAATTTGTAGTAGACGTAAGAGGAGAATACACCGACCCAAGCCCATACTGAACCCAAAACCCTATAGGGGGCCGAAGCCCATTTGTGACTTTGAGCACTTCAACGCGAACCGGAAGGCCCAAGCCATAACTCTCCCTCTCCTCCCTTCAATGTTCCTGCGTACTGCGCATAATCTAGATTTTGCGCCATTTTGCGCAATTTCGCGCTCAGAGAGAGGTGTGGGAGAAGATAAGAGGGAGAAATGGCGTTGGAGCAAACACTGGCACTAGCAAAGAATATCCTCCTCTGTAGCCCGAGAAATCCTTTGACCAATACCCATATCCCCTGTTTGTATCCAAACCCTTTATCTCCCCTTCGCCTCTTCTCATCTACGTCAGAACCGAAAAAGAGCCGACGATTAAGTATTCACGGCGGCGTAAAATGTTCGATGGATTACAACAACAACAACGGTCATTACGACGGATTAATGGGTCCGCAGTACCCGAGACCGTCGGAGATACAGTGGAAGAAGGAGCTCTGTAACTCCGTACAGCTCATTGGCATCGTCGCTACACCCGTCCAAATTAAACCCCTCAGCTCTGGCAAGGTCCTCGCTTGGTCTCGCCTCGCCGTCAAGAAATCCTCTACGGACACCGCATGGTAAATTTCTTACTCATCCCCTTTTTTGCTGGTTCCCTAATGTTCTTGTTTTGGTTTTCTTTCTTTCTTTCTTGAACCTCCAAACTCATTCATAAATTCAACGAGCATTGCATTTTCAGATGGTTTATCGCAAGTTAAAGTCGCTCAAATTGCAGTTGGGTTTCTTGATTTACTAGTTTTCTTGATAGCATAATGACATCATTAGCCTGTGATTAGTGGGTACTTTGGCCCAATTTCTTGTTCTTGGTAGTATGGATATTTGGGTTTGTTTGCTTCTGCGCGCTGTGAAATGGGGGGGTTCTAGTTTGTAGAAATTCTGAATCAACTATCCTTTTTGATTGAAGAATACAAGTTTTTAACATTGTTTCTGATTGCCATGTGCCCCGGGTGCCTATCATCTGCTTGCAAAAGCGATCAGTGTCAAACTGGATTAAGCCTTGAACAAGTATCCTAAAAAGTTGTATGCTCATCAAGATGTATGTTGAGTAAGCACAAAGGTTATTATCAGATTGGTTTTGTTTATCGAAGTGAATGTGAAATTGCCATGAATTGTTTTGTTTGTCGCATTTTGGTATTAACCCGTCTGTCAATGCTTCCCACCATGCCCGCTGGCTGTTTTACCCCCACCAATACCTCTTTCACGGGGCCACGACCATGTAGTTTACATGCATTACTACATTTTTCTGATAATAGTTCTACAGGGACATGATTTCTAGGGTTACAACCATAAAATCAGTAATTTCACAGATCGGAGGAAAAGATTGCAAAGATATAGACCGAACTTATTTGTATGATGAAAAAATGCATATCGCAAGCATTCATTTCATAGACAATTTTAGTCTGTCCGTCTGTCTCTCTCTCTGATTAGAAACTTTTTCCTTCTGGTCACAAAAAGGAGAAAAACTTTTTCTCTTAACTCTCATGTAGATTTTCATCACTTATTTTCTGTCAATTTGTGAGATATCACCAATCAATTGTTATGTGAATAACACTAGTGCTTATATGTCAAGGGTTATAAACATTTGTCAAAAGTGATGTCAATGTATGTCAGGATCAATTTGACATTCTGGGATGAGTTGGCTCATGTTGCTTTCCAGCACATAGAGAAAGGCCACCAAATATATGTTTCTGGTCGCCTGGTTTCGGATACAGTTGACATTGAGGATGGGAAGCAGCAGACTTACTATAAGGTTTTTCTTACTGCATGATCTTATTTCTTGCCATTTTATTTTCCTGTTAATTTGTACCTAAACGATTGCAACCGTTTGTCATCTGTGGCAGGTTGTTGTTCAGCAACTGAATTTTGTTGAGAGGAATTTCTCATCTGTGGCTTTGTATGATGGGGATTCTAATTCTGTGATACCAGGCAATTGGTTTTACTGAGACATATTATTTGTTAAAGCAGATTTGTTTTCATTTGGAACATTCCTTAGTTTGTTATGTTGTTTTCTTGTAGGTAAGAAGCTTGGCAATTACGCAGTGAATAATACAGGCTCCACAGAAGAACTATGGCAAGCATTCTTTGCTAATCCAGTGGATTGGTGGGATAATAGGAAGAACAAGGTAGTCCACTTAGCTTGTAAATTGAATCGCCATTCTAAATCCTTAATTTACAATTATTCATTAGAGCCAAACATGAAATACCCAAAAATGAAGTTCAAATGAAATATTGCATTACGATTCGTTTAGCGTGTCTTATTGATATCTTGTTTAGTAGGAGTTTACATTGGACTTGGATTCGCTTGTTTGGGGACTTGTAATTGTGTGTGTTTGTATCTATGGATACCCTTACCGGGATATGATGAATTGAAAAAGCCACATGCTTTATGTTAGTTTTTTGGGTTAAATACATTTAGCACCCTTACACTTTGACCACAATCCCACTTTGGTCCTTGTACTTTTAATTGTAACAATCAGTCCCTTGTACTTTTAATCATGTGGCAATGTAGCCCTTCCGCCAATTGCCATTTGTGAAAGTGACGGAAAATGATCATGTGCGCATCATATGCAATTGTTTTGAGGGCAAGTAAGGAAATTTACATGTCTCTCTCTCTTCATGCCTACATCTCTCTTTTTAAAATAGGCAGACCCATCGCACCCCCTCCCTCTCCTTCTCTACTGTGATTCTACCAAAACCAATATGTGGCCAAATAGATTAAGCTACAGAGAGAATTTAAAAGAGAAATGGAGGGTGGGATTGGGTTTGGTAGTTCCGTCGGTTTGTAAAGATTAAGTTAGTGTGTGGCTGTTGGGGGGGTGGTTTCTGTGACTTGCAGAGAGATTGAATTTGAAAGGGATGGAACGGGTGGCCAGTGGGTTGAGGTGTGAGGATGGAGTTTTGTTGGGCATTGGAGTTGGAGTGGGCAATGCGGTTGGCCGGCCAAGGGCTTAGAGTTGCAAAATAGAGGCAGGCTTGGGAGGGGCACAAGGGTTAGGGTGGTGGCCAATGGGGGTTGGGGTGTGTGACATGGTGAGGGAAAAGGGGATGGATGGGCTGCTACTAAGGTGAGGGAGGGTGCAGCTGATGGTGGCGGGTGAAAGGTCTGGCAGAGAGAGAGAGAGAGAGAGAGAGAGAGAGAGAGAGAGAGAGAGAGAAGTTTCATAGAGAGAGCGAGTTGAAGAGAGGGAGATGAAAGAGAAGAGGGGAGAGAAGTTTGGGCTGATTGGTTTGAGGGAAAATTATCCACATGGCAATAATGGATTGGGAGATAATAATTATTTTATTTTTAATGATTCTTATTTTTATGTTTGGTAAAAAAGTGAAAGTAAAATTCCTTTTATGTCCCTAAAAAGTGCATGTGATTATCATATGCCTAATTTCCGTCCCCTTCACAAACGGCAGTTGACGGAGGTGCCATATTGCTTCATGATTGAAGGAGTCGATTGTCACAATTAAAAATAGAAGGACCAAAGTGGGATTGTGGTCGAAGTGTAAGGGTGCTAAGTGTATTTAACCCTAGTTTTCTCCATCCATAGGGAGGTCCAGAATTTGGAACCTAAACATTTAGTTATAGGGTTAATTACACTTTGTGCTCTTGCACTTTACACCAAATCCTATTTCAAGACTTTCACTTTCAATTGTAACAATTAAGTCTCTATGCTTCTAATTTATTGCAATGCCAACCTTCTCTCAATTTTTGTCTAGAAAATAAATGAAAGATTCCCATATGACAAGCACCATTTTTCAAGGGATAAATATGTAAAATTCAACTATTTTTCATCCCAAAGACTTGCATATATTGCATGTAAGTTGAATTAAGAGTTTTTACATGAAGCCTAATTACATTATATATATCATTGAGTTGATTACACATGATTTTGGAATGATTTAAGAGAAATTTGTGGTAGATTATATTAGAAAGAAATTTGATTTTACATCTCTGTCTTTTAAAAAAGGCAACATGCTTGTCATATCCTACCCTTTCATTTATTTTTTAAATAGAAGCTAGTAGAAGGTTGACATTGTAATAAATTAGAAGTGTAAGGGTTTAATTGTTACAATTGAAATTGAAGGTCTTGAAGTTAGATTTGATGTAAAGTGCAATGGTACAAAGCGTAACTAACCCTTAGTTATATGAATGACTTGGAAAACAGCCCACAGATGAGACGCATACTTTAATGCTACATTCTTGGCTGGTTGAAATGCGTCAGGGCTGAAGTTTAATGCGTGCAAATTTGAGTTATCGATGTACCTTTGATTGCTGTCTCATTTTCATTTGTCACTAGTATGTATTTTTTTCTCTAAAAGTTAGTCAATGCTGTTAATGTGCTTTACAGAGAAACCCAAAATATCCAGATTTCAAGCACAAAGATACTGGGGAAGCTTTGTGGATTGAAGGCAGGTATAATCCTCCATGGGTGAAGTCCCAACTAGCAATCCTAGATACAAGAATGGAGTCTTTCCACGATCAAAATGATGGCATGCCCGTAAATTTTGTGGCTGGTGATTACACAACTTTTTAACTGCTCGTTATGCCTGACTGTCTGATATGGGTATCAGTATAATATTCTCTATATATAATTATTATTATTGTTATTACTATTATTTTGAAATAGATAAATTTTGTCATTTTTCACCTGGCTTTGTTTGTATATTTTTACCAACAAATTTAGTCTGTGTAGATCAATTTTTCAGTCTTAGTTTGGGCCTTCAAACCTTTTGAAAGGTCATTTATGATCAGTGTCATGTCATAGGATTTTTTACTCATATTTTTTAAGAAATAAAGAAATATTACAATTTTAAATGGCTACACAAATTTTATTTTATCCAAATCCTGTGCATAACAGAGGGTATTGCCAACATATATATATATATATATACACGACTACAAATTAATATGAATTGCACGTGATTAGGCAATAGGCACATAACTATTGATCAGGTATAGTCCACTACCATAACCATTTTTAGAATAGGAGACCTGTGTAGTTGACTTGACCCTCACTAAATTACCCCATAGTATGGGTTTTATTAAATTACTACAGATAATTTATCAATGCCCATGGGATTCAATAACGATTCATTGTTAATGTAATGCGATATAAATTTCACTATAACAAAATTTAGGCCTGACCAATAGGGGTACCCCGTCGGTGGTTTACTAAGGTCACAATATATGGACAGCAACTTGCACATCACAATCAAATTACAATTTTAATACGATGGTAATCTATATACATATACTCAACAAAGCAAATAGTTGAAGGAACCCAAAATGTAAAACAGAGGGTAAGGAGAAAGGGGAAAATAAAGCAAATAGTTGAAAGAACCCAAAATGGAAAACAGAGGGTGGGGAGAAAGGGGAAAAAAAAGAAGAATGATTGTACTAGTTAGTCGCAACATTGGAAGTCCTTCAAATTAATTTTGACAAGCAAATTAGATTAACGTTTCAGGCATATAGACGAAATAAAAACCAGGTACAACAATATTGAGTGAGATTATATATATATATATATTAACAACATAAACATGGGCTTAAAATCCCTGGGCAATGTATCAATAAAAGAATTTATTAGGGGTTAATCTTTGTTGCCCAAGGATCTCTAACCGCAGCTACTCTTCTCCCACGATCACAGAGCTGGAATGCTTGGTTCGTTCTTGAAGAAATTACCTGGATCAACCATGGTCTTCACATATACCAACCTTTTGAAGTTATCCTTGAAATACTTAAAACCCCAAGTGCTTGCCTGCGCGTAGCTTGCGCTGCCTTTGTAACTCATTCCCAAGTCAAGATCCCTACAGTTGATATATGCAAGCCTTGGAGACATGGAAACGCAAGGAGCCATGAAACCATAAAACTTTCGGATCCAAGTCATATGGGTTTAGCAAACGTGAGAAAAGAAGGCACATTAGACAAAAAATGCCCAAAATAATTAACATATGGGTTTAGCAAAAAAATAATTGTAGGAACAAAGAACTGTAGAACGAGCTAATCTTTTTTGAAACCTTACATGATTTTGGGGCCTATATATATATATATATGTATATATATTTGAAAAAGAGGCCTTGGTCTCAATGAGAAAAATGGCCGTTACAAAAAAAAAAAAAAAAAGAAGCCGAAATCAGCACACTAGTTTATTTTAGGGGAATAAAAAGCTATTTGAAAATTTTTTAAATGAAAATAAAAAATTAAAAAAAAGCCTCATTTAACATCGCCGCTTTAGGACCTCAAATCGTCTCTAGTAGCCCTGATGGCGAGTATCAACATTCTCATTTCCACGAAGTTGTTTCCGCGAAGCCAAGACGAGGGACGCATACCTCTTTGGCTTTTTAATTTTCTACTCGGCAAGAGTTTTTCCTAATCCAAAATCTGGCACCTAGACATTAACTTCTGATAAATGACTTAGAAAACAACACACAGATGAGAAAGATAAATATCCTAATACTATATTCTTGGGTGATTGAGTTGAAATGATTCATTGCTGAAGTTTCATACGTGCAAATTTGAAATATCAATTAATTGTTGATTTTTTCGTCTCGTTTTTATTCGTCACCTGTATATTTGGTTTGTACTTTGAAGATAAACCCAAAATTTTTAGATTACAAGCACATGCATAATCTCTTTCCCATCTTGCTTGTGATAGTAACTTTTCTTTCCAACCAGCAGACTTTTGATCAACTCTCTCTATCTTTGGTATAAGCAAACAGTTCATTCTTAGATCTTCCAAACCAGTTATGGTCGAAAGACCCAAGAATTTGCCCGACCACTTAATTCAAATCTTCTGGGACTAGACAGTACTAGAGCACTGACTGAATTGCAGAGATCATCGCCTGCATTTTTGCTAAAAAAGAAACTGAAGACTTTTGCTAATCAATTAAACGGAGCCAGCTTCGCGGTTGAAGTATGCCTTTTATTAAGCCACAGCATTAATTAATCACATGCTAATCTATCTACTCGTAGTCAATAAATTAAGCAAATAGTTGTTACTTGAGATAGTCATGTGAGGTGAAGGAACCAAAAATGGAAGGCATAGGGTAGGAAAGGTGGAAAAAGAAAAAGAAGGAGAAGAAAAAAAAAGGAATGGTTGTACTTGCAACAGGGAAGTATTCAAACCAAATTCCAAACAAGGAAGCCGCATTAGAGTTATTGGCAAAAAAATGAAATAAAAAAAACAAGTGCACTTTTATTAAAAGCGAGATTATTACATATGTAACAGCACAAACATTGGCTTAACATCCCTGGGTCAGTTATTTATTATGCCTAGCTTTGTATCAATAAAAGAATTTATTAGGGGTTAATCTTTGTTGCCGGAGGATCTCTAACCACAACTACTCTTCTCCCACGATCATAGAGCCGGAATGCTTTGTTCGTTCTTGAAGAAATTACCTGGATCAACCATGGTCTTCACATATACCAACCTTTTGAAGTTATCCTTGAAATACTTAAAACCCCAAGTGCTTGCCTGTGCGTAGCTTGCGCTGCCTTTGTTACTCATTCCCAAGTCAAGATCCCTATAGTTGATATATGCAAGCCTTGGAGACTTGGAAACGTAGGGAGCCATGAAACTATAAAACTTTCGGATCCAAGTCATATGCTTATTCATTGCGGCTGTCCCTTCTTCGACCCAGGTCACCGTATAAAGGAGGCAGTACTTGGTCCCCGACCTATGAGCGAAAGCTGTTTCAGATTCCGAAATCTCACTGATCCTTCCACCATAAGGAAAGAAATGAAGTTCAGACGACTCAACGTCCTTTTCATTGTATCTTTTCCAAATTCGTTCGAGCCCTTCTTCAGAAATGGGTTCCGTCACGTAATCCGATTTTCCTTTGAAATTAGTGTCCGCCACAGCAGTCCTGTCCAGCAAAGCATCGAGCGGCTCTCCGCTAAAACCACTAAAGTAGAGAGTTGATTCGATCCAGCTCATTTCAGTACAGTCTGATCTCACCAGGCCCAACTCAGGGAAGCTTTCTTGCATCAACGGAAGGAGCGTGTCAACTCCACCAAGGAACAAAGAATGGAATGATGCTTGTATTGTTCTCTTTCCGTCTTGGCTGGAATTCACGCTTGTTACGGAGAGTCTGAGCATCAGGTTTTCATCAATCGTGTCTGCAATGTATTGCCATCGATGTACAAGCTTGGTTGCATTTAAGGTTCTAGTTACTGTGAAAACGGTCACGGTTGGCGGAAGAGGAACCAGCCTTATCTTCCATGCAAGAACGACGCCAAAACTAGCACCTCCGCCTCCTCTAATGGCCCAAAAGAGGTCTTCCCCCATGGCTTTTCTGTCGAGAATTCTGCCCTTCACGTCAACTAACCGAGCATCAATGATGTTATCGACGGCAAGGCCATGTTTGCGCGCGATCATGCCCCACCCTCCCCCACTGTAGTGCCCACCAACACCCACGGTAGGGCAAATGCCAGCGGTGAAGCCGTGAGTCCTACTTTTCTCAGCAATCCGGTAGTAAACTTCACCGTTGTTTGCGCCAGCTTGAACCCATGCGGTGCTACTTTCGATGTCGACAGTGATAGACCGAAAATTTATCAGATCAATCATCACAAAGGGCATCTGATGGGAAACATAAGAAAGACCCTCGTAGTCATGGCCACCGCTCCGAACTCGAATATTCATGCCATGTTTTTTAGCGCAGTGAACAGTGGCCTGGATTTGGGCTTCCTGCGAGGGCGTAACAATAACAAGAGGTTTTGGGGTGGCGGGTGTTGTGAATCTCAGATTTCGTATCGAGAACTGCAAGATGGATGTGTACGAAGAGTTTTGTGAAGTGTAAATTACTTTGGAGATTGAGGTGGAGTTTGGAGAATGAAGGGAAAGACATTGAAGAAAATTCTCATGGGCATGAGCATGAGCTGAAGAAGCTGCCCAAGAAATGAAGCAGAGAATAGAAAGAAGTGAAAGCACTGAAGCCATTGGAGTAGCCTTCATTTTTTGTATTGCTGAATGCTAGCTGATGATGATAGAATGGGATGAAAGGCCTGTTATTTATAGTACGGAGTGTTTTTGATCGAGGGTGCTTCTTGTACGTGTTGCGATCAGGAATACGACTTCTCCAGCCCGCCCTCTAGATTTGAAGTCCATGCATCAACCAACGCGCTGGCTAGAAATGTAAATGGAGGAGGTCCATCAACGCACGCGAATACAATTGCATATGTTGGTATAAATTTCTTGGAACTAGTCCATCACTATTTTCATATATATATATATATATATATATGCACATCTGGTCATCAGTCAACGTTCATATATAGCTGTTGACGTTTATTTTTTTAACATTTGCTGGAAGTCCATCACCATTCCATTAGACTCTTCGAAAGTCTCAATATTTATATACCTGAAATTAAGTGTTCTTGATTAGTCAACGGTCATGGAATGGGTTAAGATTCAACGCGTACATAGAACAACGAGGGGGGTTTTGATTGGGTTTTTCTCCGATCCCGGTCGAGAGTGAGTTCGTTCTTCTTGGGTCTAATCATATGGATGGTTCGCGCGGTCGTTTTCGGCTGCTCTATGTATGGGCTTAGAGCCAGCCTCCAATTCTCTCTCTCTCCGTGGCAACGTTGCCATTGCTGCTGCTGCTGATGTATGTATGTATAATTCCGCCCGAACTTCTTGCAGGTGATCTTCAAGCCCCAGTGATGGAGCATTCATGTTCGAAGCCCTGATTAAACCGCTCAGATTCATTCTCCTTTTCCTTAATTTCCGTCCGCATCACAGAAGACGCCTCTAGAGCGGGGCCTTTTGCACTAATCCTATCTCGTTGCTGTGGGGAGCTCTATCATAAGGCCAACCATGCCTTTGCCTTCGTACCCGAAATGTTTTTTTTCGAACAAGTTTTAGATTTTTTGAAACCCAGCAATAGGTAAAAAAGTTTTTTTAAAATTTTTTTTTTTTTACATCTTATTTTTATTTTAAAAAACGCCATGGCTCATATAGAAAATAGAATATCGGTAAGAAGAACGGGCCAGTATCAACTGCCCTAGCGAATTTCAGAAAATATAAAACAAGTCAGTTTAATAAATAAAAAAAAAAAATGAATTGAACAATTAAGGATAAAATCAGAAAACTTTTGATGCTTAAAATTTTAAAAACTCTATATGTTATTTTCAAAATCCATGTACAGTTTTCAATTCCTTTTCTAAAAAGAATATCCTGTTCCAGGTGAGAAAAGAAGGCACATTAGACAAAAAATGCCCAAAATAATTAACGTATGGGTTTAGCAAAAAAAATAATTGTAGGAACAAAGAACTGTAGAACGAGCTAATCTTTTTTGAAACCTTACACGATTTTGAGGCCTATATATATATATATATATGTATGTATATATATTTGGAAAAGAGGCCTCGGTCAGAATGAGAAAAGTGGCCGTTACAAAAAAAAAAAAAAGAAGCCGAAATCAGCGCACTAGTTTATTTTAGGGGAATAAAAAGCTATTTAAAATTTTTTTAAATGAAAATAAAAAATTAAAAAAAAGCCTCATTTACCATATCATCTAACTCTAATTAACTTCTAACACCACAAAATAACTAGAGTTAGAATGACTTAGAGGGCTGTTTGGTAGCAGTGCTTATTAGCACATTACATCAACATTCTCCCCCTTGATGTGCTGCTCCATAACACCAAGTAGTTCTCTGAAACGCTGGAATTTTTCTTTGGGAAGAGCCTTAGTAAATATATCAGCAATTTGTTCGTCTGTCCGGCAGAATTTAAGCTGCACTTCACCTTGTTCAATTGCTTCTCGAATGAAATGATGCTTAATTGCAATGTGTCTTGTGCGACTATGATAAACAGGATTCTTTGCCATTGCAATAGCTGATTTGTTATCACAATACAGCTCAGTTCCTTCCTCTTGTTTTTCTCCAACATCTTCAAGTATTCTTCGAAGCCAAATTGCTTGAGAGGTTGCCATTGCAGCTGAAACATATTCAGCTTCTGCAGATGATTGTGCGACCGATTGTTGGTTCTTCGATGCCCAAGAAAATACTCCACTACCCAAAGAAAAAACATACTGATGTGCTCTTCATATCATCCACACTGCCGCCCCAATCACTATCACAATACCCCTTCAATTTTAACTCAAAACCTTTGCTATACTTGATGCCATAGTTGGTTGTGCCTCGAACATACCTCACGACTCTTTTTGCAGCCCCAAAGTGACTTTGGCTGGGACTATTCATGAACCTGGACAATAAACTTGCGGCATACATAATATCTGGCCTTGTGGCTGTGAGATACAACAAGTTCCCAACCAAAGTTCTATACAAAGTAGCATAAACTTTTTTCTCTCCATCTTCCTTCGTAAGTTTTTCATTAACAACAAGGGGTGTAGTCATTGGTTTACATCCACTCATCCCAAACTTCTTCAAAATATTTTCAGCATACTTCTTTTGTGAAATAAACACACCATCTTCATCTTGAAAAATTTCCATTCCAAGAAAGTGATGTAGCAGCCCCATATCACCCATTTCATACTTCTTCATCATCTCAATTTTAAATTCTCCAATCATTTTTCTCATTGTTACCGGTAAATAACAAGTCATCAACATATAAAGCAACAATAAGAATTGACTGACCTTGAGTTTTCACATATAAGGTTGGCTCGCTCTTACTCTTGTTGAATCCTTCGTCATTGAAATAGGAATCAATCTGGCTGTACCATGCTCTTGGAGCTTGCTTCAGCCCATATAATGCTTTCTTCAATTGGTAGACTTTATCTTCTTCTCCTTGGATGACAAACCCTTGAGGTTGATCAACATAAACTTCTTCATTCAGCTCTCCATTCGAAAAGGCAGATTTTACATCAAGTTGACACAATGACCAACCCTTTCGAGCTGCTAATGAAATAAGAGCTCGAATGGTGTCAAGTCGAGCAACCGGAGCAAAAGTTTCTTGAAAACCAACTCCGGGCTGTTGTGAATACCCTTTTGCAACCAGCCTTGCCTTGTTTCTTTGAAATGAACCATCTGAATTCAACTTCACACCAATGATCTCCTTGTTTTGTGGTTTTAACTAGTTCCCAAGTATTGTTCTTTTCAATAACTTTGATTTCTTCTTCCGTAGCTTTCCTCCATGCTTCCTCTTTGATTGCATCTTCAAAAGTTTCAGGTTCCACCTTACAAAAATTACATCTAGCATACACATCACTCAAACTCCTCATTTTTCTTGGAGTTGAGCTTGGTGAAGATGAGCTAGAACTTGCGCTTGCACTTGGGGAAGAGCTAGGGGAGGATAATGAAGCTGCCCTTGGTGAGGATTGAGGTGAATCTTCATTTTCTTCATCCTCATGAGCTGGATTTTCTTGCTCCTCATCAACTAGGACAGTTTGCTTCTCAACTTTGACTTGCTCCCAATTCCGTGAAGCATTTTCACCAAACTACACATCTCGGCTGATTACAATATGATTTTTCCTCAAGCTGTACAGTCGATAGCCCTTAGATTTGCTGCTATACCCCACAAAAATACATTGCTCACTTGTTTCATCCAATTTTCTTCTTCTTTCCTTTGGAATCTGAGAATAGCAAACACATCCAAATACTTTGAGATGCTTCACTGATGGTTTTCTGCCACTCCAAGCTTCTATGGGAGTTTGATTCCAAATGGCTTTGGTAGGACATTTATTTATCAAATAAACAGCCGTGCAGACAGCTTCAGCCCAAAATGTCTTTGGTAGCCCTTTTTCATACACCACAGACCTGGCCATCTCCGTCACCGT
Source organism: Euryodendron excelsum (assembly GCA_033060915.1). Classification (NCBI taxonomy): domain Eukaryota; kingdom Viridiplantae; phylum Streptophyta; class Magnoliopsida; order Ericales; family Pentaphylacaceae; genus Euryodendron; species Euryodendron excelsum. The sequence continues at coordinate 3,727,800 of CM065382.1, forward strand.
TTGATTCTTCCTCTCGGATACTCCATTTTGTTGTGGAGTATATCGCACTGTTAGTTGCCTTTCTACACCTTCATCTTCACAAAATTTATCAAACTCCTTAGAGTTGTATTCTTTGCCTCTATCACTTCTCAAAATCTTTATGTAATGCCCACTTTGCTTCTCCACCATACTTTTGAATTTCTTGAAGGTTATAAACACTTCGGATCTTTCCTTCATGAAATACACCCGCGTCATTCTTGTGTAGTCATCAATGAAGAGAATGAAATACTTGTTTTGGGCATGAGAAGGAGTATCCATAGGACCACACACATCCGTATGAACTAACTCCAATATTTCTTTGGCTCTCCATGCAACTCCTTTAGGAAATGGTTGCCGATGATGCTTTCCAAGTGCGCATCCTTCGCAAACATCATGAACTTCTTCAATATTGGGAAGACCACGGACCATGTGCTTTTGGTGAAGCAACTTGAGACTATGAAAGTTCAAGTGTCCAAGTCTTCGATGCCACAACCATGATTCATCGTGCACATGAGCCTTTAAAGCAACATTCTTAGCATAATTGAATGTAAGCGGAAAGCTTCGATTCTTCTCCATTTGAGTTTTTGCCACAACTTGACTTGGATCATTTCTATCATAAATGGCGCAGCTGTTAGCTTAAAAATGGACTGCATATCCATGTTCTACAAGCTGTCCAACACTGAGCAGATTTTGATCTAAGTCCGGAACAAGTAACACATTTTGAATTAGCTTCATCCCCTTCTTGGTTTCAACTCCAATGGTTCCTTTCCCTTTGGCGTTCACCGATGCTCCATTTCCCATCTTTACTTGGGAATCAACCGAAGTATCCATGTCCAAGAGAAGGGACTTATCTCCAGTCACGTGATTGCTACAACCACTATCAATGTACCAAACATTATTCTTGTGTTCTGAGGCTGCTTGACAAGCATGAAACAAATGTCCTTCACCTTCTTTCTCCTCAGAGAAATTAGCTTGCTGATTTCCCTTGACTTTGCAATCCTTTTGTAGGTGCCCAAAATTCTTGCATTTGTAACATTGTGGTTGCCCCCGAAACCAACAATCTATCTCAAGATGACTGCTCTTGCTGCAAATTCTGCATCTTCTTGTGTTTTCTTCAACATTTGAGCCTCTTTCGTAATTGTTACTTCTACCTCTTCCCCTTGAATTTCTTCCTCTTTCTCTTGAACTCCTTCCTCTTCCATTTCCTCTTCCTTGTCTTCCACCTCTTGATGATTCCCCTTTTGTTTGTTCACCAATTGATGATTCTCCACGAACTTTTGAGTTTACATTAATTTTGGACTGAAATGCACTTTCAAGAGGGTTCTCTAAATGCTCCAATAACCTTTGTTCATGAGCTTTCAAGGAACCAATTAATTCTTGAACACTCATTTCGGAGATGTTCTTTGTTTCTTCAATAATGCCCACCATGGTATCATATTTTTCTGGTAAACTAACCAGAATTTTCTCAACAATTCTCCTTTCTTCAAGTTTCTCACCATAGGACTTCATTTGGTTAACAATTTCTTTGATTTTAGAGAAATAATCATTCAAAGTTTTAGATTCCTTCATCTTTAAATTTTCTGACTCTCTTCTAAGAGTTTGGAGTTTAACAGCCCTTACCTTTTGGTTTCCTTGAAATCCTTCTTCTGGAATGTCCCAAGCTTCCTTAGCTTTGGTGGCTTCAATGATTCTTGGAAATAACTCATCAGAGAGTCCTTGCTGGATGAAGAAAAGGGCTTTAGCATCCCTTCTTTTGCTCTCATTCAGCTGCTCCTCTTGTGCTCGAGTTCGTGTTGTCGACGTCGACGACGAGGGTTCAACATACCCGTTTTCCACAAAGCTCCATAACCCTTGTGATTGGAAGAGAGTCTTCACCTTCACACACCAGGAATCATAGTTTTCTCCAGCTAATATTGGTATAGATGGCTGTTGAACACTCATGTTTTGGTTGCATGGTGTAGCCATGGCGATTTTTTTGCGGCTTTCTCTACACAAACCCCTTTTCTTTTTCACCTTCTTTTCTTCAAACACAGCTGCTGCACGAACCTGCTCTGATACCAATTTGTTGGGTTTTTTTTTTTTTTTTTTTTTTTTTTTGTTTGCAGCAACTATATGAACATCACATGGAAAACCAAAGCTCAAACACACAAGAACATCAAATCTGATTTTCGGCAGTAAAACAGGGGAAGAAAGAGGGCTAGACAGAGTTGTAAGCTCACTCCTGATTTCTTCAAAAGTCTTCCTTACATCCAGCTAGCTCTACCATGTCATCTAACTCTAATTAGCTCCTAACACCACAAAATAACTAGAGTTAGAATGACTTAGAGGGCTGTTTGGTAGCAGTGCTTATTAGCACATTACATCAACACAAACAGTTCATTCTTAGATCTTCCAAACCAGTTATGGTCGAAAGACCCAAGAATTTGCCCGACCACTTAATTCAAATCTTCTGGGACTAGACAGTACTAGAGCACTGACTGAATTGCAGAGATCATCGCCTGCATTTTTGCTAAAAAAGAAACTGAAGACTTTTGCTAATCAATTAAACGGAGCCAGCTTCGCGGTTGAAGTATGCCTTTTATTAAGCCACAGCATTAATTAATCACATGCTAATCTATCTACTCGTAGTCAATAAATTAAGCAAATAGTTGTTACTTGAGATAGTCATGTGAGGTGAAGGAACCAAAAATGGAAGGCATAGGGTAGGAAAGGTGGAAAAAGAAAAAGAAGGAGAAGAAAAAAAAGGAATGGTTGTACTTGCAACAGGGAAGTATTCAAACCAAATTCCAAACAAGGAAGCCGCATTAGAGTTATTGGCAAAAAAATGAAATAAAAAAAACAAGTGCACTTTTATTAAAAGCGAGATTATTACATATGTAACAGCACAAACATTGGCTTAACATCCCTGGGTCAGTTATTTATTATGCCTAGCTTTGTATCAATAAAAGAATTTATTAGGGGTTAATCTTTGTTGCCGGAGGATCTCTAACCACAACTACTCTTCTCCCACGATCATAGAGCCGGAATGCTTTGTTCGTTCTTGAAGAAATTACCTGGATCAACCATGGTCTTCACATATACCAACCTTTTGAAGTTATCCTTGAAATACTTAAAACCCCAAGTGCTTGCCTGTGCGTAGCTTGCGCTGCCTTTGTTACTCATTCCCAAGTCAAGATCCCTATAGTTGATATATGCAAGCCTTGGAGACTTGGAAACGTAGGGAGCCATGAAACTATAAAACTTTCGGATCCAAGTCATATGCTTATTCATTGCGGCTGTCCCTTCTTCGACCCAGGTCACCGTATAAAGGAGGCAGTACTTGGTCCCCGACCTATGAGCGAAAGCTGTTTCAGATTCCGAAATCTCACTGATCCTTCCACCATAAGGAAAGAAATGAAGTTCAGACGACTCAACGTCCTTTTCATTGTATCTTTTCCAAATTCGTTCGAGCCCTTCTTCAGAAATGGGTTCCGTCACGTAATCCGATTTTCCTTTGAAATTAGTGTCCGCCACAGCAGTCCTGTCCAGCAAAGCATCGAGCGGCTCTCCGCTAAAACCACTAAAGTAGAGAGTTGATTCGATCCAGCTCATTTCAGTACAGTCTGATCTCACCAGGCCCAACTCAGGGAAGCTTTCTTGCATCAACGGAAGGAGCGTGTCAACTCCACCAAGGAACAAAGAATGGAATGATGCTTGTATTGTTCTCTTTCCGTCTTGGCTGGAATTCACGCTTGTTACGGAGAGTCTGAGCATCAGGTTTTCATCAATCGTGTGTCTGCAATGTATTGCCATCGATGTACAAGCTTGGTTGCATTTAAGGTTCTAGTTACTGTGAAAACGGTCACGGTTGGCGGAAGAGGAACCAGCCTTATCTTCCATGCAAGAACGACGCCAAAACTAGCACCTCCGCCTCCTCTAATGGCCCAAAAGAGGTCTTCCCCCATGGCTTTTCTGTCGAGAATTCTGCCCTTCACGTCAACTAACCGAGCATCAATGATGTTATCGACGGCAAGGCCATGTTTGCGCGCGATCATGCCCCACCCTCCCCCACTGTAGTGCCCACCAACACCCACGGTAGGGCAAATGCCAGCGGTGAAGCCGTGAGTCCTACTTTTCTCAGCAATCCGGTAGTAAACTTCACCGTTGTTTGCGCCAGCTTGAACCCATGCGGTGCTACTTTCGATGTCGACAGTGATAGACCGAAAATTTATCAGATCAATCATCACAAAGGGCATCTGATGGGAAACATAAGAAAGACCCTCGTAGTCATGGCCACCGCTCCGAACTCGAATATTCATGCCATGTTTTTTAGCGCAGTGAACAGTGGCCTGGATTTGGGCTTCCTGCGAGGGCGTAACAATAACAAGAGGTTTTGGGGTGGCGGGTGTTGTGAATCTCAGATTTCGTATCGAGAACTGCAAGATGGATGTGTACGAAGAGTTTTGTGAAGTGTAAATTACTTTGGAGATTGAGGTGGAGTTTGGAGAATGAAGGGAAAGACATTGAAGAAAATTCTCATGGGCATGAGCATGAGCTGAAGAAGCTGCCCAAGAAATGAAGCAGAGAATAGAAAGAAGTGAAAGCACTGAAGCCATTGGAGTAGCCTTCATTTTTTGTATTGCTGAATGCTAGCTGATGATGATAGAATGGGATGAAAGGCCTGTTATTTATAGTACGGAGTGTTTTTGATCGAGGGTGCTTCTTGTACGTGTTGCGATCAGGAATACGACTTCTCCAGCCCGCCCTCTAGATTTGAAGTCCATGCATCAACCAACGCGCTGGCTAGAAATGTAAATGGAGGAGGTCCATCAACGCACGCGAATACAATTGCATATGTTGGTATAAATTTCTTGGAACTAGTCCATCACTATTTTCATATATATATATATATATATATGCACATCTGGTCATCAGTCAACGTTCATATATAGCTGTTGACGTTTATTTTTTTAACATTTGCTGGAAGTCCATCACCATTCCATTAGACTCTTCGAAAGTCTCAATATTTATATACCTGAAATTAAGTGTTCTTGATTAGTCAACGGTCATGGAATGGGTTAAGATTCAACGCGTACATAGAACAACGAGGGGGGTTTTGATTGGGTTTTTCTCCGATCCCGGTCGAGAGTGAGTTCGTTCTTCTTGGGTCTAATCATATGGATGGTTCGCGCGGTCGTTTTCGGCTGCTCTATGTATGGGCTTAGAGCCAGCCTCCAATTCTCTCTCTCTCCGTGGCAACGTTGCCATTGCTGCTGCTGCTGATGTATGTATGTATAATTCCGCCCGAACTTCTTGCAGGTGATCTTCAAGCCCCAGTGATGGAGCATTCATGTTCGAAGCCCTGATTAAACCGCTCAGATTCATTCTCCTTTTCCTTAATTTCCGTCCGCATCACAGAAGACGCCTCTAGAGCGGGGCCTTTTGCACTAATCCTATCTCGTTGCTGTGGGGAGCTCTATCATAAGGCCAACCATGCCTTTGCCTTCGTACCCGAAAAATGTTTTTTTTTTTTTCGAACAAGTTTTAGATTTTTTGAAACCCAGCAATAGGTAAAAAAGTTTTTTTAAAATTTTTTTTTTTTACATCTTATTTTTATTTTAAAAAACGCCATGGCTCATATAGAAAATAGAATATCGGTAAGAAGAACGGGCCAGTATCAACTGCCCTAGCGAATTTCAGAAAATATAAAACATCAGTTTAATAAATAAAAAAAAAAATGAATTGAACAATTAAGGATAAAATCAGAAAACTTTTGATGCTTAAAATTTTAAAAACTCTATATGTTATTTTCAAAATCCATGTACAGTTTTCAATTCCTTTTCTAAAAAGAATATCCTGTTCCAGGTGAGAAAAGAAGGCACATTAGACAAAAAATGCCCAAAATAATTAACGTATGGGTTTAGCAAAAAAAAATAATTGTAGGAACAAAGAACTGTAGAACGAGCTAATCTTTTTTGAAACCTTACACGATTTTGAGGCCTATATATATATATATATATATGTATGTATATATATTTGGAAAAGAGGCCTCGGTCAGAATGAGAAAAGTGGCCGTTACAAAAAAAAAAAAAAGAAGCCGAAATCAGCGCACTAGTTTATTTTAGGGGAATAAAAAGCTATTTAAAATTTTTTTAAATGAAAATAAAAAATTAAAAAAAAGCCTCATTTACCATATCATCTAACTCTAATTAACTTCTAACACCACAAAATAACTAGAGTTAGAATGACTTAGAGGGCTGTTTGGTAGCAGTGCTTATTAGCACATTACATCAACATTCTCCCCCTTGATGTGCTGCTCCATAACACCAAGTAGTTCTCTGAAACGCTGGAATTTTTCTTTGGGAAGAGCCTTAGTAAATATATCAGCAATTTGTTCGTCTGTCCGGCAGAATTTAAGCTGCACTTCACCTTGTTCAATTGCTTCTCGAATGAAATGATGCTTAATTGCAATGTGTCTTGTGCGACTATGATAAACAGGATTCTTTGCCATTGCAATAGCTGATTTGTTATCACAATACAGCTCAGTTCCTTCCTCTTGTTTTTCTCCAACATCTTCAAGTATTCTTCGAAGCCAAATTGCTTGAGAGGTTGCCATTGCAGCTGAAACATATTCAGCTTCTGCAGATGATTGTGCGACCGATTGTTGGTTCTTCGATGCCCAAGAAAATACTCCACTACCCAAAAAAAAAACATAACCTGATGTGCTCTTCATATCATCCACACTGCCGCCCCAATCACTATCACAATACCCCTTCAATTTTAACTCAAAACCTTTGCTATACTTGATGCCATAGTTGGTTGTGCCTCGAACATACCTCACGACTCTTTTTGCAGCCCCAAAGTGACTTTGGCTGGGACTATTCATGAACCTGGACAATAAACTTGCGGCATACATAATATCTGGCCTTGTGGCTGTGAGATACAACAAGTTCCCAACCAAAGTTCTATACAAAGTAGCATAAACTTTTTTCTCTCCATCTTCCTTCGTAAGTTTTTCATTAACAACAAGGGGTGTAGTCATTGGTTTACATCCACTCATCCCAAACTTCTTCAAAATATTTTCAGCATACTTCTTTTGTGAAATAAACACACCATCTTCATCTTGAAAAATTTCCATTCCAAGAAAGTGATGTAGCAGCCCCATATCACCCATTTCATACTTCTTCATCATCTCAATTTTAAATTCTCCAATCATTTTCTCATTGTTACCGGTAAATAACAAGTCATCAACATATAAAGCAACAACAATAAGAATTGACTGACCTTGAGTTTTCACATATAAGGTTGGCTCGCTCTTACTCTTGTTGAATCCTTCGTCATTGAAATAGGAATCAATCTGGCTGTACCATGCTCTTGGAGCTTGCTTCAGCCCATATAATGCTTTCTTCAATTGGTAGACTTTATCTTCTTCTCCTTGGATGACAAACCCTTGAGGTTGATCAACATAAACTTCTTCATTCAGCTCTCCATTCGAAAAGGCAGATTTTACATCAAGTTGACACAATGACCAACCCTTTCGAGCTGCTAATGAAATAAGAGCTCGAATGGTGTCAAGTCGAGCAACCGGAGCAAAAGTTTCTTGAAAACCAACTCCGGGCTGTTGTGAATACCCTTTTGCAAACCAGCCTTGCCTTGTTTCTTTGAAATGAACCATCTGAATTCAACTTCACACCAATGATCTCCTTGTTTTGTGGTTTTTCAACTAGTTCCCAAGTATTGTTCTTTTCAATAACTTTGATTTCTTCTTTCCGTAGCTTTCCTCCATGCTTCCTCTTTGATTGCATCTTCAAAAGTTTCAGGTTCCACCTTACAAAAATTACATCTAGCATACACATCACTCAAACTCCTCATTTTTCTTGGAGTTGAGCTTGGTGAAGATGAGCTAGAACTTGCGCTTGCACTTGGGGAAGAGCTAGGGGAGGATAATGAAGCTGCCCTTGGTGAGGATTGAGGTGAATCTTCATTTTCTTCATCCTCATGAGCTGGATTTTCTTGCTCCTCATCAACTAGGACAGTTTGCTTCTCAACTTTGACTTGCTCCCAATTCCGTGAAGCATTTTCACCAAACTACACATCTCGGCTGATTACAATATGATTTTTCCTCAAGCTGTACAGTCGATAGCCCTTAGATTTGCTGCTATACCCCACAAAAATACATTGCTCACTTGTTTCATCCAATTTTCTTCTTCTTTCCTTTGGAATCTGAGAATAGCAAACACATCCAAATACTTTGAGATGCTTCACTGATGATGGTTTTCTGCCACTCCAAGCTTCTATGGGAGTTTGATTCCAAATGGCTTTGGTAGGACATTTATTTATCAAATAAACAGCCGTGCAGACAGCTTCAGCCCAAAATGTCTTTGGTAGCCCTTTTTCATACACCACAGACCTGGCCATCTCCGTCACCGTTTGATTCTTCCTCTCGGATACTCCATTTTGTTGTGGAGTATATCGCACTGTTAGTTGCCTTTCTACACCTTCATCTTCACAAAATTTATCAAACTCCTTAGAGTTGTATTCTTTGCCTCTATCACTTCTCAAAATCTTTATGTAATGCCCACTTTGCTTCTCCACCATACTTTTGAATTTCTTGAAGGTTATAAACACTTCGGATCTTTCCTTCATGAAATACACCCGCGTCATTCTTGTGTAGTCATCAATGAAGAGAATGAAATACTTGTTTTGGGCATGAGAAGGAGTATCCATAGGACCACACACATCCGTATGAACTAACTCCAATATTTCTTTTTGGCTCTCCATGCAACTCCTTTAGGAAATGGTTGCCGATGATGCTTTCCAAGTGCGCATCCTTCGCAAACATCATGAACTTCTTCAATATTGGGAAGACCACGGACCATGTGCTTTTGGTGAAGCAACTTGAGACTATGAAAGTTCAAGTGTCCAAGTCTTCGATGCCACAACCATGATTCATCGTGCACATGAGCCTTTAAAGCAACATTCTTAGCATAATTGAATGTAAGCGGAAAGCTTCGATTCTTCTCCATTTGAGTTTTTGCCACAACTTGACTTGGATCATTTCTATCATAAATGGCGCAGCTGTTAGCTTAAAAATGGACTGCATATCCATGTTCTACAAGCTGTCCAACACTGAGCAGATTTTGATCTAAGTCCGGAACAAGTAACACATTTTGAATTAGCTTCATCCCCTTCTTGGTTTCAACTCCAATGGTTCCTTTCCCTTTGGCGTTCACCGATGCTCCATTTCCCATCTTTACTTGGGAATCAACCGAAGTATCCATGTCCAAGAGAAGGGACTTATCTCCAGTCACGTGATTGCTACAACCACTATCAATGTACCAAACATTATTCTTGTGTTCTGAGGCTGCTTGACAAGCATGAAACAAATGTCCTTCACCTTCTTTCTCCTCAGAGAAATTAGCTTGCTGATTTCCCTTGACTTTGCAATCCTTTTGTAGGTGCCCAAAATTCTTGCATTTGTAACATTGTGGTTGCCCCCGAAACCAACAATCTATCTCAAGATGACTGCTCTTGCTGCAAATTCTGCATCTTCTTGTGTTTTCTTCAACATTTGAGCCTCTTTCGTAATTGTTACTTCTACCTCTTCCCCTTGAATTTCTTCCTCTTTCTCTTGAACTCCTTCCTCTTCCATTTCCTCTTCCTTGTCTTCCACCTCTTGATGATTCCCCTTTTGTTTGTTCACCAATTGATGATTCTCCACGAACTTTTGAGTTTACATTAATTTTGGACTGAAATGCACTTTCAAGAGGGTTCTCTAAATGCTCCAATAACCTTTGTTCATGAGCTTTCAAGGAACCAATTAATTCTTGAACACTCATTTCGGAGATGTTCTTTGTTTCTTCAATAATGCCCACCATGGTATCATATTTTTCTGGTAAACTAACCAGAATTTTCTCAACAATTCTCCTTTCTTCAAGTTTCTCACCATAGGACTTCATTTGGTTAACAATTTCTTTGATTTTAGAGAAATAATCATTCAAAGTTTTAGATTCCTTCATCTTTAAATTTTCTGACTCTCTTCTAAGAGTTTGGAGTTTAACAGCCCTTACCTTTTGGTTTCCTTGAAATCCTTCTTCTGGAATGTCCCAAGCTTCCTTAGCTTTGGTGGCTTCAATGATTCTTGGAAATAACTCATCAGAGAGTCCTTGCTGGATGAAGAAAAGGGCTTTAGCATCCCTTCTTTTGCTCTCATTCAGCTGCTCCTCTTGTGCTCGAGTTCGTGTTGTCGACGTCGACGACGAGGGTTCACATACCCGTTTTCCACAAAGCTCCATAACCCTTGTGATTGGAAGAGAGTCTTCACCTTCACACACCAGGAATCATAGTTTTCTCCAGCTAATATTGGTATAGATGGCTGTTGAACACTCATGTTTTGGTTGCATGGTGTAGCCATGGCGATTTTTTTGCGGCTTTCTCTACACAAACCCCTTTTCTTTTTCACCTTCTTTTCTTCAAACACAGCTGCTGCACGAACCTGCTCTGATACCAATTTGTTGGTTTTTTTTTTTTTTTTTTTTTTTTTTGTTTGCAGCAACTATATGAACATCACATGGAAAACCAAAGCTCAAACACACAAGAACATCAAATCTGATTTTCGGCAGTAAAACAGGGGAAGAAAGAGGGCTAGACAGAGTTGTAAGCTCACTCCTGATTTCTTCAAAAGTCTTCCTTACATCCAGCTAGCTCTACCATGTCATCTAACTCTAATTAGCTCCTAACACCACAAAATAACTAGAGTTAGAATGACTTAGAGGGCTGTTTGGTAGCAGTGCTTATTAGCACATTACATCAACACAAACAGTTCATTCTTAGATCTTCCAAACCAGTTATGGTCGAAAGACCCAAGAATTTGCCCGACCACTTAATTCAAATCTTCTGGGACTAGACAGTACTAGAGCACTGACTGAATTGCAGAGATCATCGCCTGCATTTTTGCTAAAAAAGAAACTGAAGACTTTTGCTAATCAATTAAACGGAGCCAGCTTCGCGGTTGAAGTATGCCTTTTATTAAGCCACAGCATTAATTAATCACATGCTAATCTATCTACTCGTAGTCAATAAATTAAGCAAATAGTTGTTACTTGAGATAGTCATGTGAGGTGAAGGAACCAAAAATGGAAGGCATAGGGTAGGAAAGGTGGAAAAAGAAAAAGAAGGAGAAGAAAAAAAAGGAATGGTTGTACTTGCAACAGGGAAGTATTCAAACCAAATTCCAAACAAGGAAGCCGCATTAGAGTTATTGGCAAAAAAAAAATGAAATAAAAAAAACAAGTGCACTTTTATTAAAAGCGAGATTATTACATATGTAACAGCACAAACATTGGCTTAACATCCCTGGGTCAGTTATTTATTATGCCTAGCTTTGTATCAATAAAAGAATTTATTAGGGGTTAATCTTTGTTGCCGGAGGATCTCTAACCACAACTACTCTTCTCCCACGATCATAGAGCCGGAATGCTTTGTTCGTTCTTGAAGAAATTACCTGGATCAACCATGGTCTTCACATATACCAACCTTTTGAAGTTATCCTTGAAATACTTAAAACCCCAAGTGCTTGCCTGTGCGTAGCTTGCGCTGCCTTTGTTACTCATTCCCAAGTCAAGATCCCTATAGTTGATATATGCAAGCCTTGGAGACTTGGAAACGTAGGGAGCCATGAAACTATAAAACTTTCGGATCCAAGTCATATGCTTATTCATTGCGGCTGTCCCTTCTTCGACCCAGGTCACCGTATAAAGGAGGCAGTACTGTCCCCGACCTATGAGCGAAAGCTGTTTCAGATTCCGAAATCTCACTGATCCTTCCACCATAAGGAAAGAAATGAAGTTCAGACGACTCAACGTCCTTTTCATTGTATCTTTTCCAAATTCGTTCGAGCCCTTCTTCAGAAATGGGTTCCGTCACGTAATCCGATTTTCCTTTGAAATTAGTGTCCGCCACAGCAGTCCTGTCCAGCAAAGCATCGAGCGGCTCTCCGCTAAAACCACTAAAGTAGAGAGTTGATTCGATCCAGCTCATTTCAGTACAGTCTGATCTCACCAGGCCCAACTCAGGGAAGCTTTCTTGCATCAACGGAAGGAGCGTGTCAACTCCACCAAGGAACAAAGAATGGAATGATGCTTGTATTGTTCTCTTTCCGTCTTGGCTGGAATTCACGCTTGTTACGGAGAGTCTGAGCATCAGGTTTTCATCAATCGTGTCTGCAATGTATTGCCATCGATGTACAAGCTTGGTTGCATTTAAGGTTCTAGTTACTGTGAAAACGGTCACGGTTGGCGGAAGAGGAACCAGCCTTATCTTCCATGCAAGAACGACGCCAAAACTAGCACCTCCGCCTCCTCTAATGGCCCAAAAGAGGTCTTCCCCCATGGCTTTTCTGTCGAGAATTCTGCCCTTCACGTCAACTAACCGAGCATCAATGATGTTATCGACGGCAAGGCCATGTTTGCGCGCGATCATGCCCCACCCTCCCCCACTGTAGTGCCCACCAACACCCACGGTAGGGCAAATGCCAGCGGTGAAGCCGTGAGTCCTACTTTTCTCAGCAATCCGGTAGTAAACTTCACCGTTGTTTGCGCCAGCTTGAACCCATGCGGTGCTACTTTCGATGTCGACAGTGATAGACCGAAAATTTATCAGATCAATCATCACAAAGGGCATCTGATGGGAAACATAAGAAAGACCCTCGTAGTCATGGCCACCGCTCCGAACTCGAATATTCATGCCATGTTTTTTAGCGCAGTGACAGTGGCCTGGATTTGGGCTTCCTGCGAGGGCGTAACAATAACAAGAGGTTTTGGGGTGGCGGGTGTTGTGAATCTCAGATTTCGTATCGAGAACTGCAAGATGGATGTGTACGAAGAGTTTTGTGAAGTGTAAATTACTTTGGAGATTGAGGTGGAGTTTGGAGAATGAAGGGAAAGACATTGAAGAAAATTCTCATGGGCATGAGCATGAGCTGAAGAAGCTGCCCAAGAAATGAAGCAGAGAATAGAAAGAAGTGAAAGCACTGAAGCCATTGGAGTAGCCTTCATTTTTTGTATTGCTGAATGCTAGCTGATGATGATAGAATGGGATGAAAGGCCTGTTATTTATAGTACGGAGTGTTTTTGATCGAGGGTGCTTCTTGTACGTGTTGCGATCAGGAATACGACTTCTCCAGCCCGCCCTCTAGATTTGAAGTCCATGCATCAACCAACGCGCTGGCTAGAAATGTAAATGGAGGAGGTCCATCAACGCACGCGAATACAATTGCATATGTTGGTATAAATTTCTTGGAACTAGTCCATCACTATTTTCATATATATATATATATATATATATGCACATCTGGTCATCAGTCAACGTTCATATATAGCTGTTGACGTTTATTTTTTTAACATTTGCTGGAAGTCCATCACCATTCCATTAGACTCTTCGAAAGTCTCAATATTTATATACCTGAAATTAAGTGTTCTTGATTAGTCAACGGTCATGGAATGGGTTAAGATTCAACGCGTACATAGAACAACGAGGGGGGTTTTGATTGGGTTTTTCTCCGATCCCGGTCGAGAGTGAGTTCGTTCTTCTTGGGTCTAATCATATGGATGGTTCGCGCGGTCGTTTTCGGCTGCTCTATGTATGGGCTTAGAGCCAGCCTCCAATTCTCTCTCTCTCCGTGGCAACGTTGCCATTGCTGCTGCTGCTGATGTATGTATGTATAATTCCGCCCGAACTTCTTGCAGGTGATCTTCAAGCCCCAGTGATGGAGCATTCATGTTCGAAGCCCTGATTAAACCGCTCAGATTCATTCTCCTTTTCCTTAATTTCCGTCCGCATCACAGAAGACGCCTCTAGAGCGGGGCCTTTTGCACTAATCCTATCTCGTTGCTGTGGGGAGCTCTATCATAAGGCCAACCATGCCTTTGCCTTCGTACCCGAAATGTTTTTTTTTTTTTTTTCGAACAAGTTTTAGATTTTTTGAAACCCAGCAATAGGTAAAAAAGTTTTTTTAAAATTTTTTTTTTTTTACATCTTATTTTTATTTTAAAAAACGCCATGGCTCATATAGAAAATAGAATATCGGTAAGAAGAACGGGCCAGTATCAACTGCCCTAGCGAATTTCAGAAAATATAAAACATCAGTTTAATAAAAAAAAAAAAAAAATGAATTGAACAATTAAGGATAAAATCAGAAAACTTTTGATGCTTAAAATTTTAAAAACTCTATATGTTATTTTCAAAATCCATGTACAGTTTTCAATTCCTTTTCTAAAAAGAATATCCTGTTCCAGGTGAGAAAAGAAGGCACATTAGACAAAAAATGCCCAAAATAATTAACGTATGGGTTTAGCAAAAAAAAAAAAAATAATTGTAGGAACAAAGAACTGTAGAACGAGCTAATCTTTTTTGAAACCTTACACGATTTTGAGGCCTATATATATATATATATATATATATGTATGTATATATATTTGGAAAAGAGGCCTCGGTCAGAATGAGAAAAGTGGCCGTTACAAAAAAAAAAAAAAAAAAAAGAAGCCGAAATCAGCGCACTAGTTTATTTTAGGGGAATAAAAAGCTATTTAAAATTTTTTTAAATGAAAATAAAAAATTAAAAAAAAGCCTCATTTACCATATCATCTAACTCTAATTAACTTCTAACACCACAAAATAACTAGAGTTAGAATGACTTAGAGGGCTGTTTGGTAGCAGTGCTTATTAGCACATTACATCAACATTCTCCCCCTTGATGTGCTGCTCCATAAACACCAAGTAGTTCTCTGAAACGCTGGAATTTTTCTTTGGGAAGAGCCTTAGTAAATATATCAGCAATTTGTTCGTCTGTCCGGCAGAATTTAAGCTGCACTTCACCTTGTTCAATTGCTTCTCGAATGAAATGATGCTTAATTGCAATGTGTCTTGTGCGACTATGATAAACAGGATTCTTTGCCATTGCAATAGCTGATTTGTTATCACAATACAGCTCAGTTCCTTCCTCTTGTTTTTCTCCAACATCTTCAAGTATTCTTCGAAGCCAAATTGCTTGAGAGGTTGCCATTGCAGCTGAAACATATTCAGCTTCTGCAGATGATTGTGCGACCGATTGTTGGTTCTTCGATGCCCAAGAAAAATACTCCACTACCCAAAGAAAAAACATAACCTGATGTGCTCTTCATATCATCCACACTGCCGCCCCAATCACTATCACAATACCCCTTCAATTTTAACTCAAAACCTTTGCTATACTTGATGCCATAGTTGGTTGTGCCTCGAACATACCTCACGACTCTTTTTGCAGCCCCAAAGTGACTTTGGCTGGGACTATTCATGAACCTGGACAATAAACTTGCGGCATACATAATATCTGGCCTTGTGGCTGTGAGATACAACAAGTTCCCAACCAAAGTTCTATACAAAGTAGCATAAACTTTTTTCTCTCCATCTTCCTTCGTAAGTTTTTCATTAACAACAAGGGGTGTAGTCATTGGTTTACATCCACTCATCCCAAACTTCTTCAAAATATTTTCAGCATACTTCTTTTGTGAAATAAACACACCATCTTCATCTTGAAAAATTTCCATTCCAAGAAAGTGATGTAGCAGCCCCATATCACCCATTTCATACTTCTTCATCATCTCAATTTTAAATTCTCCAATCATTTTCTCATTGTTACCGGTAAATAACAAGTCATCAACATATAAAGCAACAATAAGAATTGACTGACCTTGAGTTTTCACATATAAGGTTGGCTCGCTCTTACTCTTGTTGTTGAATCCTTCGTCATTGAAATAGGAATCAATCTGGCTGTACCATGCTCTTGGAGCTTGCTTCAGCCCATATAATGCTTTCTTCAATTGGTAGACTTTATCTTCTTCTCCTTGGATGACAAACCCTTGAGGTTGATCAACATAAACTTCTTCATTCAGCTCTCCATTCGAAAAGGCAGATTTTACATCAAGTTGACACAATGACCAACCCTTTCGAGCTGCTAATGAAATAAGAGCTCGAATGGTGTCAAGTCGAGCAACCGGAGCAAAAGTTTCTTGAAAACCAACTCCGGGCTGTTGTGAATACCCTTTTGCAACCAGCCTTGCCTTGTTTCTTTGAAATGAACCATCTGAATTCAACTTCACACCAATGATCTCCTTGTTTTGTGGTTTTTCAACTAGTTCCCAAGTATTGTTCTTTTCAATAACTTTGATTTCTTCTTCCGTAGCTTTCCTCCATGCTTCCTCTTTGATTGCATCTTCAAAAGTTTCAGGTTCCACCTTACAAAAATTACATCTAGCATACACATCACTCAAACTCCTCATTTTTCTTGGAGTTGAGCTTGGTGAAGATGAGCTAGAACTTGCGCTTGCACTTGGGGAAGAGCTAGGGGAGGATAATGAAGCTGCCCTTGGTGAGGATTGAGGTGAATCTTCATTTTCTTCATCCTCATGAGCTGGATTTTCTTGCTCCTCATCAACTAGGACAGTTTGCTTCTCAACTTTGACTTGCTCCCAATTCCGTGAAGCATTTTCACCAAACTACACATCTCGGCTGATTACAATATGATTTTTCCTCAAGCTGTACAGTCGATAGCCCTTAGATTTGCTGCTATACCCCACAAAAATACATTGCTCACTTGTTTCATCCAATTTTCTTCTTCTTTCCTTTGGAATCTGAGAATAGCAAACACATCCAAATACTTTGAGATGCTTCACTGATGGTTTTCTGCCACTCCAAGCTTCTATGGGAGTTTGATTCCAAATGGCTTTGGTAGGACATTTATTTATCAAATAAACAGCCGTGCAGACAGCTTCAGCCCAAAATGTCTTTGGTAGCCCTTTTTCATACACCACAGACCTGGCCATCTCCGTCACCGTTTGATTCTTCCTCTCGGATACTCCATTTTGTTGTGGAGTATATCGCACTGTTAGTTGCCTTTCTACACCTTCATCTTCACAAAATTTATCAAACTCCTTAGAGTTGTATTCTTTGCCTCTATCACTTCTCAAAATCTTTATGTAATGCCCACTTTGCTTCTCCACCGTACTTTTGAATTTCTTGAAGGTTATAAACACTTCGGATCTTTCCTTCATGAAATACACCCGCGTCATTCTTGTGTAGTCATCAATGAAGAGAATGAAATACTTGTTTTGGGCATGAGAAGGAGTATCCATAGGACCACACACATCCGTATGAACTAACTCCAATATTTCTTTGGCTCTCCATGCAACTCCTTTAGGAAATGGTTGCCGATGATGCTTTCCAAGTGCGCATCCTTCGCAAACATCATGAACTTCTTCAATATTGGGAAGACCACGGACCATGTGCTTTTGGTGAAGCAACTTGAGACTATGAAAGTTCAAGTGTCCAAGTCTTCGATGCCACAACCATGATTCATCGTGCACATGAGCCTTTAAAGCAACATTCTTAGCATAATTGAATGTAAGCGGAAAGCTTCGATTCTTCTCCATTTGAGTTTTTGCCACAACTTGACTTGGATCATTTCTATCATAAATGGCGCAGCTGTTAGCTTAAAAATGGACTGCATATCCATGTTCTACAAGCTGTCCAACACTGAGCAGATTTTGATCTAAGTCCGGAACAAGTAACACATTTTGAATTAGCTTCATCCCCTTCTTGGTTTCAACTCCAATGGTTCCTTTCCCTTTGGCGTTCACCGATGCTCCATTTCCCATCTTTACTTGGGAATCAACCGAAGTATCCATGTCCAAGAGAAGGGACTTATCTCCAGTCACGTGATTGCTACAACCACTATCAATGTACCAAACATTATTCTTGTGTTCTGAGGCTGCTTGACAAGCATGAAACAAATGTCCTTCACCTTCTTTCTCCTCAGAGAAATTAGCTTGCTGATTTCCCTTGACTTTGCAATCCTTTTGTAGGTGCCCAAAATTCTTGCATTTGTAACATTGTGGTTGCCCCCGAAACCAACAATCTATCTCAAGATGACTGCTCTTGCTGCAAATTCTGCATCTTCTTGTGTTTTCTTCAACATTTGAGCCTCTTTCGTAATTGTTACTTCTACCTCTTCCCCTTGAATTTCTTCCTCTTTCTCTTGAACTCCTTCCTCTTCCATTTCCTCTTCCTTGTCTTCCACCTCTTGATGATTCCCCTTTTGTTTGTTCACCAATTGATGATTCTCCACGAACTTTTGAGTTTACATTAATTTTGGACTGAAATGCACTTTCAAGAGGGTTCTCTAAATGCTCCAATAACCTTTGTTCATGAGCTTTCAAGGAACCAATTAATTCTTGAACACTCATTTCGGAGATGTTCTTTGTTTCTTCAATAATGCCCACCATGGTATCATATTTTTCTGGTAAACTAACCAGAATTTTCTCAACAATTCTCCTTTCTTCAAGTTTCTCACCATAGGACTTCATTTGGTTAACAATTTCTTTGATTTTAGAGAAATAATCATTCAAAGTTTTAGATTCCTTCATCTTTAAATTTTCTGACTCTCTTCTAAGAGTTTGGAGTTTAACAGCCCTTACCTTTTGGTTTCCTTGAAATCCTTCTTCTGGAATGTCCCAAGCTTCCTTAGCTTTGGTGGCTTCAATGATTCTTGGAAATAACTCATCAGAGAGTCCTTGCTGGATGAAGAAAAGGGCTTTAGCATCCCTTCTTTTGCTCTCATTCAGCTGCTCCTCTTGTGCTCGAGTTCGTGTTGTCGACGTCGACGACGAGGGTTCAACATACCCGTTTTCCACAAAGCTCCATAACCCTTGTGATTGGAAGAGAGTCTTCACCTTTTCACACACCAGGAATCATAGTTTTCTCCAGCTAATATTGGTATAGATGGCTGTTGAACACTCATGTTTTGGTTGCATGGTGTAGCCATGGCGATTTTTTTTGCGGCTTTCTCTACACAAACCCCTTTTCTTTTTCACCTTCTTTTCTTCAAACACAGCTGCTGCACGAACCTGCTCTGATACCAATTTGTTGGGTTTTTTTTTTTTTTTTTTTTTTGTTTGCAGCAACTATATGAACATCACATGGAAAACCAAAGCTCAAACACACAAGAACATCAAATCTGATTTTCGGCAGTAAAACAGGGGAAGAAAGAGGGCTAGACAGAGTTGTAAGCTCACTCCTGATTTCTTCAAAAGTCTTCCTTACATCCAGCTAGCTCTACCATGTCATCTAACTCTAATTAGCTCCTAACACCACAAAATAACTAGAGTTAGAATGACTTAGAGGGCTGTTTGGTAGCAGTGCTTATTAGCACATTACATCAACACAAACAGTTCATTCTTAGATCTTCCAAACCAGTTATGGTCGAAAGACCCAAGAATTTGCCCGACCACTTAATTCAAATCTTCTGGGACTAGACAGTACTAGAGCACTGACTGAATTGCAGAGATCATCGCCTGCATTTTTGCTAAAAAAGAAACTGAAGACTTTTGCTAATCAATTAAACGGAGCCAGCTTCGCGGTTGAAGTATGCCTTTTATTAAGCCACAGCATTAATTAATCACATGCTAATCTATCTACTCGTAGTCAATAAATTAAGCAAATAGTTGTTACTTGAGATAGTCATGTGAGGTGAAGGAACCAAAAATGGAAGGCATAGGGTAGGAAAGGTGGAAAAAGAAAAAGAAGGAGAAGAAAAAAAAGGAATGGTTGTACTTGCAACAGGGAAGTATTCAAACCAAATTCCAAACAAGGAAGCCGCATTAGAGTTATTGGCAAAAAAATGAAATAAAAAAAACAAGTGCACTTTTATTAAAAGCGAGATTATTACATATGTAACAGCACAAACATTGGCTTAACATCCCTGGGTCAGTTATTTATTATGCCTAGCTTTGTATCAATAAAAGAATTTATTAGGGGTTAATCTTTGTTGCCGGAGGATCTCTAACCACAACTACTCTTCTCCCACGATCATAGAGCCGGAATGCTTTGTTCGTTCTTGAAGAAATTACCTGGATCAACCATGGTCTTCACATATACCAACCTTTTGAAGTTATCCTTGAAATACTTAAAACCCCAAGTGCTTGCCTGTGCGTAGCTTGCGCTGCCTTTGTTACTCATTCCCAAGTCAAGATCCCTATAGTTGATATATGCAAGCCTTGGAGACTTGGAAACGTAGGGAGCCATGAAACTATAAAACTTTCGGATCCAAGTCATATGCTTATTCATTGCGGCTGTCCCTTCTTCGACCCAGGTCACCGTATAAAGGAGGCAGTACTTGGTCCCCGACCTATGAGCGAAAGCTGTTTCAGATTCCGAAATCTCACTGATCCTTCCACCATAAGGAAAGAAATGAAGTTCAGACGACTCAACGTCCTTTTCATTGTATCTTTTCCAAATTCGTTCGAGCCCTTCTTCAGAAATGGGTTCCGTCACGTAATCCGATTTTCCTTTGAAATTAGTGTCCGCCACAGCAGTCCTGTCCAGCAAAGCATCGAGCGGCTCTCCGCTAAAACCACTAAAGTAGAGAGTTGATTCGATCCAGCTCATTTCAGTACAGTCTGATCTCACCAGGCCCAACTCAGGGAAGCTTTCTTGCATCAACGGAAGGAGCGTGTCAACTCCACCAAGGAACAAAGAATGGAATGATGCTTGTATTGTTCTCTTTCCGTCTTGGCTGGAATTCACGCTTGTTACGGAGAGTCTGAGCATCAGGTTTTCATCAATCGTGTCTGCAATGTATTGCCATCGATGTACAAGCTTGGTTGCATTTAAGGTTCTAGTTACTGTGAAAACGGTCACGGTTGGCGGAAGAGGAACCAGCCTTATCTTCCATGCAAGAACGACGCCAAAACTAGCACCTCCGCCTCCTCTAATGGCCCAAAAGAGGTCTTCCCCCATGGCTTTTCTGTCGAGAATTCTGCCCTTCACGTCAACTAACCGAGCATCAATGATGTTATCGACGGCAAGGCCATGTTTGCGCGCGATCATGCCCCACCCTCCCCCACTGTAGTGCCCACCAACACCCACGGTAGGGCAAATGCCAGCGGTGAAGCCGTGAGTCCTACTTTTCTCAGCAATCCGGTAGTAAACTTCACCGTTGTTTGCGCCAGCTTGAACCCATGCGGTGCTACTTTCGATGTCGACAGTGATAGACCGAAAATTTATCAGATCAATCATCACAAAGGGCATCTGATGGGAAACATAAGAAAGACCCTCGTAGTCATGGCCACCGCTCCGAACTCGAATATTCATGCCATGTTTTTTAGCGCAGTGAACAGTGGCCTGGATTTGGGCTTCCTGCGAGGGCGTAACAATAACAAGAGGTTTTGGGGTGGCGGGTGTTGTGAATCTCAGATTTCGTATCGAGAACTGCAAGATGGATGTGTACGAAGAGTTTTGTGAAGTGTAAATTACTTTGGAGATTGAGGTGGAGTTTGGAGAATGAAGGGAAAGACATTGAAGAAAATTCTCATGGGCATGAGCATGAGCTGAAGAAGCTGCCCAAGAAATGAAGCAGAGAATAGAAAGAAGTGAAAGCACTGAAGCCATTGGAGTAGCCTTCATTTTTTGTATTGCTGAATGCTAGCTGATGATGATAGAATGGGATGAAAGGCCTGTTATTTATAGTACGGAGTGTTTTTGATCGAGGGTGCTTCTTGTACGTGTTGCGATCAGGAATACGACTTCTCCAGCCCGCCCTCTAGATTTGAAGTCCATGCATCAACCAACGCGCTGGCTAGAAATGTAAATGGAGGAGGTCCATCAACGCACGCGAATACAATTGCATATGTTGGTATAAATTTCTTGGAACTAGTCCATCACTATTTTCATATATATATATATATATATATGCACATCTGGTCATCAGTCAACGTTCATATATAGCTGTTGACGTTTATTTTTTTAACATTTGCTGGAAGTCCATCACCATTCCATTAGACTCTTCGAAAGTCTCAATATTTATATACCTGAAATTAAGTGTTCTTGATTAGTCAACGGTCATGGAATGGGTTAAGATTCAACGCGTACATAGAACAACGAGGGGGGTTTTGATTGGGTTTTTCTCCGATCCCGGTCGAGAGTGAGTTCGTTCTTCTTGGGTCTAATCATATGGATGGTTCGCGCGGTCGTTTTCGGCTGCTCTATGTATGGGCTTAGAGCCAGCCTCCAATTCTCTCTCTCTCCGTGGCAACGTTGCCATTGCTGCTGCTGCTGATGTATGTATGTATAATTCCGCCCGAACTTCTTGCAGGTGATCTTCAAGCCCCAGTGATGGAGCATTCATGTTCGAAGCCCTGATTAAACCGCTCAGATTCATTCTCCTTTTCCTTAATTTCCGTCCGCATCACAGAAGACGCCTCTAGAGCGGGGCCTTTTGCACTAATCCTATCTCGTTGCTGTGGGGAGCTCTATCATAAGGCCAACCATGCCTTTGCCTTCGTACCCGAAATGTTTTTTTTTTTCGAACAAGTTTTAGATTTTTTGAAACCCAGCAATAGGTAAAAAAGTTTTTTTAAAATTTTTTTTTTTTTACATCTTATTTTTATTTTAAAAAACGCCATGGCTCATATAGAAAATAGAATATCGGTAAGAAGAACGGGCCAGTATCAACTGCCCTAGCGAATTTCAGAAAATATAAAACATCAGTTTAATAAATAAAAAAAAAAAATGAATTGAACAATTAAGGATAAAATCAGAAAACTTTTGATGCTTAAAATTTTAAAAACTCTATATGTTATTTTCAAAATCCATGTACAGTTTTCAATTCCTTTTCTAAAAAGAATATCCTGTTCCAGGTGAGAAAAGAAGGCACATTAGACAAAAAATGCCCAAAATAATTAACGTATGGGTTTAGCAAAAAAAAATAATTGTAGGAACAAAGAACTGTAGAACGAGCTAATCTTTTTTGAAACCTTACACGATTTTGAGGCCTATATATATATATATATATATATATATATGTATGTATATATATTTGGAAAAGAGGCCTCGGTCAGAATGAGAAAAGTGGCCGTTACAAAAAAAAAAAAAAGAAGCCGAAATCAGCGCACTAGTTTATTTTAGGGGAATAAAAAGCTATTTAAAATTTTTTTAAATGAAAAAAAAAAAATTAAAAAAAAGCCTCATTTACCATATCATCTAACTCTAATTAACTTCTAACACCACAAAATAACTAGAGTTAGAATGACTTAGAGGGCTGTTTGGTAGCAGTGCTTATTAGCACATTACATCAACATTCTCCCCCTTGATGTGCTGCTCCATAACACCAAGTAGTTCTCTGAAACGCTGGAATTTTTCTTTGGGAAGAGCCTTAGTAAATATATCAGCAATTTGTTCGTCTGTCCGGCAGAATTTAAGCTGCACTTCACCTTGTTCAATTGCTTCTCGAATGAAATGATGCTTAATTGCAATGTGTCTTGTGCGACTATGATAAACAGGATTCTTTGCCATTGCAATAGCTGATTTGTTATCACAATACAGCTCAGTTCCTTCCTCTTGTTTTTCTCCAACATCTTCAAGTATTCTTCGAAGCCAAATTGCTTGAGAGGTTGCCATTGCAGCTGAAACATATTCAGCTTCTGCAGATGATTGTGCGACCGATTGTTGGTTCTTCGATGCCCAAGAAAATACTCCACTACCCAAAGAAAAAACATAACCTGATGTGCTCTTCATATCATCCACACTGCCGCCCCAATCACTATCACAATACCCCTTCAATTTTAACTCAAAACCTTTGCTATACTTGATGCCATAGTTGGTTGTGCCTCGAACATACCTCACGACTCTTTTTGCAGCCCCAAAGTGACTTTGGCTGGGACTATTCATGAACCTGGACAATAAACTTGCGGCATACATAATATCTGGCCTTGTGGCTGTGAGATACAACAAGTTCCCAACCAAAGTTCTATACAAAGTAGCATAAACTTTTTTCTCTCCATCTTCCTTCGTAAGTTTTTCATTAACAACAAGGGGTGTAGTCATTGGTTTACATCCACTCATCCCAAACTTCTTCAAAATATTTTCAGCATACTTCTTTTGTGAAATAAACACACCATCTTCATCTTGAAAAATTTCCATTCCAAGAAAGTGATGTAGCAGCCCCATATCACCCATTTCATACTTCTTCATCATCTCAATTTTAAATTCTCCAATCATTTTCTCATTGTTACCGGTAAATAACAAGTCATCAACATATAAAGCAACAATAAGAATTGACTGACCTTGAGTTTTCACATATAAGGTTGGCTCGCTCTTACTCTTGTTGAATCCTTCGTCATTGAAATAGGAATCAATCTGGCTGTACCATGCTCTTGGAGCTTGCTTCAGCCCATATAATGCTTTCTTCAATTGGTAGACTTTATCTTCTTCTCCTTGGATGACAAACCCTTGAGGTTGATCAACATAAACTTCTTCATTCAGCTCTCCATTCGAAAAGGCAGATTTTACATCAAGTTGACACAATGACCAACCCTTTCGAGCTGCTAATGAAATAAGAGCTCGAATGGTGTCAAGTCGAGCAACCGGAGCAAAAGTTTCTTGAAAACCAACTCCGGGCTGTTGTGAATACCCTTTTGCAACCAGCCTTGCCTTGTTTCTTTGAAATGAACCATCTGAATTCAACTTCACACCAATGATCTCCTTGTTTTGTGGTTTTTCAACTAGTTCCCAAGTATTGTTCTTTTCAATAACTTTGATTTCTTCTTCCGTAGCTTTCCTCCATGCTTCCTCTTTGATTGCATCTTCAAAAGTTTCAGGTTCCACCTTACAAAAATTACATCTAGCATACACATCACTCAAACTCCTCATTTTTCTTGGAGTTGAGCTTGGTGAAGATGAGCTAGAACTTGCGCTTGCACTTGGGGAAGAGCTAGGGGAGGATAATGAAGCTGCCCTTGGTGAGGATTGAGGTGAATCTTCATTTTCTTCATCCTCATGAGCTGGATTTTCTTGCTCCTCATCAACTAGGACAGTTTGCTTCTCAACTTTGACTTGCTCCCAATTCCGTGAAGCATTTTCACCAAACTACACATCTCGGCTGATTACAATATGATTTTTCCTCAAGCTGTACAGTCGATAGCCCTTAGATTTGCTGCTATACCCCACAAAAATACATTGCTCACTTGTTTCATCCAATTTTCTTCTTCTTTCCTTTGGAATCTGAGAATAGCAAACACATCCAAATACTTTGAGATGCTTCACTGATGGTTTTCTGCCACTCCAAGCTTCTATGGGAGTTTGATTCCAAATGGCTTTGGTAGGACATTTATTTATCAAATAAACAGCCGTGCAGACAGCTTCAGCCCAAAATGTCTTTGGTAGCCCTTTTTCATACACCACACAGACCTGGCCATCTCCGTCACCGTTTGATTCTTCCTCTCGGATACTCCATTTTGTTGTGGAGTATATCGCACTGTTAGTTGCCTTTCTACACCTTCATCTTCACAAAATTTATCAAACTCCTTAGAGTTGTATTCTTTGCCTCTATCACTTCTCAAAATCTTTATGTAATGCCCACTTTGCTTCTCCACCGTACTTTTGAATTTCTTGAAGGTTATAAACACTTCGGATCTTTCCTTCATGAAATACACCCGCGTCATTCTTGTGTAGTCATCAATGAAGAGAATGAAATACTTGTTTTGGGCATGAGAAGGAGTATCCATAGGACCACACACATCCGTATGAACTAACTCCAATATTTCTTTGGCTCTCCATGCAACTCCTTTAGGAAATGGTTGCCGATGATGCTTTCCAAGTGCGCATCCTTCGCAAACATCATGAACTTCTTCAATATTGGGAAGACCACGGACCATGTGCTTTTGGTGAAGCAACTTGAGACTATGAAAGTTCAAGTGTCCAAGTCTTCGATGCCACAACCATGATTCATCGTGCACATGAGCCTTTAAAGCAACATTCTTAGCATAATTGAATGTAAGCGGAAAGCTTCGATTCTTCTCCATTTGAGTTTTTGCCACAACTTGACTTGGATCATTTCTATCATAAATGGCGCAGCTGTTAGCTTAAAAATGGACTGCATATCCATGTTCTACAAGCTGTCCAACACTGAGCAGATTTTGATCTAAGTCCGGAACAAGTAACACATTTTGAATTAGCTTCATCCCCTTCTTGGTTTCAACTCCAATGGTTCCTTTCCCTTTGGCGTTCACCGATGCTCCATTTCCCATCTTTACTTGGGAATCAACCGAAGTATCCATGTCCAAGAGAAGGGACTTATCTCCAGTCACGTGATTGCTACAACCACTATCAATGTACCAAACATTATTCTTGTGTTCTGAGGCTGCTTGACAAGCATGAAACAAATGTCCTTCACCTTCTTTCTCCTCAGAGAAATTAGCTTGCTGATTTCCCTTGACTTTGCAATCCTTTTGTAGGTGCCCAAAATTCTTGCATTTGTAACATTGTGGTTGCCCCCGAAACCAACAATCTATCTCAAGATGACTGCTCTTGCTGCAAATTCTGCATCTTCTTGTGTTTTCTTCAACATTTGAGCCTCTTTCGTAATTGTTACTTCTACCTCTTCCCCTTGAATTTCTTCCTCTTTCTCTTGAACTCCTTCCTCTTCCATTTCCTCTTCCTTGTCTTCCACCTCTTGATGATTCCCCTTTTGTTTGTTCACCAATTGATGATTCTCCACGAACTTTTGAGTTTACATTAATTTTGGACTGAAATGCACTTTCAAGAGGGTTCTCTAAATGCTCCAATAACCTTTGTTCATGAGCTTTCAAGGAACCAATTAATTCTTGAACACTCATTTCGGAGATGTTCTTTGTTTCTTCAATAATGCCCACCATGGTATCATATTTTTCTGGTAAACTCCACCAGAATTTTCTCAACAATTCTCCTTTCTTCAAGTTTCTCACCATAGGACTTCATTTGGTTAACAATTTCTTTGATTTTAGAGAAATAATCATTCAAAGTTTTAGATTCCTTCATCTTTAAATTTTCTGACTCTCTTCTAAGAGTTTGGAGTTTAACAGCCCTTACCTTTTGGTTTCCTTGAAATCCTTCTTCTGGAATGTCCCAAGCTTCCTTAGCTTTGGTGGCTTCAATGATTCTTGGAAATAACTCATCAGAGAGTCCTTGCTGGATGAAGAAAAGGGCTTTAGCATCCCTTCTTTTGCTCTCATTCAGCTGCTCCTCTTGTGCTCGAGTTCGTGTTGTCGACGTCGACGACGAGGGTTCAACATACCCGTTTTCCACAAAGCTCCATAACCCTTGTGATTGGAAGAGAGTCTTCACCTTCACACACCAGGAATCATAGTTTTCTCCAGCTAATATTGGTATAGATGGCTGTTGAACACTCATGTTTTGGTTGCATGGTGTAGCCATGGCGATTTTTTTTGCGGCTTTCTCTACACAAACCCCTTTTCTTTTTCACCTTCTTTTCTTCAAACACAGCTGCTGCACGAACCTGCTCTGATACCAATTTGTTGGGTTTTTTTTTTTTGTTTGCAGCAACTATATGAACATCACATGGAAAACCAAAGCTCAAACACACAAGAACATCAAATCTGATTTTCGGCAGTAAAACAGGGGAAGAAAGAGGGCTAGACAGAGTTGTAAGCTCACTCCTGATTTCTTCAAAAGTCTTCCTTACATCCAGCTAGCTCTACCATGTCATCTAACTCTAATTAGCTCCTAACACCACAAAATAACTAGAGTTAGAATGACTTAGAGGGCTGTTTGGTAGCAGTGCTTATTAGCACATTACATCAACACAAACAGTTCATTCTTAGATCTTCCAAACCAGTTATGGTCGAAAGACCCAAGAATTTGCCCGACCACTTAATTCAAATCTTCTGGGACTAGACAGTACTAGAGCACTGACTGAATTGCAGAGATCATCGCCTGCATTTTTGCTAAAAAAGAAACTGAAGACTTTTGCTAATCAATTAAACGGAGCCAGCTTCGCGGTTGAAGTATGCCTTTTATTAAGCCACAGCATTAATTAATCACATGCTAATCTATCTACTCGTAGTCAATAAATTAAGCAAATAGTTGTTACTTGAGATAGTCATGTGAGGTGAAGGAACCAAAAATGGAAGGCATAGGGTAGGAAAGGTGGAAAAAGAAAAAGAAGGAGAAGAAAAAAAAGGAATGGTTGTACTTGCAACAGGGAAGTATTCAAACCAAATTCCAAACAAGGAAGCCGCATTAGAGTTATTGGCAAAAAAAAAATGAAATAAAAAAAACAAGTGCACTTTTATTAAAAGCGAGATTATTACATATGTAACAGCACAAACATTGGCTTAACATCCCTGGGTCAGTTATTTATTATGCCTAGCTTTGTATCAATAAAAGAATTTATTAGGGGTTAATCTTTGTTGCCGGAGGATCTCTAACCACAACTACTCTTCTCCCACGATCATAGAGCCGGAATGCTTTGTTCGTTCTTGAAGAAATTACCTGGATCAACCATGGTCTTCACATATACCAACCTTTTGAAGTTATCCTTGAAATACTTAAAACCCCAAGTGCTTGCCTGTGCGTAGCTTGCGCTGCCTTTGTTACTCATTCCCAAGTCAAGATCCCTATAGTTGATATATGCAAGCCTTGGAGACTTGGAAACGTAGGGAGCCATGAAACTATAAAACTTTCGGATCCAAGTCATATGCTTATTCATTGCGGCTGTCCCTTCTTCGACCCAGGTCACCGTATAAAGGAGGCAGTACTTGGTCCCCGACCTATGAGCGAAAGCTGTTTCAGATTCCGAAATCTCACTGATCCTTCCACCATAAGGAAAGAAATGAAGTTCAGACGACTCAACGTCCTTTTCATTGTATCTTTTCCAAATTCGTTCGAGCCCTTCTTCAGAAATGGGTTCCGTCACGTAATCCGATTTTCCTTTGAAATTAGTGTCCGCCACAGCAGTCCTGTCCAGCAAAGCATCGAGCGGCTCTCCGCTAAAACCACTAAAGTAGAGAGTTGATTCGATCCAGCTCATTTCAGTACAGTCTGATCTCACCAGGCCCAACTCAGGGAAGCTTTCTTGCATCAACGGAAGGAGCGTGTCAACTCCACCAAGGAACAAAGAATGGAATGATGCTTGTATTGTTCTCTTTCCGTCTTGGCTGGAATTCACGCTTGTTACGGAGAGTCTGAGCATCAGGTTTTCATCAATCGTGTCTGCAATGTATTGCCATCGATGTACAAGCTTGGTTGCATTTAAGGTTCTAGTTACTGTGAAAACGGTCACGGTTGGCGGAAGAGGAACCAGCCTTATCTTCCATGCAAGAACGACGCCAAAACTAGCACCTCCGCCTCCTCTAATGGCCCAAAAGAGGTCTTCCCCCATGGCTTTTCTGTCGAGAATTCTGCCCTTCACGTCAACTAACCGAGCATCAATGATGTTATCGACGGCAAGGCCATGTTTGCGCGCGATCATGCCCCACCCTCCCCCACTGTAGTGCCCACCAACACCCACGGTAGGGCAAATGCCAGCGGTGAAGCCGTGAGTCCTACTTTTCTCAGCAATCCGGTAGTAAACTTCACCGTTGTTTGCGCCAGCTTGAACCCATGCGGTGCTACTTTCGATGTCGACAGTGATAGACCGAAAATTTATCAGATCAATCATCACAAAGGGCATCTGATGGGAAACATAAGAAAGACCCTCGTAGTCATGGCCACCGCTCCGAACTCGAATATTCATGCCATGTTTTTTAGCGCAGTGAACAGTGGCCTGGATTTGGGCTTCCTGCGAGGGCGTAACAATAACAAGAGGTTTTGGGGTGGCGGGTGTTGTGAATCTCAGATTTCGTATCGAGAACTGCAAGATGGATGTGTACGAAGAGTTTTGTGAAGTGTAAATTACTTTGGAGATTGAGGTGGAGTTTGGAGAATGAAGGGAAAGACATTGAAGAAAATTCTCATGGGCATGAGCATGAGCTGAAGAAGCTGCCCAAGAAATGAAGCAGAGAATAGAAAGAAGTGAAAGCACTGAAGCCATTGGAGTAGCCTTCATTTTTTGTATTGCTGAATGCTAGCTGATGATGATAGAATGGGATGAAAGGCCTGTTATTTATAGTACGGAGTGTTTTTGATCGAGGGTGCTTCTTGTACGTGTTGCGATCAGGAATACGACTTCTCCAGCCCGCCCTCTAGATTTGAAGTCCATGCATCAACCAACGCGCTGGCTAGAAATGTAAATGGAGGAGGTCCATCAACGCACGCGAATACAATTGCATATGTTGGTATAAATTTCTTGGAACTAGTCCATCACTATTTTCATATATATATATATATATATATATGCACATCTGGTCATCAGTCAACGTTCATATATAGCTGTTGACGTTTATTTTTTTAACATTTGCTGGAAGTCCATCACCATTCCATTAGACTCTTCGAAAGTCTCAATATTTATATACCTGAAATTAAGTGTTCTTGATTAGTCAACGGTCATGGAATGGGTTAAGATTCAACGCGTACATAGAACAACGAGGGGGGTTTTGATTGGGTTTTTCTCCGATCCCGGTCGAGAGTGAGTTCGTTCTTCTTGGGTCTAATCATATGGATGGTTCGCGCGGTCGTTTTCGGCTGCTCTATGTATGGGCTTAGAGCCAGCCTCCAATTCTCTCTCTCTCCGTGGCAACGTTGCCATTGCTGCTGCTGCTGATGTATGTATGTATAATTCCGCCCGAACTTCTTGCAGGTGATCTTCAAGCCCCAGTGATGGAGCATTCATGTTCGAAGCCCTGATTAAACCGCTCAGATTCATTCTCCTTTTCCTTAATTTCCGTCCGCATCACAGAAGACGCCTCTAGAGCGGGGCCTTTTGCACTAATCCTATCTCGTTGCTGTGGGGAGCTCTATCATAAGGCCAACCATGCCTTTGCCTTCGTACCCGAAATGTTTTTTTTCGAACAAGTTTTAGATTTTTTGAAACCCAGCAATAGGTAAAAAAGTTTTTTTAAAATTTTTTTTTTTTACATCTTATTTTTATTTTAAAAAACGCCATGGCTCATATAGAAAATAGAATATCGGTAAGAAGAACGGGCCAGTATCAACTGCCCTAGCGAATTTCAGAAAATATAAAACATCAGTTTAATAAATAAAAAAAAAAATGAATTGAACAATTAAGGATAAAATCAGAAAACTTTTGATGCTTAAAATTTTAAAAACTCTATATGTTATTTTCAAAATCCATGTACAGTTTTCAATTCCTTTTCTAAAAAGAATATCCTGTTCCAGGTGAGAAAAGAAGGCACATTAGACAAAAAATGCCCAAAATAATTAACGTATGGGTTTAGCAAAAAAAATAATTGTAGGAACAAAGAACTGTAGAACGAGCTAATCTTTTTGAAACCTTACACGATTTTGAGGCCTATATATATATATATATATATATATATGTATGTATATATATATTTGGAAAAGAGGCCTCGGTCAGAATGAGAAAAGTGGCCGTTACAAAAAAAAAAAAAAAGAAGCCGAAATCAGCGCACTAGTTTATTTTAGGGGAATAAAAAGCTATTTAAAATTTTTTTAAATGAAAATAAAAAATTAAAAAAAAGCCTCATTTACCATATCATCTAACTCTAATTAACTTCTAACACCACAAAATAACTAGAGTTAGAATGACTTAGAGGGCTGTTTGGTAGCAGTGCTTATTAGCACATTACATCAACATTCTCCCCCTTGATGTGCTGCTCCATAACACCAAGTAGTTCTCTGAAACGCTGGAATTTTTCTTTGGGAAGAGCCTTAGTAAATATATCAGCAATTTGTTCGTCTGTCCGGCAGAATTTAAGCTGCACTTCACCTTGTTCAATTGCTTCTCGAATGAAATGATGCTTAATTGCAATGTGTCTTGTGCGACTATGATAAACAGGATTCTTTGCCATTGCAATAGCTGATTTGTTATCACAATACAGCTCAGTTCCTTCCTCTTGTTTTTCTCCAACATCTTCAAGTATTCTTCGAAGCCAAATTGCTTGAGAGGTTGCCATTGCAGCTGAAACATATTCAGCTTCTGCAGATGATTGTGCGACCGATTGTTGGTTCTTCGATGCCCAAGAAAATACTCCACTACCCAAAGAAAAAACATAACCTGATGTGCTCTTCATATCATCCACACTGCCGCCCCAATCACTATCACAATACCCCTTCAATTTTAACTCAAAACCTTTGCTATACTTGATGCCATAGTTGGTTGTGCCTCGAACATACCTCACGACTCTTTTTGCAGCCCCAAAGTGACTTTGGCTGGGACTATTCATGAACCTGGACAATAAACTTGCGGCATACATAATATCTGGCCTTGTGGCTGTGAGATACAACAAGTTCCCAACCAAAGTTCTATACAAAGTAGCATAAACTTTTTTCTCTCCATCTTCCTTCGTAAGTTTTTCATTAACAACAAGGGGTGTAGTCATTGGTTTACATCCACTCATCCCAAACTTCTTCAAAATATTTTCAGCATACTTCTTTTGTGAAATAAACACACCATCTTCATCTTGAAAAATTTCCATTCCAAGAAAGTGATGTAGCAGCCCCATATCACCCATTTCATACTTCTTCATCATCTCAATTTTAAATTCTCCAATCATTTTCTCATTGTTACCGGTAAATAACAAGTCATCAACATATAAAGCAACAATAAGAATTGACTGACCTTGAGTTTTCACATATAAGGTTGGCTCGCTCTTACTCTTGTTGAATCCTTCGTCATTGAAATAGGAATCAATCTGGCTGTACCATGCTCTTGGAGCTTGCTTCAGCCCATATAATGCTTTCTTCAATTGGTAGACTTTATCTTCTTCTCCTTGGATGACAAACCCTTGAGGTTGATCAACAACATAAACTTCTTCATTCAGCTCTCCATTCGAAAAGGCAGATTTTACATCAAGTTGACACAATGACCAACCCTTTCGAGCTGCTAATGAAATAAGAGCTCGAATGGTGTCAAGTCGAGCAACCGGAGCAAAAGTTTCTTGAAAACCAACTCCGGGCTGTTGTGAATACCCTTTTGCAACCAGCCTTGCCTTGTTTCTTTGAAATGAACCATCTGAATTCAACTTCACACCAATGATCTCCTTGTTTTGTGGTTTTTCAACTAGTTCCCAAGTATTGTTCTTTTCAATAACTTTGATTTCTTCTTCCGTAGCTTTCCTCCATGCTTCCTCTTTGATTGCATCTTCAAAAGTTTCAGGTTCCACCTTACAAAAATTACATCTAGCATACACATCACTCAAACTCCTCATTTTTCTTGGAGTTGAGCTTGGTGAAGATGAGCTAGAACTTGCGCTTGCACTTGGGGAAGAGCTAGGGGAGGATAATGAAGCTGCCCTTGGTGAGGATTGAGGTGAATCTTCATTTTCTTCATCCTCATGAGCTGGATTTTCTTGCTCCTCATCAACTAGGACAGTTTGCTTCTCAACTTTGACTTGCTCCCAATTCCGTGAAGCATTTTCACCAAACTACACATCTCGGCTGATTACAATATGATTTTTCCTCAAGCTGTACAGTCGATAGCCCTTAGATTTGCTGCTATACCCCACAAAAATACATTGCTCACTTGTTTCATCCAATTTTCTTCTTCTTTCCTTTGGAATCTGAGAATAGCAAACACATCCAAATACTTTGAGATGCTTCACTGATGGTTTTCTGCCACTCCAAGCTTCTATGGGAGTTTGATTCCAAATGGCTTTGGTAGGACATTTATTTATCAAATAAACAGCCGTGCAGACAGCTTCAGCCCAAAATGTCTTTGGTAGCCCTTTTTCATACACCACAGACCTGGCCATCTCCGTCACCGTTTGATTCTTCCTCTCGGATACTCCATTTTGTTGTGGAGTATATCGCACTGTTAGTTGCCTTTCTACACCTTCATCTTCACAAAATTTATCAAACTCCTTAGAGTTGTATTCTTTGCCTCTATCACTTCTCAAAATCTTTATGTAATGCCCACTTTGCTTCTCCACCGTACTTTTGAATTTCTTGAAGGTTATAAACACTTCGGATCTTTCCTTCATGAAATACACCCGCGTCATTCTTGTGTAGTCATCAATGAAGAGAATGAAATACTTGTTTTGGGCATGAGAAGGAGTATCCATAGGACCACACACATCCGTATGAACTAACTCCAATATTTCTTTGGCTCTCCATGCAACTCCTTTAGGAAATGGTTGCCGATGATGCTTTCCAAGTGCGCATCCTTCGCAAACATCATGAACTTCTTCAATATTGGGAAGACCACGGACCATGTGCTTTTGGTGAAGCAACTTGAGACTATGAAAGTTCAAGTGTCCAAGTCTTCGATGCCACAACCATGATTCATCGTGCACATGAGCCTTTAAAGCAACATTCTTAGCATAATTGAATGTAAGCGGAAAGCTTCGATTCTTCTCCATTTGAGTTTTTGCCACAACTTGACTTGGATCATTTCTATCATAAATGGCGCAGCTGTTAGCTTAAAAATGGACTGCATATCCATGTTCTACAAGCTGTCCAACACTGAGCAGATTTTGATCTAAGTCCGGAACAAGTAACACATTTTGAATTAGCTTCATCCCCTTCTTGGTTTCAACTCCAATGGTTCCTTTCCCTTTGGCGTTCACCGATGCTCCATTTCCCATCTTTACTTGGGAATCAACCGAAGTATCCATGTCCAAGAGAAGGGACTTATCTCCAGTCACGTGATTGCTACAACCACTATCAATGTACCAAACATTATTCTTGTGTTCTGAGGCTGCTTGACAAGCATGAAACAAATGTCCTTCACCTTCTTTCTCCTCAGAGAAATTAGCTTGCTGATTTCCCTTGACTTTGCAATCCTTTTGTAGGTGCCCAAAAATTCTTGCATTTGTAACATTGTGGTTGCCCCCGAAACCAACAATCTATCTCAAGATGACTGCTCTTGCTGCAAATTCTGCATCTTCTTGTGTTTTCTTCAACATTTGAGCCTCTTTCGTAATTGTTACTTCTACCTCTTCCCCTTGAATTTCTTCCTCTTTCTCTTGAACTCCTTCCTCTTCCATTTCCTCTTCCTTGTCTTCCACCTCTTGATGATTCCCCTTTTGTTTGTTCACCAATTGATGATTCTCCACGAACTTTTGAGTTTACATTAATTTTGGACTGAAATGCACTTTCAAGAGGGTTCTCTAAATGCTCCAATAACCTTTGTTCATGAGCTTTCAAGGAACCAATTAATTCTTGAACACTCATTTCGGAGATGTTCTTTGTTTCTTCAATAATGCCCACCATGGTATCATATTTTTCTGGTAAACTAACCAGAATTTTCTCAACAATTCTCCTTTCTTCAAGTTTCTCACCATAGGACTTCATTTGGTTAACAATTTCTTTGATTTTAGAGAAATAATCATTCAAAGTTTTAGATTCCTTCATCTTTAAATTTTCTGACTCTCTTCTAAGAGTTTGGAGTTTAACAGCCCTTACCTTTTGGTTTCCTTGAAATCCTTCTTCTGGAATGTCCCAAGCTTCCTTAGCTTTGGTGGCTTCAATGATTCTTGGAAATAACTCATCAGAGAGTCCTTGCTGGATGAAGAAAAGGGCTTTAGCATCCCTTCTTTTGCTCTCATTCAGCTGCTCCTCTTGTGCTCGAGTTCGTGTTGTCGACGTCGACGACGAGGGTTCAACATACCCGTTTTCCACAAAGCTCCATAACCCTTGTGATTGGAAGAGAGTCTTCACCTTCACACACCAGGAATCATAGTTTTCTCCAGCTAATATTGGTATAGATGGCTGTTGAACACTCATGTTTTGGTTGCATGGTGTAGCCATGGCGATTTTTTTGCGGCTTTCTCTACACAAACCCCTTTTCTTTTTCACCTTCTTTTCTTCAAACACAGCTGCTGCACGAACCTGCTCTGATACCAATTTGTTGGGTTTTTTTTTTTTGTTTGCAGCAACTATATGAACATCACATGGAAAACCAAAGCTCAAACACACAAGAACATCAAATCTGATTTTCGGCAGTAAAACAGGGGAAGAAAGAGGGCTAGACAGAGTTGTAAGCTCACTCCTGATTTCTTCAAAAGTCTTCCTTACATCCAGCTAGCTCTACCATGTCATCTAACTCTAATTAGCTCCTAACACCACAAAATAACTAGAGTTAGAATGACTTAGAGGGCTGTTTGGTAGCAGTGCTTATTAGCACATTACATCAACACAAACAGTTCATTCTTAGATCTTCCAAACCAGTTATGGTCGAAAGACCCAAGAATTTGCCCGACCACTTAATTCAAATCTTCTGGGACTAGACAGTACTAGAGCACTGACTGAATTGCAGAGATCATCGCCTGCATTTTTGCTAAAAAAGAAACTGAAGACTTTTGCTAATCAATTAAACGGAGCCAGCTTCGCGGTTGAAGTATGCCTTTTATTAAGCCACAGCATTAATTAATCACATGCTAATCTATCTACTCGTAGTCAATAAATTAAGCAAATAGTTGTTACTTGAGATAGTCATGTGAGGTGAAGGAACCAAAAATGGAAGGCATAGGGTAGGAAAGGTGGAAAAAGAAAAAGAAGGAGAAGAAAAAAAAGGAATGGTTGTACTTGCAACAGGGAAGTATTCAAACCAAATTCCAAACAAGGAAGCCGCATTAGAGTTATTGGCAAAAAAATGAAATAAAAAAAACAAGTGCACTTTTATTAAAAGCGAGATTATTACATATGTAACAGCACAAACATTGGCTTAACATCCCTGGGTCAGTTATTTATTATGCCTAGCTTTGTATCAATAAAAGAATTTATTAGGGGTTAATCTTTGTTGCCGGAGGATCTCTAACCACAACTACTCTTCTCCCACGATCATAGAGCCGGAATGCTTTGTTCGTTCTTGAAGAAATTACCTGGATCAACCATGGTCTTCACATATACCAACCTTTTGAAGTTATCCTTGAAATACTTAAAACCCCAAGTGCTTGCCTGTGCGTAGCTTGCGCTGCCTTTGTTACTCATTCCCAAGTCAAGATCCCTATAGTTGATATATGCAAGCCTTGGAGACTTGGAAACGTAGGGAGCCATGAAACTATAAAACTTTCGGATCCAAGTCATATGCTTATTCATTGCGGCTGTCCCTTCTTCGACCCAGGTCACCGTATAAAGGAGGCAGTACTTGGTCCCCGACCTATGAGCGAAAGCTGTTTCAGATTCCGAAATCTCACTGATCCTTCCACCATAAGGAAAGAAATGAAGTTCAGACGACTCAACGTCCTTTTCATTGTATCTTTTCCAAATTCGTTCGAGCCCTTCTTCAGAAATGGGTTCCGTCACGTAATCCGATTTTCCTTTGAAATTAGTGTCCGCCACAGCAGTCCTGTCCAGCAAAGCATCGAGCGGCTCTCCGCTAAAACCACTAAAGTAGAGAGTTGATTCGATCCAGCTCATTTCAGTACAGTCTGATCTCACCAGGCCCAACTCAGGGAAGCTTTCTTGCATCAACGGAAGGAGCGTGTCAACTCCACCAAGGAACAAAGAATGGAATGATGCTTGTATTGTTCTCTTTCCGTCTTGGCTGGAATTCACGCTTGTTACGGAGAGTCTGAGCATCAGGTTTTCATCAATCGTGTCTGCAATGTATTGCCATCGATGTACAAGCTTGGTTGCATTTAAGGTTCTAGTTACTGTGAAAACGGTCACGGTTGGCGGAAGAGGAACCAGCCTTATCTTCCATGCAAGAACGACGCCAAAACTAGCACCTCCGCCTCCTCTAATGGCCCAAAAGAGGTCTTCCCCCATGGCTTTTCTGTCGAGAATTCTGCCCTTCACGTCAACTAACCGAGCATCAATGATGTTATCGACGGCAAGGCCATGTTTGCGCGCGATCATGCCCCACCCTCCCCCACTGTAGTGCCCACCAACACCCACGGTAGGGCAAATGCCAGCGGTGAAGCCGTGAGTCCTACTTTTCTCAGCAATCCGGTAGTAAACTTCACCGTTGTTTGCGCCAGCTTGAACCCATGCGGTGCTACTTTCGATGTCGACAGTGATAGACCGAAAATTTATCAGATCAATCATCACAAAGGGCATCTGATGGGAAACATAAGAAAGACCCTCGTAGTCATGGCCACCGCTCCGAACTCGAATATTCATGCCATGTTTTTTAGCGCAGTGAACAGTGGCCTGGATTTGGGCTTCCTGCGAGGGCGTAACAATAACAAGAGGTTTTGGGGTGGCGGGTGTTGTGAATCGCAGATTTCGTATCGAGAACTGCAAGATGGATGTGTACGAAGAGTTTTGTGAAGTGTAAATTACTTTGGAGATTGAGGTGGAGTTTGGAGAATGAGGGGAAAGACATTGAAGAAAATTCTCATGGGCATGAGCATGAGCTGAAGAAGCTGCCCAAGAAATGAAGCAGAGAATAGAAAGAAGTGAAAGCACTGAAGCCATTGGAGTAGCCTTCATTTTTTGTATTGCTGAATGCTAGCTGATGATGATAGAATGGGATGAAAGGCCTGTTATTTATAGTACGGAGTGTTTTTGATCGAGGGTGCTTCTTGTACGTGTTGCGATCAGGAATACGACTTCTCCAGCCCGCCCTCTAGATTTGAAGTCCATGCATCAACCAACGCGCTGGCTAGAAATGTAAATGGAGGAGGTCCATCAACGCACGCGAATACAATTGCATATGTTGGTATAAATTTCTTGGAACTAGTCCATCACTATTTTCATATATATATATATATATATATGCACATCTGGTCATCAGTCAACGTTCATATATAGCTGTTGACGTTTATTTTTTTAACATTTGCTGGAAGTCCATCACCATTCCATTAGACTCTTTGAAAGTCTCAATATTTATTTACCTGAAATTAAGTGTTCTTGATTAGTCAACGGTCATGGAATGGGTTAAGATTCAACGCGTACAAAGAACAACGAGGGGGGTTTTGATTGGGTTTTTCTCCGATCCCGGTCGAGAGTGAGTTCGTTCTTCTTGGGTCTAATCATATGGATGGTTCGCGCGGTCGTTTTCGGCTGCTCTATGTATGGGCTTAGAGCCAGCCTCCTATTCTCTCTCTCTCCGTGGCAACGTTGCCATTGCTGCTGCTGCTGATGTATGTATGTATAATTCCGCCCGAACTTCTTGCAGGTGATCTTCAAGCCCCAGTGATGGAGCATTCATGTTCGAAGCCCTGATTAAACCGCTCAGATTCATTCTCCTTTTCCTTAATTTCCGTCCGCATCACAGAAGACGCCTCTAGAGCGGGGCCTTTTGCACTAATCCTATCTCATTGCTGTGGGGAGCTCTATCATAAGGCCAACCATGCCTTTGCCTTCGTACCCGAAATGTTTTTTTTCGAACAAGTTTTAGATTTTTTGAAACCCAGCAATAGGTAAAAAAGATTTTTAAAATTTTTTTTTTACATCTTAATTTTATTTTAAAAAATGCCGTGGCTCATATAGAAAATAGAATATCGGTAAGAAGAACGGGCCAGTATCAACTACCCTAGCGAATTTCAGAAAATATAAAACATTAGTTTAATAAAAAAAAAAATGAATTGAACAATTAAGGATAAAATCAGAAAACTTTTGATGCTTAAAATTTTAAAAACTCTATATGTTATTTTCAAAATCCATGTACAGTTTTCAATTCCTTTTCTAAAAAGAATTTCCTGTTCCAGGTGAGAAAAGAAGGCACATTAGACAAAAAATGCCCAAAATAATTAACGTATGGGTTTAGCAAAAAAATAATTGTAGAAACAAAGAACTGTAGAACGAGCTAATCTTGTTTGAAACCTTACACGAATTTGAGGCCTATATATATATATATATATATGTATGTATATATATTTGGAAAAGAGGCCTCGGTCAGAATGAGAAAAGTGGCCGTAACAAAAAAAAAAAGAAGCCGAAATCAGCACACTAGTTTATTTTAGGGGAATAAAAAGCTATTTAAAATTTTTTTAAATGAAAATAAAAAATTAAAAAAAAGCCTCATTTAACATCACCACTTTAAGACCTCAAATCGTCTCTAGTAGCCCTGATGGCGAGTATCAACATTCTCATTTCCACGAAGTTGTTTCAACGAAGCCAAGACGAGGGACGCATACCTCTTTGGCTTTTTAATTTTCTACTCGGCAAGAGTTTTTCCTAATCCAAAATCTGGCACCTAGACATTAACTTCTGATAAATGACTTAGAAAACAACACACAGATGAGAAAGATAAATATCCTAATGCTATATTCTTGGGTGATTGAGTTGAAATGATTCATTGCTGAAGTTCCATACGTGCAAATTTGAAATATCAATTTATTGTTGATTTTTTCGTCTCGTTTTTATTTGTCACCGGTATATTTGGTTTGTACTTTGAAGATAAACCCAAAATTTTTAGGGTGCGTTTGGTTTTATTTTTTGTTTTTCTTTTTTGTTTTCTCAAAAATGAAAACACAAAAAAAAATACAAAAATAAATGTATTTTCTGATTCTATAACATTGATATAGTACTTTTAGCAGAACGATAACCTTTAAATTCCATCGTTAGACCATAAAAAACAAAAAACAAAAACAAAAAACAGAAACAGACAACAAAAAATCAAAAACTGATAGCACTTCCAAACATAGATTTCAAGCACATGCATAATCTCTTTCCCATCTTGCTTGTGACAGTAACTTTTCTTTCCAACCAGCAGACTTTTGATCAACTCCCTCTATCTTTGGTATAAGCAAACTGTTGGGTTTTTTTGTTTGCAGCAACTATATGAACACCACATGAAAAACCAAAGCTCAAACACATAAGAACATCAAATTTGATTTTCAGCAGTAAAACAGGGGAAGAAAGAGGGCTAGACAGAGTTGTAAGCTCACTCCTGATTTCTTCAAAAGTCTTCCTTACATCCAGCTAGCTCTACCATATCATCTAACTCTAATTAACTTCTAACACCACAAAATAACTAGAGTTAGAATGACTTAAAGGGTTGTTTGGTAGCAGTGCTTATTAGCACATTACATCAACATTCTCCCCCTTGATGTGCTGCTCCATAACACCAAGAGCCCTTTGATTATTACCATGCATCACCTCCACTTTATCATTACCAAGAACCCTTTAACTATTCCCAAGTTTCATGATTGTGCTTCAAAAATGTAATTATAAAGCCTTAACTAGTGCTTTGTTAGTGTTAATTTATGATTTTATATGTGTTTTTAGTTATGTTTTAATACTAACTAAGTTTATTATGCTTTGTATAGGTTTTGAGTATAAATGGGAGGATTTCGGATACATTTTGGACATAGGTTTTAAGAGGATGCTGCTAGAGTACAAGTTGCTAAAGCACGCGGAGCTGAAACTTTGAAAGGCCATATCTCTCAAACCAAAAAGGCTATTAGGGCCCATAATATATTGATTTCATACAACTTTTCGAGATCTACAACTTTTGTGAAGGAACACTGGCCATCCGAGGACTCGTCCGGTCGGACAGTGGCCGCGTTGGTGAAACTGCAAAAAATTGACTAAGTATGGAAGGCCGTTCGAAGCCATCTGAAAACCATCCGGAACCCCCCCACCCCCCCCCCCCCCCCCCCCCCCCGTGTCGGGGGCTGGAAACCTGTTAGGGTTAAAATTAAGGTCTTTTTAAGCCCATAGGAACTTTTTTAAGTGGGGGAGAGTTAGAAAACTTTATAGAGAGTTAGGAAACCCTAGAATTAGAGTAGTTTTAAAGATCTTTATACCTTTCAAGAACCCTAATTTTTGTATTCATTCAGTTTTTCTTCATATTCAAGATTTGATGTTCTTCCAATTGTTGTAAGTCTTCAATATGATTTTCATGTGCTTTTTTATAACTTTAAGTTGCTAAATCTTTTTCTTGGCATGGATTAAAAAGGTAAGTAGTTTACATGTAGAGATTCAAGATAGTTATTTATTTTTCAAGATTTCAAGATCTTGGATCAAGATTTATTTTTTTGCCCATGAATATCTTCGAAAACAATATTCTTGATCATATCTAGCATGTATGTATAGACTGATATGCAAACAGGGATACGTATACCTAGAATTTCTGATAAGGATATTGATTATAATTGAATATATATTCCTATTAGAAATCTATTGTTCTTGATTAAGCTTCAAACATACTTTGCAGACAGGTTTATAAACTGAGACAAGTATGAATGGGACCCTGGTATGAACACTAGTAAATAACTGAATATCAACTCCAAGAGGGTAATCAAATCTTGAGATTCTTTACTCACAACTATCTTGGGGACTTACTTATAGGCCTATTAATTGAATCAGTCCTGCTAAGACCTTTTGCTTATTGTTATCTATTCAAGTTTTCTTAGTATAAATTTATTTTCATTGCCTATAATAATCTCACAAACCAAATCTCAAATCAAAATTTTCCTTTACATTTTAGAGTTGTTTTTCTTAAGAATTCTACTTTCTTAAAGTGAGTTTTACTACATTCCATTCATATTCCCTGTGGTTCGACCTTGGACTTACCAAGATATTATTACTGCATCGCAACCACACACTGGCGGATATAAATTGTACTATTCAGGAGCGATCACTTCACCACCAATTTATTCTTATCATGAGAACTTTAGTGAAGCCCATCCTAATTCTTACCCCCACCAAGAACAAGTTCATCCAATTTCTCTCCACAATGGCACAATAGAGTTCATTCTCGATGATACACTAAAGGACACCTTACAATCATTCATGCAAATGCAAAATGGTGTAAACTCTAGGATAGAAAAAGGCCTTGAACACAAAGGTTAACTTCTTGATGATATTAAGGTTCAATTGGCCCTATTAATGCAAACCTTAGGTGTTCAAGAGGGGGAAGAGATTTTCACTCAACTTCAACCTAATTCTCATGAACAAATGCTTGGAAGTGAGTCTAATCTAACTCTTCACCAAGAGCAAGTCCATCCAATTGAGCACATCCACCACATCACTAACCGTGGGAATAAGAGCATCACCATTGATCAAACCTTCTTTCCTCAAGCCTTTGATTTTAAGGAAGACATTCTTAAGGTAAGTGAGGACATTATTGAAAATGTCTCTAAGGATGAAGAATCTAATGAGAGTGAAGAGGAGTCCAAGATTGAGGACCTAAGAAAGAGGAGAGTGAGCCTAGGGGAGAGGAAGTTAATAAGAAAAAAGAGGAGCCAAATAAGGTTACAAGTGAGTCCAATCTCACATTTCATTTAATTGAACAAATCCATCCCATTTTTACCCTTAAGAGTGAGGACATTATTAAACACATCACATTTCCCCAAGAGTGTGAGTTTAGGAAAGAAGTTCTTACGGTGAGTGAAGAAGTTGTTGAACATCTCACTAGTGATGCGGAACCCAAAAGAGAGGAGCCTATAATTAAGGCTTCCGAGCAAGACAAGAGTGAGGAAGAGGGTGATAAAGGAACTAGTGCG
Source organism: Euryodendron excelsum (assembly GCA_033060915.1). Taxonomy (NCBI): domain Eukaryota; kingdom Viridiplantae; phylum Streptophyta; class Magnoliopsida; order Ericales; family Pentaphylacaceae; genus Euryodendron; species Euryodendron excelsum. The sequence continues at coordinate 3,771,080 of CM065382.1, forward strand.
AGAGAAGACGAGTCCAAGAAGGTAAAAAATAATGAAGCGTATATTGAGGACCCTCTAAAGAGAACAATTGCCTTTGATGAAGGTCTTGAACCTTTTGATGTTGGGGATGTTCAAGTGAATAAGGATGTTACTATTTTAGAGAATGTGTCCACCATGTTAGAGGGTCAAGCGACCACTACCCTTAAACCTCTAAAATTTAGTCTTAGTACACCAACTCCTTTGAAGCTTAAACCTCTGCTTTTCGAACCAACTACCTTTCACTTAGGCAAACAACTTTAGAGAGAGAAGTTTGAGATTGAGGACTCCAAACAAGAAGAGAAGAGTGAGGATTTTGGTCTCTCAAATGTTAGGACTGTTCATGTCAAAGAGGATGATGTTGGTCTAGAGGTCATTCCTATCATATCTATAGGTTATGAGATCCATACATTTCTACCTCTAGCACCTAGTCCTATACTTCTAGAGCCTTTGGATCTCTATGCCCCAATATTAGAGCCAATCATCCTTCCCATTGCTGACCAACCAAAAGAAGGGGATGGTCAATTGTCTTATAACATGAGCTTCATTGGCATTTTTGTGCATAATCATTTTGCATTTTCTACATATCATGACACTTTTTACCCTTGTGTGCTTACATGTTCTATTATTGAGTTCATCAAAGGGGTTACCATTGTCTATTCTTACGTGTGTTTGAACTCTTTATAAGTTACACGTGTCGATGTGTGGGATGTTGACAAATTTTCACTTTGTGGTATTGGGTGATCTTCCCTTCAAGTTATGTAGGAGTAGGAGTAGTTATTTTTGTTTTTTTGTTTTCTTAGTCTGTTTTTCAGCCTAGTTTTTTAGGGGGGGGGGGGGGTGCATTCGGCACCCTAACTCTTTTTCCTTCATCTTTTCATGTCATTCCATGTCTTGTCTTCATGCATTGAGGACAATTCATCCTTCTAGTTAGGGGGAGAGTAGAGGTTTTGCTTCTATTTGTATTTTTGTTACTTTGATGTTGCACTTTGGTTTTTGTTTATTTGTGTTGCTCCCTATTCTATATAAGAAAATTAAAAAAAAAATTTCCATGATTTTCTTTAGTTAGAGGTAGAGTTTAGATTGCATATATTTCTTTTGTTACACTTCGATCTCTTTGTGGTATATTGATTCTTCTTAGGTATTATATTAAAAGATGATCTTTCCATTACTTGGGATCTTGGTAAGAGGTTGATGTATCTTATGGTCTCAGTATCATTTCCTTTTACAGTCTAACACATTCTTTCCATATTCTTCTATATTGATGTCTAGTTTACATGGTGGATGTGTTGACTCTTTGTTTTCGAGTACCATGATATGACTTGAGAGAGTGCTATTTAATATGAGAAGAGAGGAACATGTGCTTTTATTTTGCTAAGATTGATGCATTATCTCTCTATACTTGATTTCTTTATAGATTGTGCTTCATTCATGCTTAAGTAGAGGGGACCACTTTATTGTGCACAATTATGATGACGAGTATCAATCTTTACTACCTCTAGCATGTTCATCTTTACATTAGTGGAGATTATTACCTTGTGAGCTTTAGAGCATTTATCGCCTTTTGGAGCGTTTACATTTACTCAAGGATAGATTCTTCACCCTCATTTAATTCAATAGCTTCATTATGTTTGTATTTTGTTCATGAGTTGAGTTTTGATCTTGATATTGACACTTGTATTTTATGAAATGTTTGGGTTGTACAACTTTAGAAATGATCTTATACCATATTTTTCTTGATAGCCATTAGTCTTCCATTGCCAAGCCATACATTTCCCTTGACCTTTGTTGATCTTTTGCTTTTATCATTTAAAAAAATGCAAAGTAATTTCTTCTCTTGTATCACAAAGGGATGCCTATGTGAGAAAAGAGAGTGTTGCTTCATTACTAAAGTTGAAAAAAGAAAGAAAAAAAAAAAAAAGAGATCGATTTGGAAATTTCAACACAAAAAGTGCATCTTGAAGTATAAAAAAAGTAGATGTTGGAAAAAAGGGGATGATGAAAGACAAGAAGAAAAGAATGAAAAAAGGAGTTCAAAAAAAAAAGAAAAAGAAAAAAAGAGAGAAAAACAAATTGATGTGAAAATATTTCAAGGAAGGACAAGAAGTAGAGAAGAGTGCATCAAACGATTAAAAAGGGAAAGAGTTGTAGTTGCTTTGCATTTATCATTTCATGTCTTGATTACACATGATATGACCATTTACTATCTCTTTACCCTCACCCTTCACCTCCTTTACATTGTTATGTCCACCATTACATGGATTAGTGATCCAAGTTGTACTTAATTGAAGTTTTCAATAGAAAATAAGCTATATTTTGTCAATATCTTTGAATCAATACCTAACTATGAACATTCTTTCATGGAGCTATGCTAAAGTCAATACACTTTTATCTTTTCGATTTTTGTAATTGGTATGTTCACTTGACGTGTCTTTTTACATTTATTCCATTGTTGAACATTCCATTGTGAGAACCATGTGGGTCTTTTAATTGAGAGTGTATTCCTAGTGAGGTTTGGATCAAAACTTTAAAAGATGGACTTATGTTTAGAGATGTTATGAATTGAACTTTTCATCATGATATTTCACACACTCACTTGAACCTTTCTGTTGCATGGCATGTGGCATGATCTTGTAAATGTTAAGAAGTGAGAGTGGAATGCATTGATTGAAGCTTGATTAGTTTTTGTTCCTTAATCTCGTCTAAATGTTGTAACTTATGAAAGGATATTTGTGGGTATCATCAATAGAAACCCTCACGAGACACCACTCGTCCACTAGGGCAATCTAGGGGTTCAAAGGCTTGATGCCTATGCTAAATGCATTCGGGACTCCCATGAAAGTGGAGATTATCATTTGTACATACTTGCTTTAGTTTTAGGATTTTGCTAGGGACTAGCAAAAAGTAAGTTAGGGGGTGTGATTGCACTCTAAAAGTGCAACTACAACACTTTAATTTGCTATTTGTTAGCCTTAATTTAGGAGTTTATATGCTTCTTTAAGTAGATTTTAGTATTAACTAAGTTATTTTGCTTTTTATAGGTTTTGATCTTAATGTGAGGGGTTTCGGGCGCATTTCAGATGAAAGGAAAATGTGTTTTTCAAGACAATGCTGTCAAGGTACAAGCTGTTAAAACTATGGTACAACCAGTTGAAGCACGTAGAGCTGAAACTTTGGAGGGTCATATCTCCCAAACTAGAAAGGCTACCGGAATCCACAATATATCGATTTCATATAACTTTAAAAAATCTGTCAAAATAAGCTGATCGTATGTACGGTGAAAGCCTACCGTACGTACGGTAGTTCAACCGTACGTATGGTACTATTCACCATACGTATGGTCTGCCAAAATTTCGAACTTCAGAAGGTTGTATTCAGGATATACTACACCGTATGAAGTCCGTACATATGGTATTTTAACCATACATACGGTATTTTGGACTGTACGTACGGTCCCAGCACCCTATATACGTATTTTTCACCTATATCTTCGGAAAATGACCCGATTTTTGGATCTAACTTCATTTTTAGATTAGATTTTTAGTTAGAACGAGATGTAGAGAGAGAAAGTGGGTTTGTTTTGTATTTTCTTGCATTTTATTACATTTTCTTAGTTTTTCTTTGTAACCAAACACTATTTCTTTCATCAATTAATAAGCAATTATCAATTCTTCATGCTTTCTTCTATGAAATCAAGTAGCTAGACATCTCTTGGATGTAATTGTGGAAATCTACCAAGGATTTGCAAAGGCTTTAATGGAGGTATATAAATTTCAATGATTTATTTTATGTTTTCTCCAATTCTTGCTTCAATTGAGTTGTAGACGCATAGAACACTTGGATTCCTAATCTAGGTTGGTAATTACTATGCACAACTTTCTAATTGGTATATGAATTGCACAATTGAGGATTTGACTCTAAAATTCTTACAATGAAACAACAATCTACACTCAATTGAACTTGAATTCAAGTGTTTATGGTCGAAATCCTTCGGGTCAAGGTTCCATGGAGTGAACCTTGACTTGAGTTAAACAAAACTTCATTGAAGACTTTGTAGAGATTTGGTAGATTGAAGCAATTGCATCCAAGCCCTTTATTAATTGTTTCAAATTTAGTATAATTGCTTTCAATTTTAAGTATAATTAGCTTAGTATAGTAATCTTCAACTCTCACCATACAGGCATTTTTTGTTTTACTTTTAATTTCAATTTGTCAAGTTATTCGCTAATTCACCTCTTTTGGTTGGTTGTATTGTCCTTTTGTAACGCCTATATTTGGTTTGGTCCATTGGGAGAGAACGATACCGGACACTACTTGTTTATACTTCGATCGACACCCATACTCTTGTAGAGAAGCTCAATTTTAGTACACATTTGAGAGCTATTCAAAACGTTTCTATCATCAATGCACCTTGTGTTAGGGGTTAGCAGAACGTTTCTATGTTCTCATACAAATAAAATTTATAAATATTAAATTTTATATTTCTCATATATACAAATAAATCTTATCATCTATGCCCCTTATATCAACGGTCATTTTTTACATTTGTTTAACATGTGCTGAAAAACTATCCAATTCCATATTATATAAGGTGTTATCAGAAAGTTCTTGGTGCCTCATTGCTCTTTGAAAGTTTCTAGATAAAATCATACAAATAAATTTAAGATTTCTGATTAGTCAATGGTCATGGCTATTGACATTTGTTTAAAATATGCTAAAAATCTAACATCATTTACATTTCACAGAAATATTGCCGAAATTTGATTCCAAAATTTTTCAAGGTTACTTTTTGACAAAGAAATCTAGTTATGAATACATTTCTTCCCAGAAGAATCCGCAAATTGGATTAATTGAGGCAAAACAATCAGGTTAGGAAACATGGGCGGCATTACCTTATGGGGGGAAGTGCCATGGCGCCGCCAACTGTTGTTTAACCCTCCTACTTATAGTATATAATATATAATCTCTTACTGGCACTCCTCACAATTTGATAATCTCTTAAGGTCTCTAACTACTAAAATATTAAAATGAACTTTTTCTAGACTAAGTGTCCTACTCTTTTTAGTCTGGAAAATAATCAATTTATCTTTTTATAAAATAAAATAAAATTATATTTTATATAGAAATATAGTCTTAAATCCGATTATATAAATATATCCATATGTATCTTGAATCCTATTATATTTATATGCTTGAACTTTAAAAAATTAAAATATAACAAATATATGAATAGGTGAAATTTTGTATTTGAAGTTTTGGCACACCAAACAAATTCCCGTTCTGTTAAGAAGGATGAGTAACCTTCAGATCATCATCACCCTCGTCACCTCACTGAATTGGTTTTGCACTTTAGACTAATTACGGCTCCATTTGTTTTACCAAAAAATAAATTCCTAGAAAAAAAATTTTCTTTGAAAATATTTGGCAATAAAATAATTTCTCTTGAATTTTCATTCGTTTGGTACGAAACTTGGAAATTTTTTGTAGAGAATTTATTCTACCCCTAGTTGTTATTTGGACAAAATATACTAGAAATATTTTTTTCCAAGAAACATTCAGACCCTAAGGGAGAGTGAGAGTTTGTAAGAAATTTGAAGTGGAATCATCGCAGATTAGGGCCCTGACAGATAGAAGGAGAAACTGAAAGAAATTCGAACTCCTCCTTTTTAAAGATTTGACCCAAATGCTTGGCTAAACAACTTGAGATAAGATTTGGAACGTTAGTTTTCATTATTTTTCTAATGGTTAAATACTATTTTTCCAATATTCTCTAGTGGCTCCATTTGTTTCACTGAAAAATAAATTTCTAGAAGAATTTTTTTTTTTGGAAACAATTCGCAGTCAAAATTTTTTTTTTCCTAATTTTCCATTTTTTTAGAAAGGAAATTTTTTTTGTACAGAAATTTTTTACCCCTAATTGTTATTTGGACAGAACATAAGAGTAAATAAATTTGTAATAAAATCGAATAACTAAAAATTAGAACTCATTTTATGAAGAAGAATTGTAAGGAATTAAGGCATTGAGAGAGAGAGAGAGAGAGATTTGAACTCTTCCTTGAACCAAATTTTATAATTTTTTAACTAACTGAAAACAACTTCGGTGATAAAAACTCATAATGTTATTTTATAATCTTTTTCTTGTGGTTTGAAATACTTTTTCCAAAACTTTAAGAATTTCTAAACAATCTAACAACAGTACTATCTTAATTTTTTTAGAAAATACTTTTTTGCTCATATTCTCTAGTGAAACAAACAGACATGTAATCTAATTCCCAAAATTCTGGCATGGAACTTAGGAAATTAACCAAATCCATGACCATCAGTCCAAGTTAACCTTATAAAGATTCCAGACCAATATATGAAAAACCAGTATAGCACAAAAATTCCGCCGAACACCAGGAATGAAATCATGTCTCTTACACTTATTGGAAAAAATAACAGAGGCAGTTGGCGTGAGCGAAAGAAATGAAGAAACCATTCCTTCATATGTTGGTGTAACGTTCTTCTTATTCCATTGCTATTTGAAAGTTTCTATATTTTTATATTCAATGAATTTTATATTTCTGATCATATCAATAGTCGTGGTCCTGGTCATTGACATCTGTTTAACTTATGCGGAAAATCTATCCCAGTTCCAATTCATACTAGATGTTATATTGTATATTCTTGGCACTCAATTGCTCTTTGAAAGTTTCTATATTCGTGTAAATTAGATTTCTGGTTAGTCAATGGTCATGGAATGGGTTAAGATTCAACGCGTACAAAGAAGCAGGAGGGTTTTTCTCCGATGTGAGAGTTCTTTGGACAAGACTTTTTGCACACTCATCCGAATCCTATTGGGGCCGCCTCAACTATAAAGCAAACAAGGTCTTTGTGAGTGCCCCCAAATTTTTTAAATTCCCAAAGCGTTTTAATATTTAGTAAGACACTTCATAGTTTTTACATTTTGTTTTTGAAAAGAAAAAGTTCATAGATTCATATTATTAGCTTATATATATTGCTGGAATTATTATCTAATAGCTTAAATTTTTAGGTCAATTGATGACTTAACGTAGCATTTCAGTTCTAGTTTCTGGAAGCTTCTGGTAAGTTTCATGGCAGTGCACAAACGGAAGAGCACCTGAGTGAGCGGAGATGTTAATTTGATATATATTATTGGGACCCTTATCTGAAAATTTAAGTTTTTAGGTGAAATAATTATTTAACATAAATGACAAAAATATATGTTAGAAAAGGGCATAAAACAGATGACATAAAAATATATGTTAGAAAATGGCACAAAATCAAGTACACTAGTAAACTTTAGAAAGAAAAAGAAAAAAAAAAAAAAAAGAAGAAGAAACCAAATTAACAATAAATTAATAAATTGTACTGATAAAAAAATTTTGAAAGCCCCAAATTTTTTAAGAGCAACGGTTATTGACAAATGTTTAGAATATAAAAATCTATCGTCAATGCACCTTACGTCAGGGGTTAGCAGAACGTTGTCGCCTTCTTTCATGGTTCCCCATTGCTCTTTGAAAGTTTCTGATTAGTTAACGGTCATGGTTTTCTGACATTTTTTTAACATATGCTGGAAACTATTATCATTCCCACCTCATGTCAGATGTTAGTGGAACCTTCTTGGTACTCCATTGCTCTTTGAACCTTTCTATGTGTATATATATAAATTTTATATTTCTGATTTAGTCAATGGTCATGGTTATCGACATATGTTAAACTTACGTATGCATAAAATTTTCCTTCAACACACATATGCTGCAATATTCTCCTTTTCATATCCAGTTTCTTCAAGTTTGGACCCAGTAAAAATTTGAAATGAACATACCAGGAAACTCATAGAACGATATTTGGTTGGAATCAACGTCCAAAATTTTTTCCGTCCCTTGATCATCTAGATAGGTTGGGTTACCTGCAATAATAATTTATCATCTCCCGTGGCTGTGCCATCTCTCAGAGGACGATCAGGTATAATGCTTCGACAATTCTTGAAGCGAATTCAAAATCGATTGCGAATATTAAAATTCATTAGCCCAGACAGCTACTATAGCTAATTTAGATTTGGTGAAATCCTAATTTGAATGAGTGTAAAAGTTACGCTTTTCATTTCTTGTGTTCAGCTGGTTTTTCACAAATTGATATTGGAATGTCTATAAGGTTAAGTTGGACTGATGGTGATGGATTTGGTCAATTTCCTAAGCTCCACTGGGATCAATCATTTTTACCATGTTTCACATAACCCAGTTACCATTCTTAGAAGCATATTTTTTTTTGTTGAAAAACATTTAGCAGTAAAAAAAATTTTTGTTTTCATTTTCCATGTTCCATGTGTTTGGTTGGAACTACAAATTTTTTTGTAGAGGAATTATTTTACCCCTAGTTATTATTTAGACAACTATAATAGTAAAATAATTTTCAATAAAATTATATAACTAATTCATACGAGAAGCAAAGATTGTTAGAAATTTGAACTCTTGTTTAAAAATTGGAATCATAACGCATTAGAGCATCGATATAGAGATGGAGAGATTGAGAGAGATTTGACATCTTCCTTTTTAAATATTTGATCCAAATTCTTTCATTCTCCCGCACGAAAACTTCCCCAACAAAATCTCGGACGTTATTTTTCAATCTTTTCCTAAAATTTAAGATTTTCCAAACAAACAAACAAATAACTAAACTTAATTTTTCAAAAAATATTTTTTAAAAAATTAAGAAAGGTTGATTGTTTGTTCATATGGAAATTTTTAAGTTTTGAAAAAAGATATCCCAAAACATTAGAAAAAGATTAGAAAATAACATCCCAAATCTTATCTCGGAACTTGTTAGCCCACAATAGAAGAATTTGGGTAAAATGTTTAAAATAGAATAGTTCAAATCAAGTTCAATTTATCCCTCTCTTTATGAATACCATCGGCTATGATTCTACTTCAAATTTTATACAATCTCTCCTTCCCTCATAACGTCTGAATATTTCATGATTCTATTAAAAATTATTTTACTCTTATTTTTTGTCCAAATAACAACTAGGCATAAAATAACTTATCTACAAAAAATTCGTAGCCGCCCCTGCTTCTTAACATGATTGTTTTCCATAGATGCATCCATTTTGCGAATTCTTCTGATAGAATTGTATTCGTAACTAGATTTCTTCTGTCAAAAAAATGACCTTGACAAATTTTGGAATCAAATTTCGGCAATATTCTGCGGAGTGTAAACGATGATAGATTTTTAGCATATTTTAAAGAAATGTCAATAACCATGACCATTGACTAATGAGAAATCTTAAATTTATTTATATAATTATATCTAGAGACTTTCAAAGAGCAATTGGGCACTAAGAACTTTCTAATAACACCTTATATACGGTGGAATGGGATAGTTTCTAAGCATGTGTTAAAACAAATGCCCATAACCATGATCATTGACCGAGCAGAAATATAAATAAAAAAAAAATTTGTACGAAAACACAGAAACTTTAAAATGGCAATGGAGTATCAAGAACGTTATACCGATGATCTACTTAACACACGCAAAAGTAGGTGCGGTGAAGTAGTACATCATAAAAATAACTTGATAAGACCGGAGTCGAACCACAGAGAACAAATGTAGTAGTTAAATCCAGATGACAAGCATAACCAAATAAAAAATAAAATCTTTTTGTAGTTTTGAGATGGAGATTGTTAAACTAGACATTAACATAAACATAATAAACTAAAATAGTCTTGAATTCAATTGATTTAGTTATTGACTTACTTGGAAATGATCAATACATGTTTACCAACTGTCAATCATTTAGCTTACTTGAATCTCATAAATTAGTAAATAGGTATATTCAAAATAATCAATCACTAAAATATGACGTTAAAATCACGAAACCCTCACCATCGACTTGTAAACACTTGACAATGCTTTGTCAAGGCATAAGTGTAACAAGCATAATTAAAGAAACATGTTTTCAAATGTACTAACTTAGAAACTTATTCAATTAAAATTGAAGACTCTCACCATTGATATGCATATACTAGCTGCTTTGTCAAGAAATAAGATATTACGAATATAATTAAAGTCTAAATTTTCGAAAATAACTGAATGTCAATTATTCATGAATATAACTCGATCCATTTCGGATAAGGATTAAGGGTCTTAAGTCTTCACTAGAGGTTTGACATAAAAATATACCGGACAAAGTACTCACATAAAATATACAAGTCTTTGAAAAGTATACAGTAAACTAACATCTACTTTACTTTTACACTACTCTTATATTAATTACAGTACTACTAAACTAAATTTGGTCTAAACTCATACGAAAGCATTACGTGCATAAAATATACGTGTATGTGTTCAAGCATGCAATATAACAAACGTGTGCAAAAGCACTAAATTTCAAATGAATATGGAATGAAAACACAAACCTTAATTGATCATCCCAATTCAGTCAAGCAATCTTTCCAATTGACTCCAAGAATAAAACTAGCTACTAATATTGAAAAGTCTAGACATGGAAAAAAAAACTTTATAAATAAAAAGATTTAATACAAAACAATATACATAAACAGAGGAGAAATAAACCCCCAGAAATAAACCCCTAGAAGAGAAGCCTCGGCCAAAGGCCTGACTGTCCTCCTAGCTTTCTCTCTCTTGTCTCCTCCCTCCTTCCTTGGTCTTGGTGTTTATATTTATAGACTCACAAGATGAATTCATCCATTCCCTACAATGATGCATTATTCCTTTCTTTAATTAGTAATTTTTTCTTTTATCTTCTTTCCATGTCAATTGCCTTCTTTCTATATCACTTGCCATGTAAGTTGCTTTCTTTCCATGTGAATTGTCTTCTTTCTATGTTAATTGACATGTGAGTTACCTTCTTTCCATGTCAATTTCCTTCTTTCCATATCAATTACTTTCTTTCTATGTCAATTGCCTTTTTTTCATATGAGTTTGCTCCCTCTTTTATCCAAAAGCAAAAACATGGGTTGCTTGTTTTGGTAGAGTTGTTAGAAAATAGATATTTGCCCATGTGGGTGGGCTACAATCCATGAAGAATAATTTCTTTTCATGTGAGTTTGCTCATTGTTTTATATAAAAGCCTACAAAATACTCAATAAAATTTATTAAAATTAAAAGTAAATTAATTAAAATTATTTATAATTATTTTAATGCTAACAAACACAAAGTTAGGAACTTATAATTACAATTTTATAATGTATTCACACCTCCCAACTTGCTTTTTGTTAGTCCCTAGCAAAACAAATAAGCACACTTAAAAAAAATATGCTCCACTTTCATAGGGATCACGAGTGCATTTAGTATATGCACCAAGCCTTTAAACCAATAGGTTACCCCTAGTGGACAAGTAGTGTCTCATGAGTATTTCCAGTGATGGTACCCACAAATATCAAAATGGGTCTGCAACTAAGGACTAGAAGGATAAAGTACGACATGTATGAAAACACGAGCATGTTCTGTCTATCCTACTCTTTAATACACAAGCAAGATAATGTCTTAGAACAATATATGAGAACCTTTTGTATGTATGTAATTTGGCATAGATCTATGAAAGCATACTCAATGTTAAAATCACACAAGTAATTGATAAATGAATTCTCCATGAAGTGAATGAACAAAAAATGTAAATATCAAATACTCGAGAACTTTATTCAGATTGTAACTTGGCCATGAGGTTTAAGGCAATTAGGAAAAGAAAATGATACAAGGCTTAAAACATGTGTAATCAAGGCATGAATTGATCAATAAATACATGCCTTCAATTTTCCAATTTCATTTTATTTGATTTGATTTTTTTCAATAGCCAACCTCTTCTTCTTCTTTTTCTTCTTTTCTTTTTTACTTTTACTTCCCTTTTCTTTTGTTTTTTTTTTTCCCTTCATTGCTAATTTGTTTTTTTTTTTTTCCATATTATAAATAGATCACCCCCTTTCTCAATTCAACTTGCACAAGTAAAAATACTTGTGTTTTCGTCATTAGGGACGAAACTTTAGCAATGATATATGTAGCAAAAGACAAAAAAATAAGCATAAAGATGGTTCCAAGAGAATTAAGTCAACAAAGAAATTTGTGATTCAAATGATTAAAGATGGCTTCAATTTATTTTTAAAAGTGCATAATAGCTCAAGAGTATAAGAATTCAACATATTCAATTACCATAGCAATTTAAACAATTGAATCAAATACAAGTATAATGGAAAGAGTGATGTGGAAATAATTCATCAAGAGTAAATGTAAACACTCTGAAAGGCGTGATTGACTTTAAAGCCCATTTGGTGAAAAATCTCTACTTTTGTAAGGAAGATACTACACAATATGTAAAAATACTAAACTTATCATGATATGATAATAAGTGATGTAAAATAGCCCATTTTTATGTGTTAAGATAAAATCTTGTAATTGTATTAAAAATAAATGATAAAATAAAAATTGTGATAAGGTGAATGAAAACATGTTTCAGCAAATCCCCAAAATCTACATTTGCATTTCACATGAAACTATACAAAATTATAAAAGATATACAAACCTTTTTTGTAGATCTCAAATGTATTCAAATTATACACTTCTCAAACTTAGGCATTAATTGCACTCTAAAAGTGCATCTACATGCTGTAAGCACCCTATTTTTGCTCGTTCGGCAATCTCTGGTCTGTCCGAACTCACATTCAAACTGATACAAACACATTTAAGTCAAAACCACTAGTCCAGTCTCAATCCAATCAATCAATTGCTTTGCGGGCCCACTGGACCCAACAGAGGCAAAATGACCAAAATACCCTTGGGGCATTGCTCGATCCTATTCTAGTTAACATGTCTTTCTAGAGATAGTAAGCCCCCATTTCAATCTCAAATCCAATTTCAAATCCAACTCCAATAAAATTTGACATGTTTTTCCAGAAAGTTGATCCCTTAGACAGCAAGTTCATCTAGTTCAGCACATTTTTTGAGAAAAATTTTCGGAACTGTAAGTCTCTTGAAACCCATTAACCGGGACAGAACCCAAGTCCCCAAGATAGTAGAACGGTTTACCTTTGGTGCTTGCTAGTCCGCTAATATGGAATGTTCGTTATTTGGCATGTCTTTCGAGAAAGTTGTGCCGAAGATAATAAGTCCACTTAGCAGCTTTCACAGATCAGGTAGTCTTCGGAATAAATGCGCACCGTCAGAGTGGCAGAAACACTTGCAAACATCGTAACCATCAAAGTGGTAGAAACACTCACAAACAAGTTGACATTGGGAATTGCCAATAAACCCCTATGTCACGGGACCGAACTCGCCTCTTGGCCGTCACACATTTACCAAAGGACGAATACCTTTGGAAACCAACTTGTCATAGACCATCAAAGTGACGGAAACACTTAAAATCTGGGTCAACACCAGTGTCTGCTAGCCTACTCTAGTAAAAACTAGCCAAACTGCCCCTTAGGCCTTTTTTTATGCGCTTCTCAAGAAAGTACATCAGTCCTCAGAGCGGTAAGTTCACCCATCCAAGATCATCCCAAAGATGATTTGGCATGCTCAAGTGCCTTCCAATAGGTTCTGGTCCAATTTTGGGACCATTCGGTCAAAATGATCATTTTGTCCCTAGGCATCCTAATGCCTCCGAGAACCATACCGGCTCTGGGTATCAAACTGGTTACCTCTCGAGAATACTTCTAATAGTATTCTCAATCTTCTAGCACCTTTCTGGAACATTCCGAGTCTATTCTGGTGAGTTCGATGCAAAATGACCGTTTTGCCCCTAGTAGCCGGTCGCCTTTTCCAACCACACCAACTTTGGGTATCAAATCGGTAATCTTCCGGAATATTCTAAATAGTGTTTCCAACCTTCAAGTCATCTCATGAGACATTCCAAGTCCATTCTGCTGGTTTTCCAGTCTAGTTGACCGTTTCCCCCTAATGGCTCGACCAACCACTTCAATAATCTCAACATTCTTTTTCAAGTCTGTTACCCTTGGAACACTATTTCAAGGGTTTTTACCCATTTTTGGACTTCCGGATCATTTCCGGTCTCCCGGAACATTCCCGGACCTTCTGGAGTCACTCCTAGTGGAGCCAAGCCAAAAATTGCATGGTAATTATTAGTGCAGGCACTCAAATCTTTTGTCTTGCATATCAAGGGTCAAAACATACGTTTCTTGCCTCCTTTAAAACTTTTCTAAGTGGCTGGCACCACTAGTAGTGGCACCGGTAGGGAATTTGCCCTGGCACCACTACAATAAGCACAAGGCTATTCTTGTGTCTATAAATACAGAGTCTCCCCCTGCATGAAAAAGGTCCGCAAACTTAGTCTAAAAACTCTGTTTTTCAAAATACAGAGCTCGAAGTCTCTCCAAATCCTAGCCTTCTCTAGTCTCCTTAAACCCGAGCCTCTATATACTTTAACTCTAGCTTATATATACTCCATACATTCATACACAAGACTCCAAAGTCTCTATTAAAGACTCAAAGTATTGCAACTTGGAAGCTGTCAAAGATCAAGCAAAGCAAAACAAGAATAAAACAAGGTAGGCTTCCTTTTTACATTTATACACTTTCCCCTCTCTCTTCTTCCTCCTAATCCACTTGGGTTTTCTTATATTTTAATCTCCTATCTTCTAACCCCTTTCTTGCATGCTTGAAACAAGGGATTCCCCGATTCATGCGTAGGAAGGACTGTTGAAAGTCACAATGTTGAGGGCTTTCTTCTAGTTCAACCTTAGACCGTGTAGATTCGGCTCCCTTGATTATGTGGTGAAGCCTAACCTTGTATGTTCATAACCCTTCTTGCATTATGCATATCATAGTCATTCATCTATTCAAATTTGTTTTTGAAGTTATTTTCAAACTTGCATCAAAATACTTTTTCAAAACTTGCATCAAAATACTTTTTCAAAACTTGCATTCAAAATATCTTTTTCAAATCTTGTTTTCAAAATCACAATCCTAAAGTGAGTATAGCAATTCTATGGTTAGGGTTATTTTAGGAAAGTGTTGTATTCATTGTGACCATCAAGATCTATATTTTGGGTATGAACCCTAAATTGTTTTTCATCAAAACTACAATCTTAAGACGATTCTAGTTATTTTATGGTTAGGGTTGTTTTAGGAAAGTGTGATCTTCAATGTGATCATATTAGTCGATATTTCGAATCCATATTGTTTTTAAAACCACAATCCTAGAGTGGCTCTAATTCTTACATTGTTAGAATTGTTTTAGGAAAGTAAGATATTCAAAAGGTTTTCAAAAAGTCCATATTCAAACTCCTTTCTAAATTGCTTTTCAAAATCCTTTCCAAATTGCTTTTCAAACTTCTTTCCAAAGGCTCTCTTCAAAAATTCACTTTCTAAAAACTCTCTTCAAAAGATCTACTTTCCAAAAACTCTTTTTTTTTTAAAGTCCAAGTCAAGCCCTAGATTCTATAGTTAGGAAACCCTAATTCTCTTTCCTAAAAACATGACTTACTCTTTTACTTTGAATCATAGGTTTCCAAAAACGATCTTCTACATCAAATCCTTGATTTCCAAAATCTCTTTTTCCACACCAAATCATAGCTTTATAAATCCTAGATTTTTAAAATTTAATTTTTTCCAATTTCAAGTCAAATCCAATCTTTCCGTTTAGGAAACTAGATCAAATCTTTCAATTTTAGAAACCAAAATCAAATAATCTATTTTTGAAAATAAAATCTAATCTTCTATTTTAAGAAACAGGAATCAAATCTTTTTAAATTCGAAACTTTCCTAAGTTCAAAATTTTCTAAATTCAAAACTTTCCTCTAATTGAAATCTTTCTAAAATCAAAACTTTCCAAAAATGAAAATTTCCTAATTTGGCACTTTACTAAAATAGAACTTTCCTACTTTGAAACTTTCCTCATTCAAAACTTTCCAAAGTCTAATATTTCTTAAACCCTAACTTTTCAAATCATTCCAAGTCAAGTGTTTCTAAACCAAATTAAATCTCTTTTCAAATCTTCATTGATTCCAACTTTCCTAATTCGAACATTTCTTAATTTAAACATTTCCTAAATCTAACTTTCTACAATCAAACCTTTCAAATCAAAATCAAACCTTCCTAATTCAACTATAAGTTCCAACTCTAGGATACCTAAACCTTAGTTCAACCTTAATCCCAAGTTAGGAAGCTCCAACTCCTTTCTAAACCGAGATGGCTTTCAACTTCAATTTAAGCCAAAGATGTTTTCAAATCTTAATATTTCTAAATCAAGTCCAAGTTCTTCTTCTAAGTTCCATCTTTTCAAATCAAAGTCAATTCCAAGGTTAGTTCTAAATCCAAGTTTCAATTTCAAATCTTCTATTCTAAGTTTAAATCAACTTCTTTTGCAAATCAAACTCTTTTCTAATCAAATCTTTTCAAATCAAACTTTTCAAAAACCAGAAAGTGTTTATTTTCAATTAGACTCTTGTCCAAAATACAACTGACCTTATTCCCAAAAAGGGATGCGTAGGCAACCCTCAAGGTTGCGGTCACAATATTTTTCAAACTTCCAATTACACAACTTTTTTCAAACTTCAAATTTCACAACCTTTTTAAAGTTTTCAATTCTATAATCTATTTCAAGTTTCTAATTCTAAAATCTATTTTCAAATCTCCAATTCTAATTTCTAAACTTTCTTTTCAATTTCAAATCAAGTCTTTTCAAATCTATTTTTGAAATCAAATCTTTCTTTTCAAATCTATTTTCAAAATTAAAACATTTTTCTTATACTTGCATATCATGCATCATATCAAGCTTTTTTTTTTTCAAAATTCTTTTCAAAAGTGGATAGCATTAGACATTCGTTAATCGAAGATTCTAAATAAGTGAGCATATGGTGAATAGACATGTAGGTATGCTAAGGGCGGGGTAGGGTGATGACTTAGTTCGTTTTCTTGACTCGCCCCCAAATGCGGTTTCTTACAAATAGAGTTAGTTACCCCGCAAGAGTACGGAGGTCGCGATAAAGTATAAACCGAAAGATCTAGTATCATTCTTTCCTAAGGGACCTAGCCCAATATAGGCTCTAGCACTCACCTCACACTAACCTAACTCGGGTTTGAATTGCAATTATGTAGGGAATTGGATATAAAATAAAAGGAAAAATAAAAGGACCAAAAATCTTTTGGGTTTTGATGTTGTTTTGAATTACTAACCTATTGCAATGAAAATAAAAATAATTAACACTAAACAATTAAAGTAAAACAAAATGAAAATAGAATTAAAGCAATTAAAAGGGAATTTGACTCAAATGATCTAATCACTCAATTTCATCCAAGGCTTCCAATGGGTTTTATAACTCAAATCAAACACAACATTTAAGTGTGTTTGATTCGAAGGATTTATCTTTGAAAATCAATTATTCTCAAGTAATTGAAATTAGATACATGTTCAATGGGGAATCAAAGGTTAATATCATTAATTCAACTTAGTCAATACCAAATTTATGATTTGTGTATTGATTAGCCAAACATAGTATTACCTAAGTTTTCTAAGTTGTCTTATAATCAATTGGTGAGGATGAATTTCTAGCAATTGTAGAGATTATTTCCTAGTAAAGAATCCTAAATTAATACTATCGATTTGGGTGATGAAAATCCCCAAACTTCGTCAATAATCTAGGTTTTCTAAAATTCTACATGTAATTACAAAAAATTCAAATTCTAAAAAAATATGGCAATTAATTCATGAAATACCTCCAATGCATTTCTTGGATTATTTGGGAGATTTTCATATTTAAACCCAATTTAAATTCTAGCTACTTGAATACATCATAAAAGCATATAAAAATAAAAAGAAAGCATAAAGAGATTTAAATCTAAATTTTACTTGAATAATAAAGATGTTTGGTTACAAAGAAAATAAAAAAAAGTGCAAGAAAGTGAAAGAAAATACAATACAATAAAAGAAAAATTATAAGTTAACTAAAAACTACTATTAAAAAGATAAATCTAGCCTCAAAATGGAGAAAAATGGAAGAACTAACCTTCTTGGAGCTTCTCCCGCTGCCCTTTTACCTCAAACTAATCCTAATTACACAAAAAAAATTCTAAAAACGCAGCTTCGGACAAAAAAAAATACATTATGAATGAACAGTAGCTATCCGAACGGTCATCAAACGGTGTGTCTGACACGTGTCTGAAGTTTGTCCGAATGGTGAACAGTAACCATTCTGACGCACTATTCACCGTCCAGACACACTGTACTGACGGTACTGTTCACTGTTTGATGAACAGTGATCATTCAAACGGTGAACAGTACCGTTCGGACGCATTGTTCACAGACTGTTCGGATGTGTACTATTCATCGTTATTTGACCTAGTAATTTTGAAGCTTGATTTGACTATCCTAGAGCTCGATTCAGCTGATGCACATTAGAGGCAAAGTTATAGAGCTCGAAGTCTTTTTTCAAAAAACGTAAAAATCAGCTCAATCGAATATTGGAGTGAAAAAATATGGCCAAAATACCGAGATCAGTTGGACTTCTCATTACCGATTTGCTCGTTTTGAACCTACTTTGATCATTCTTTGCGTCTATTTGCCTTTATTAGCTTCTATAACCTACAAAGCACACAAAAAACACAATTACTCAAATATTGAACTAAAATAAGATATTTAACTACAATCTAAGTCTAACAATGTGCAAATTAAGGGCTTATAATTACACTTTTAGGGTGTAATCACTTTCCTACATGTAACCAACCTCCAAAACTAGATCACTATTTTTAAAGACCAAAAAATGGAGTTATTTTCAAAAAGGACTTAAATATTTTCAAAAATTGTCAAACAACCTATTTTTTTAAAAACCTCTCTTGAGGAAGTTTTTAAAATCTTTTCAGAAATTCTAAGTGTAATTTTCAAATGGCGCTTAGTTTTAGGTGACCTGACTCACCTTAATCAAGTTAGGTGGCGACTCCAAATCTTTTCCAAAAACCCTTATTCAAAATTAATTTTCAATTCAAACCTAGTCACACTTGTTCTTCTAGGAGGATGAGTTCTAACGAGAGAATATTGTATTTTTCTCTCTTGTGTGTGTTTTCTCGAGTGCAAAAAATCGGGGCGTGACACATGCCTTAATTAGTTTTTTGTTAGACCTAGATTAGGATTATTTATGTTGTTTTAGTCCTACTTAGTTACTAACTTAGTTTTGTGTACGTTTCCAGGAATCCTATACTAAAAGAGACAACTTGGGCGAAAGTACAAAAAGTGCATTTGAACTGTCCAAAATGACGTTTGAACGGATGACATCAGCCGTTTGAACAGTGGAGTTAGCGTTCGAACGGTGCGTCAAACGATGTCATACTAAAATTAGGTTCGATTGATTTAGAATGCATAAAATCTGTTCGAAGAGTGTTAGAAGACCGTTCGAACAGTCAAGATAGGCGTTTGAACTGTAGGTCAATTCGTTCGAACAGTACAACAGGGTTTCTTATTTTTTTTGTTGCCTATATAAGTTAAGACTGAACTTGTTTTAGGAAGCTTTCATTATTACATTTTTCTAGGTTTTAGGAGTAGTTTAGAATAGAACTTTACAGGTTTTCATAGTTTTTCAATTCATGTAATCAAATTTCATAGTTTTTATTCAATTCCTGCAATCAGATTCAGTTTTTAATATATGTTTTGTATCTATCATGGTGATAAGTAGCTAAATTTCATTTTGGGATGAATTGTGACGATCAATTGAAGATCTTGAATGAATAATGGAGGTAAATTAGATTTCAATGTTTAAATCTTCTTCTTCTTAATTGTTTGGGATCAAACCCTAGGTATTTATGAGAACTTAAATGTTTGACTATGTTTGGTAATACTTATGCATGAACCTGTGTTCAGTATATATACTGCATGAATCGATGGTATGCATCTTTGATTCTAAAACTGATTAAATCTAGAGTAAATATTTACAAAAACCTAGATGTTGATTATGCTTGGCGATAAGTCGATGGTATGCATCTATGATTTTAAACCTGAGTTATTCTATGTTTGATTGTTAAAGAATAATTGTTTTCGTCACTAAATCTTTCGAATCAAAGACTTATGACGTAGTAAATGATTTGAGTTATTAAAAGCTTCCATTGAAATTTCAAGTGAAGCAATTGATTGGATTAATTGGTTTCAAGACTTTATGTAATTGTTTTTATAGTTTAGTTTAGATAAAATAAACCCTTTCTTCAAACTATTTTCTTTTTATTTTATTGGAGTGTTTTCCTAAGAGATCTGGCCTAAGGTGAGTTTTTCTTAAATGCGCTAACCCACTTTCCGATGGATCGATCTCGGACTTTCGAATATTATTATTGCATCACAACCGCACACTAGCGAATTTCAATTGCATTATTTTTGACGCCATTGCTAGAAAATTGGCGATTGGCATTAGAGAATGAGCTTTGGAAATTTAATTTTGACCGAAGCACTTCACCATCATTCTACAACCATGTGGAGACTTAATAGCTCGCTTGGATAACTTCGTTCCATCCTTTATTTTTGAGCAATTTATTTTATTTTATTAGTTGGGGTGGAGAGAGGCTATTTGCTAATTGATGATATATTTGTGGAGAATTTGGAAGATAGGTTGATTTGAATTTATTGAATTGGTGGTTTGTTGTGTTGTGATTTGGAGGTTAACTTAGAATTATTTATGGCTAATTATTGGAGTGACCCCTATTTACATTTAGCCTAACCATCAAACCCTTATCCACCTATCTACCATCCAAAGTGGTGCTCTCAAGTTTCACTCCAATACTATGAATCACTATCACCATATTACCAAGCACCACTTTCTCCTTCACCTTATACATACACATCCTACACACCACCTCTTTTGTCATACACACCTCATGTAAAAAGGCAAGAGGACATACTTCCATAATTTGTGTAATATCAAACAAGTGTTTACTTTAGGTTCGATGAACCTCTAGATCAATTAACCATTGAGATGAGAGAGCTTACTATGGGGTAGATAGGTGGGAGAAATCACTTAGGGAAACCATAATTTTGTTGAAAGACATGCACATTATGCTATTGGATTAACAAACATAGGGGAGATTTTCGGCCCAGGACCAATCCATCACCAAACCTAGGATTGAGACAATCATAGAAGTACCTATTCTTCCCAAAGTGTTTGAACTAAGGGAAGATGTTTCTAGGGTGGATATGGGTGAGGATATAGGTTATGATGAGGATGAGGTTAAAAAAAATATACTTATCCTTTCCAATGTGTTTGAACTAAGGGAAGTAGCACCTAATAAAGAAGTGAGGGAGGAAGAGTCAATGGAGAGTGAGGGAGAGGAATCCAAGAGAGAGGAGCTTAAGATTAAGGACTCTCAACAAGAAGAGGTGAACGAAGAAGGAGTAATGGAGAGTGAGATAGAGGTAGAGAAAGTTGACATGTTTAAAGATAGTGATCAAGCATTGCTATCCTATACTCCTTTCTACCATAGATTAAGCCTTAGTATCCCTGTCATGCATGATACTTCCTTCATTCTTTATCTTTTCAAAACTTACATGAGTGTTTTGTATGATTTTGAATTTAATAGTATTCTTACATGTGTATATTGATTGATGTTGAACTCATTACTAATGGTGAATGGTAAACAAGTACATGCAAGTAAATATCCTCGATGTGGTATTGGATGATCTCTTTCCAAATCTTTGTAGTAGTAGAAGTAGTTAGTAAATTTTAATTTTGTTTTAGTTTGTTTTGTTATTTTTAGGATTTTTAGTTTTATCGAGTTTTTTCCTAGTTGGGGGGTGTTCTTTCGGACACATTGTTTTTGTTCCTCCTTCCCCTATTCCTTATTCCTTGTTATTTTGCATTTGTTTTTATGTATTGAGGACATTGCACAACTTTAGTTAGGGGAGAGAAGTAGTGGTAGTTTTCTTTATTTTATTTTCTTTAGTTTGTTTTGTTTTGTTTTGCTTTGTTTTAATGTTTTCTTTTACAAAAAATAAGCTTATTGTATATATTTTTTGTGTTATACTTCAAATCTCATGATGCTTTATTGATCAATTTCAAGTGTTACTCTATATTTTCTATCTTTCAGACACTAGAGTTCTTCGGTACAGGTTTGGGTAACTTGTGGTTTTGAGTTTCATGGTTGGTATCTTTAGCACATCTATATTCATGTCAATGCACTTATGATGTTGAGGATATTTTAAGTCATGCATTGAACTAAGTTTGAATTTAGCATTGATTCACCTTATTATTGTGATGCATTGCAAGTTTTTGTCATAAAGGCATTATAAGAGAGAGATTACATTGTGGTGCACTAGTATATTATATGACATCTTATGTTGATATTTTGTGCATGCATATCCTTAAAATGTGGAGATTGCACTTTGTGAGCTTTAGAGCCAAATTATCTTCTTTCTGAGTTGATTTACATTTACTCAATGATTATGATTGATCTTTCATTCTTTCAATAGCTTCATTATACTTTGTTTTAATTCATATGTTAAGACAATAATTGAGGTTATTGACACTTATATTCTCTTGAATTTCAAACTCAGTATACTTCTGATATTTTGTTAGGCCATTCTATTCTTCTTGGAGCCATAATTTCTGAAGTCTTTCTCTTGAACCATTTGTATATCATCACTAATGAAGCCAAATCATTGTTGAAATACTTTTTATAAAAAAAGATGTGATCTTTGTGCTAGTGAAGAGCTTGAAACAAAAGAAGATGATGTATTTGTGATGCGATGGACAAAAAAAAAAAAAGAGAAGTATGAAAAATAGTGAAAAAGAAAAAAGAGCATTGTCATATGAATTGGAAAGTAAAAATATGTATTTATTGATCATTATAGGCCTTAAGCACACATATTTTGAGTATTTTACCGTTTCTCTCTCCATATTTATTTCTACTTCTTACAAAAGGTTTTAGTTGATCCGAAAGTATACATGAATTAAAAATTCTTTCGGATACGGAAGATTTAGCGATAAAACCAAGTATTCTTCAAAACTTTAACTTCTAGAATAAATCGGGTTGTTAGAATCAAGGACGAGTACCATCGATTCGTGCAACGCATATACTGAATCCAACTCACGCATAAACGTTACAAGGCAGCGTATATACTGAGTGTGGTATTCACGCATAAGCGTTACCGACCATAATCAAACATCCAGGTTTTCAAAGGTTTCTAGAATGAAGAAGAAGAAGAAAGAAAACTAGAAAACTTAACTTTAAAACCAATAACGTACCTCCTTCGTTTATCCAAGATATTCAATTAATCTTCACAATTGACCCGAAGATAAAATCTAGCTACTCATCATAATCATAGATATGCAAAGTTGTATTGAAAATATATTGAAAGATTGGGTAATCTGATTACAAGAATTGAAGACTGAATGAAACCTATGAATAAACTACTCTAATCTACTCCTAAAACCCTAGAAAAATGTCTACCCTAGCAATCCTTTCAAAAACATAGAAAACTTGAATCTATTCTACTACCTACTAATCTTTCCACAACTAAAAAGTGAGTTAATATATAAATCTCGTCGTCAGTTGTACGTATGGTTCTCACCGAGTACTCCGATGGGCTGGGTCCCTTCACAAAAGTTGTAGATCTTAAAAAGTTATATGAAATCGACATATTGTCAGTCTGAATAGCCTTTCTGGTTCACGAGATATAGGCTTCCAAAGTTTCAGCTCTGCGTGCTTGAGCAGCTTGTACCATAGCTTCAGCAGCTTGTATCTTGACAGCAACCTCTTGAAACCTATGATTAAATTGCATTCGAAATCATTCTATTAAAGCTCAAAACCGTTCGAACGCTTGGGCCACCGTTCGAACACCACTTCGAACAGGAAAACCTACTCTTTGAATCTATCAAACGCACTTCGAACTTGGTCTTAACGTGATACCATCCGACGTACCGTTCGAATGCTTCTGTATACCGTTCGAACGCCCTTGAGGACCGTTCGAACGCACTTCGAACGCCGAATCTACTTTAGCATGAATTTCTTCTTTTTAAGTCCGAATTCTTGAAAACATACATAAAACTAGGTTAATAGCGAATTAGGACTAAAACAACATAATTAAACATAATATCAAACTAACAATTAGCTATTTAAGATTGTACTTTTAGAGTACAATCATCTTGCTTGTGATGGTAACTTTTCTTTCCAACCAACAGACTTTTGATCAACTCTCTGTATCTTTGGTATAAGCAAACAGTTCATTCTTAGATCTTCCAAACCAATTATGGTCAAAAGACCCAAGAAATTGCCCGACCACTTAATTCAAATATTCTAGGAATAGACACTACTAGAGCACTGACTGAATTGCAGAGATCATCGCCTGCATTTTTGCTAAAAAAGAAACTGAAGACTTTTGCTGATCAATTAAACGGAGCCACCTTCGCAGTTGAAGTATGCCTTTTATTAAGCCACAGCATTAATTAATCACATGCTAATCTATTTACATATAGTCAATAAATTACACAAATAGTTGTTACTTGAGATAGTCATGTGAGGTGAAGGAACCAAAAATGGAAAGCATAGGGTAGGAAAGGAGGAAAAAGAAAAAGAAGAAGAAGAAAAAAAAAAGAATGGTTGTACTTGCAACAGAGAAGTATTCAAACCAAATTCCAAACAAGGAAGCCGCATTAGAGTTATTGGCAAAAAAATGAAATAAAAAAACAAGTGCACTTTTATTAAAAGCGAGATTATTACATATGTAACAGCACAAACATTGGCTTAATATCCCTGGGTCAGTTATTTATTATGCCTAGCTTTGTATCAATAGAAGAATTTATTAGGGGTTAATCTTTGTTGCCGGAGGATCTCTAACCGCAGCTACTCTTCTCCCACGATCACAGAGCTGGAATGCTTTGTTCGTTCTTGAAGAAATTACCTGGATCAACCATGGTCTTCACATATACCAACCTTTTGAAGTTATCTTTGAAATACTTAAAACCCCAAGTGCTTGCCTGCGCGTAGCTTGCGCTGCCTTTGTTACTCATTCCCAAGTCAAGATCCCTATAGTTGATATATGCAAGCCTTGGAGACTTGGAAACGTAGGGAGCCATGAAACTATAAAACTTTCGGATCCAAGTCATATGCTTATTCATTGCGGCTGTTCCTTCTTCGACCCAGGTTACCGTATAAAGGAGGCAGTATTTGGTCCCCGATCTATGAGCGAAAGCTGTTTCCGATTCCGAAATCTCACTGATCCTTCCACCATAAGGAAAGAAATGAAGTTCAGACGACTCAACGTCCTTTTCATTATATCTTTTCCAAATTCGTTCGAGCCCTTCTTCAGAAATGGGTTCCGTCACGTAATCTGATTTTCCTTTGAAATTACTGTCCGCCACAGCAGTCCTGTCCAGCAAAGCATCGAGCGGCTCTCCGCTAAAACCACTAAAATAGAGAGTTGATTCGATCCAGCTCATTTCAGTACAGTCTGATCTCACCAGACCCAACTCAGGGAAGCTTTCTTGCATCAACGGAAGGAGCGTATCGACTCCACCAAGGAACAAAGAATGGAATGATGCTTGTATTGTTCTCTTTCCGTCTTGGCTGGAATTCACGCTTGTTACGGAGAGTCTGAGCATCAGGTTTTCATCAATCGTGTCTGCAATGTATTGCCATCGATGTACAAGCTTGGTTGCATTTACGGTTCTAGTTACTGTGAAAACAGTCACGGTTGGTGGAAGGGGAACCAGCCTTATCTTCCACGCAAGAACGACGCCAAAACTAGCACCTCCGCCTCCTCTAATGGCCCAAAAGAGGTCTTCCCCCATGGCTTTTCTGTCGAGAATTCTGCCCTTCACGTCAACTAACCGAGCATCAATGATGTTATCGACGGCAAGGCCATGTTTGCGCGCGATCATGCCCCACCCTCCCCCACTGTAGTGCCCACCAACACCCACAGTAGGGCAAATGCCAGCGGTAAAGCCGTGAGTCCTACTTTTCTCAGCAATCCGGTAGTAAACTTCACCGTTGTTTGCGCCAGCTTGAACCCATGCGGTGCTACTTTCAATGTCGACAGTGATAGACCGAAAATTTATCAGATCAATCATCACAAAGGGAATCTGATGGGAAACATAAGAAAGACCCTCGTAGTCATGGCCACCGCTCCGAACTCGAATATTCATGCCATGTTTTTTAGCACAGTGAACAGTGGCCTGGATTTGGGCTTCCTGCGAGGGCGTAACAATAACAAGAGGTTTTGGGGTGGCGGGTGTTGTGAATCGCAGATTTCGTATCGAGAACTGCAAGATGGATGTGTACGAAGAGTTTTGTGAAGTGTAAATTACTTTGGAGATTGAGGTGGAGTTTGGAGAATGAAGGGAAAGACATTGAAGAAAATTCTCATGGGCATGAGCATGAGCTGAAGAAGCTGCCCAAGAAATGAAGAACAGAATAGAAAGAAGTGAAAGCACTGAAGCCATTGGAGTAGCCATCATTTTTTGTATTGCTGAATGCTAGCTGATGATGATAGAATGGGATGAAAGGTCTGTTATTTATAGTACTGAGTGTTTTCGATCGAGGGTGCTTCTTGTACGTGTTGCGATCAGGAATACGACTTCTCCAGCCCGCCCTGTAGATTTGAAGTCCATGCATCAACCAACGCGCTGGCTAGAAATGTAAATGGAGGAGGTCCATCAACGCACGCGAATACAATTGCATATGTTGGTATAAATTTCTTGGAACTAGTCCATCACTATTTTTATGTATATATGTATATATATATCTGGTCATCAGTCAATGTTCATATATAGCTGTTGACATTTATTTGTTTAACATTTGCCGGAAGTCTATCACCATTCCATTAGACTCTTTGAAAGTCTCAATATTTATATACCTGAAATTAAGTGTTCTTGATTGGTCAACGGTCATGGAATGGGTTAAGATTCGACGCGTACAAAGAACAACGAGGGGGGTTTTGATCGACATAGAGTTCGTTCTTTTTGGGTCTAATCATATGGATGGTTCGCGTGGTCCTTTTTGGCTGCTCTATGTATGGGCTTACAGCCAGCCTCCTATTCTCTCTCTCTCCGCGGCAGCGTTACCATTGCTGCTGCTGCTGATATACGTATGTATGCATGTATGTATAATTCTTTCCGAACTTCTTGCAGGTGATCGACAAGCCCCACTGATGGAGCATTCATATTCGAAGCCCTAATTAAACCACTCTGATTCATTCTCCTTTTCCTTAATTTCCGTCCGCAACACAGAAGATACTTCTAGAGTGGGGCTTTTTGCACTAATTCTTCTCATTGCTATGGAGGAGCTCTATCATAAGGCCAACCATGCCTTTGCCTTTGTACCCTAAATGTTTTTTTTGAACAAGTTTTAGATTTTTTGAAACCCAGCAATACGTAAAATAGTTTTTTTTTTTTTTTTTACATCTTATTTTTATTTTTAAAAATGCCATGGCTCAAATAGAAAATAAAATATCGATAAGAAGAACGGCTAGTATCAACTACCTAGCGAATTTAAGAAAATATAAAACATTAGTTTAATAAAAAAAAATGAATTGTTTGGAGCATTCATATTCAAAGCTAATTTCCGTCCACATCACAGAAGACGCCTCTAGATCACCTGCAATGGTAAAGTTCATTCATGGGCTGCGGTTGCTGAAAGCTCAAAGCAGCAGGTTGTAAACTGGATTCAAGCAAACCTAGGAGAAGGCAGCTGCATGTTTTTTAGTTTTTTTCATTCAATTGAAGGTGTAAAATCCCTTAATCCCTCCCTAATGATAGAGCTTGTTTGGTTTGTTAGGTTGATCTCTTTTCAACCTTTTGGTTTTTCTTTTTGGGTTGTCTGCTCTGATATGCCTTGTAGGCTGGAAGAGCTTTCTTTTGTTTCTTTGTATTTCCTCTTCATCAATCTATTCTATTTTTGTTGTTCAATATCTATATATATATATATATATAAATGATTACACTCTAAAAGTGTAATTACAATACCTTAATTTGCTATTTGTTAGCCTTAGTTTAGAAGTTTATATGCTTCTTTAAGTAGATTTTAGTATTAACTAAGTTATTTTGCTTTTTATGGGTTTTGAGCTTAATGTGAGGGGTTTTGGGCGCATTTCGGATGAAAGGATTTTGTGTTTTTCAAGACAATGCTGTCAAGGTACAAACTGTTAAAGATGTGGTACAACCAGTTAAAGCACGCGGAGCTGAAACTTTAGAGGGCTATATCTCCCAAACTAGAAAGGCTACCGGAATCTATAATATATTAATTTCATATAACTTTAAAAAATCTGTCAAAATAAGCTGACTATACGTACGGTGGCTTCCCATATGCACAGTGAAAGCCTACCGTACGTACTGTGGTTCAACTGTATATACAATACTGTTCACCGTACGTACGGTCTGCCAAAATTTTGAACTTCAGAAGGCTGTATTCAGCGTATATTACACTGTATGAAAGTCCGTACATGCGGTCCAAAATATCGTACGTACGGTCCCAGCACCCCATATGCGTATTTTTCGCCTATATCTTCGGAAAATGACTCGATTTTTGGATCTAACTTCATTGCTAGATTAGATTTTCAGTTAGAACGAGACATAGAGAGAGAAAGTGGGTTTATTTTGTATTTTTTTGCATTTTCTTACATTTTCTTAGCTTTTTTGTGTAACCAAACACTATTTCCTTCATCAATTAATGAGCAATTATCAATTCTTCATGCTTTCTTCAATGGAATCGAGTATCTAGAAATCTCTTGGATGTAATTGTGAAAATCTACCAAGGATTTGCAAAGGTTTCAATGGAGGTATGTGAATTTCAATGATTTATTCTATGTTTTCTCCAATTCTTACTTCAATTGAGTTGTAAACACATAGAATACTTGGATTTATAATCTAGGTTGGTAATTACTATGCACAACCTTCTAATTGGTATAGGAATTGCATAATTGAGGATTTGACTCTAAGATTCTTACAATGAAACAACAATCTATACTCAATTGAACTTGAATTCAAACGTTTATGGTCGAAATCCTTCGGGTCAAGGTTCCATGAAGTGAACCTTGACTTGAGTTAAACAAAACTCCATTGAAGACTTTGTAGAGATTTGGTAGATTGAAGCAATTGCATCCAAACCCTTTATTAATTGTTTCAAATTTAGTATAATTGCTTTCAATTTCGAGTATAATTAGTTTAGTGTAGTAATCTTCAACCTCTCACCATAGAAGCATTTTTTGTTTTACTTTTAATTTCAATTTGTCAAGTAATTCGCTAATTCACCTCTTTTGATTAGTTGTATTGTCCTTTGGCAACGCCTATATTTGTTTTAGTTCCTTGGAAGAGAACGATACCGGACACTACCGGTTTATACTTCGATCGACACCCGTACTCTTGCGGAGAAGCTTAATTCTAGTACACATTTGAGAGCGATTCAATATATTTCTATCATCAATGCACCCTGTGTCAGGGGTTAGCAGAACGTTTCTATTTTCTCATACAAATAAAAATTATAAATATTAAATTTTATATTTCTCATATATACAAATAAATCTTATCATCTATGCCCCTTATATCAACGGTCATTTTTTTACATTTGTTTAACATGTGCTGAAAAACTATCCAATTCCATATTATATAAGGTGTTATCAGAAAGTTCTTGTTGCCTCATTGCTCTTTGAAAGTTTCTAGATAAAATCATACAAATAAATTTAAGATTTCTGATTAGTCAATGGTCATGGCTATTGACATTTGTTTAAAATATGCTAAAAATCTAACATCATTTACATTTCACAGAAATATTGCCGAAATTTGATTCCAAAATTTTTCAAGGTTACTTTTTGACAAAGAAATCTAGTTATGAATACATTTCTTCCCAGAAGAATCCGCAAAATGGATTAATTGAGGCAAAACAATCAGGTTAGGAAACATGGGCGGCATTACCTTATGGGGGGAAGTGCCATGGCGCCCCCAACTTTTGTTTAACCCTCCTACTTATAGTATATAATATATAATCTCTTACTGGCACTCCTCACAATTTGATAATCTCCTAAGGTCTCTAACTAATAAAATATTAAAATGTACTTATTCTAGACTAAGTGTCCTACTCTTTTTAGTCTGGAAAATAATCAATTTATCTTTTTATACAATAAAATAAAAATATATTTTATATAGAAATATAGTCTTAAATCCCATTATATAAATATATCCATATGTATCTTGAATCCTGTTATATTTATATGCTTGAACTTTAAAAAATTAAAATATAACAATTATATGAATAGGTGAAATTTTGTATTTGAAGTTTTGGCACACCAAACAAATTCCCGTTCTGTTAAGAAGGATGAGTAACCTTCAGATCATCATCACCCTCGTCACCTCACTGAATTGGTTTTGCACTTTAGACTAATTACGGCTCCATTTGTTTTACCAAAAAATAAATTCCTAGAAAAAAAAAATTCTTTGAAAATATTTGGCAATAAAATAATTTCTCTTGAATTTTCATTCGTTTGGTACGAAACTTGGAATTTTTTTGTAGAGAATTTATTCTACTCCTAGTTGTTATTTGGACAAAATATACTAGAAATATTTTTTTCCAAGAAACATTCAGACCTTAAGGGAGAGTGAGAGTTTGTAAGAAATTTGAAGTAGAATCATCACAGATTAGGGCCCTGACAGATAGAAGGAGAGACTGAAAGAAATTCGAACTCCTCCTTTTTAAAGATTTGACCCAAATGCTTGGCTAAACAACTCGAGATAAGATTTGGAATGTTAGTTTTCATTATTTTTCTAATGGTTAAATACTATTTTTCCAATATTCTCTAGTGGCTCCATTTGTTTCACTCAAAAATAAATTTCTAGAAGAAATTTTTTTTTTTGGAAACAATTCGTAGTCAAAATTTTTTTTCCTAATTTTCCATTTTTTTAGAAAGGAATTTTTTTTTTTTGCACAGAAATTTTTTTACCCCTAATTGTTATTTGGACAGAATATAAGTGTAAATAAATTTGTTATAAAATCGAATAACTAAAAATTAGAACTCATTTTGTGAAGTAGAATTGTAAGAAATTAAGGCATTGAGAGAGAGAGGAAGATTGAGAGAGATTTGAACTCTTCCTTGGACCAAATTTTATAATTTTTCAATTAACTGAAAACAACTTCGGTGATAAAATCTCATAATGTTATTTTCTAATCTTTTTCTTGTGGTTTGGAATACTTTTTCCAAAAATTTTAGAATTTCTAAACAATCTAACAACAGTACTATCTTAATTTTTTTAGAAAATACTTTTTTGCCGATATTCTCTAGTGAAACAAACAGACATGTAATCTAATTCCCAAAATTCTAGCATGGAACTTAGGAAATTAACCAAATCCATGACCATCAGTCCAAGTTAACCTTATAAAGATTCCAAGATCAATATATGAAAAACCAGTATGGCACAAAAATTCCGCCGAACACCAGGAATGAAAACATGTCTCTTACAGTTATTCGAAAAAATAACAGAGGCAGTTGGCATGAGCGAAAGAAATGAAGAACATTCCTTCATATGTTGGTGTAACGTTCTTCTTATTCCATTGCTATTTGAAAGTTTCTATATTTTTATATTGAATGAATTTTATATTTCTGATCATATCAATGGTCGTGGTCGTGGTCATGGTCATGGTCATTGACATCTGTTTAACTTATGCGGAAAATCTATTCCAGTTCCAATTCATACTAGATGTTATATTGTATATTCTTGGCACTCAATTGCTCTTTGAAAGTTTCTATATTCGTGTAAATTAGATTTCTGGTTAGTCAATGGTCATGGAATGGGTTAAGATTCAACGCGTACAAAGAAGCAGGAGGGTTTTTCTCCGATGTGAGAGTTCTTTGGACAAGACTTTTTGCACACTCATCCGAATCCTATTAGGGCCGCCTCAACTATAAAGCAAACAAGGTCTTTGTGAGTGCCCCCAAATTTTTTAAATTCCCAAAGCGTTTTAATATTTAGTAAGACACTTCATAGTTTTTACATTTTGTTTTTGAAAAGAAAAAGTTCATAGATTCATATTATTAGCTTATATATATTGCTGGAATCATTATCTAATAGCTTAAATTTTTAGGTCAATTGATGATTTAACGTAGCATTTCAGTTATAGTTTCTGGAAGCTTCTGGTAAGTTTCATGGCGGTGCACAAACGGAAGGGCACATGAGTAAGCGGAGATGTTAATTTGATTTATATTATTGGGACCCTTATCTGAAAATTTAAGTTTTTAGGTGAAATAATTATTTAACATAAATGACAAAAATATATGTTAGAAAAGGGCATAAAACAGATGACATAAAAATATATGTTAGAAAAGGGCATAAAACAGATGACATAAAAATATATGTTAGAAAATGGCACAAAATCAAGTACACTAGTAAACTTTAGAAAAAGAAAAAAGAAAAAAAAAAAAAAAGAAGAAGAAACCAAATTAACAGTAAATTAATAAATTGTACTGATAAAAAAATTTTGAAAGCCCCAAATTTTTTAAGAGCAATGGTTATTGACAAATGTTTAGAATATAAAAATCTATCGTCAATGCACCTTACGTCAGGGGTTAGCAGAACGTTCTCGCCTTCTTGCATGGTTCCCCATTGCTCTTTGAAAGTTTCTGATTAGTTAACGGTCATGGTTTTCCGACATTTTTTTAACATATGCTGTAAACTATTATCATTCCCACCTCATATCAGATGTTAGTGGAACCTTCTTGGTACTCTATTGCTCTTTGAACCTTTCTATGTGTATATATATAAATTTTATATTTCTGATTTAGTCAATGGTCATGGTTATCGACATATGTTAAACTTACGTATGCATAAAATTTTCCTTCCTTCAACACACATGCTGCAATATTATCCTTTTCTTATCCTGTTTCTTTATGTGTGAACCCAGTAAAAATTTGAAATGAACATACCTAGAAACTCATAGAACGATATTTGGTTGAAATTAACGTCCAAAATTTTTGTTGAAAAACATTTAGCAGTAAAAAAAATTTTTGTTTTCATTTTCCATGTTCCATGTGTTTGGTAGGAACAAATTTTTTGTAGGGGAATTATTTTACTCCTAGTTATTATTTAGACAACTATAATAGTAAAATAATTTTTAATAAAATTATATAACTAATTCATACGAGAAGCAAAGATTGTAAGAAATTTGAACTCTTCTTTAGAAATTGGAATCATAACGCATTAGAGCATTGATATCCAGATGGACAGATTGAGATTTGACCTCTTCCTTTTTAAATATTTGATCCAAATTCTTTCATTCTCCTGCACAAAAACTTCTCCGACAAAATCTTGGATGTTATTTTTCAATCTTTTCCTAAACTTCAAGATTTTTCAAACAAACAAACAACTAAACTTACTTAATTTTTCAAAAAATATTTTTTGAAAAATTAAGAAAGGTTGATTGTTTGTTTATATGGAAATTTTTAAGTTTTAAAAACAGATATCCCAAAACAAAAAAAACAGTTTGCAAGATTAAAGATTAGGTTGAAAATTAAAGTTCTATTTATAATAGTATAAATTTGATCCAAATTCTTAAGATTGAAAAATAACATCCAAGATTTTATCTCGAAATTGTTTTCTGTGAGGGGAGAATGGAAAATTTTGGCCAAATATTTTAAAAATAAGAGGTCAAATATCTCTCAATCTCTTACTCTCTCTATCAATGCCCTAATCCGCTATGATTGCATACTAGGATTGCATTTCTTAAAGAAGAGTTCAAGTTTCTTACAATCTCTCCTCCACTATATTTGGATCAAGAATTTTGGTGATGAAAAAGAAAAGAAAAAAGAAAATGTGAGAGAAAAGAGAACAAAAATCCTCTTTTATTTTATTCTCTTTTTCCTTATTTTTTTTTTCTTTTCCTTTACTATTCCCTTGATAAATCTGAATTCCAAACACTACATTAATGTATGGATTAGTTATATAATTTTATTGAAAATTATTTTAATCTTTTAATTTTTCCAAATAATAGCTAGGACTAAAATAATTTCTCCACCAAAAAGTCGTAGTTCCTACCAAACACATGAGAAACAAGGAAAAATAATTTTTTTTAACGTCAAACGTTTTTCAAGAAAAAAAATTAGCTTCTATGAATTTATTTTTTGGTGAAACAAACGGATCTAATTCCCAAAATTCCGCCAATAGCTCAAAACGAAAGGGTAACTGGTTGTGTGAAATATTGTAAAAATGATTGGTCCCAGTGGAGCTTAGGAAATTAACCAAATCCATCACCATCTGTCCAAGTTAACCTTGTAGATATTCCAAGATCAATATAAGAAAAACCAATATACATAGAACAAAAACTCTGCTGAACACCTGAAATGAAAGACATGGCTTTTATACTGTATCCATATTAGGATTTCACCAGACCTAAACTAGCCATATTAGCTATCTGGCCTAATGAACGTTAATATTCAAAGTCGATTTTGAATTCGCTTCATGAGTTGATGGAGCATTATATTTGAACCTCCTCTGAAAAGGGATAGCATCGCTGGAGATGATAAATTATTATTGCAGGTAACCGAACCCATCTAGATGATCAAGGGACAGAAAAAAATTTTGACATTAATTCCAACCAAATATTGTTCTATGAGTTTCTTGATATGTTCATTTCAAAATTTTACTGGGTCAAAACTCGAAGAAACTGGAAATGAAAGGGAGAATATTGCAGCATATGTGGTTTGAATGAAGAAAAGTTTTATGCATACGTAAGTTTAACATATATAGAAACGTTCAAAGAGCAATGGACTACCAAGAAGGTTCTATACTAACATCTGATATAAGGTGGGAATGATGATAGTTTCCAGCATATGTTAAACAATTGTCGATAACCATGACCGTTAAGTAATCAGAAACTTACAAAGAGCAATGGGGAAACATGCAAGAAGACAAGAACGTTCTGCTAACCGCTGACGTAAGGTGCATTGACGATAGATTTTTATATTTTAAACATAAGTCAATAACCGTTGACTGATCAGAAATATAAAATTCAGTTAACGTAAGAATATGGAAACATTCAAATAGCAAGAACGTCATACCAACATATGCAGAACATTACCGAAATTTGATTCCAAAATTTGACAAGGCCATTCTTTTGACAGAAGAAATCTAGTTACGAATACATTTCGCCCCAGAGAATCCACAAAATGGATTAGTCGATGGAAAACAATCATGTTAAGAAGCAGAGGCGGCTACGAATTCTTTGGAGAGAATTTATTTTATGCCTAATTGTTATTTGGACAAAAAATAAAAGTAAAATAATTTTTAATAAAATCATAAAATATTCCGACGTTAAGAGAGAATTAGAGATTGTAAGAAATTTAAACTCTTCTTTGTGAAGTAGAATCATAGCATATGGTATTGATAAAGAGAGGGAGAAATTGAAAGAGATCTGAACTCTTTCTTTTTTAAACATTTGACCCAAATTCTTCTGTTACGGGCTAAACAACTTCCGATATAAGATTTGGGATGTTATTTTTCAATTTTTTTTATATTTTGGAATATCTTTTCCTAATATTTAAAATTTTTCATATAAACAAACAACTGAGTTTTCTTAAATTAACAAAAATATTTTCTGAGAAATTAAGTAAGTTTGGTTGTTTGTTTATTTGGAAAAACTAAAATTTTAGGAAAAGATTGAAAAATAACATCTGTGGTTTTGTTAGGGAAGTTGTTGTAAGTGCCGGATAATGGAAGAATTTGAATCAAATATTTAAAAAGGAAGAGGTCAAATCTCTCTCAATCTCTCCCTTTCCATCTCAATGCTCTAATGCGCTATGATTCCATTTCTTAAAGAAGAATTCAAATTTCTCACAATCTATCCTTCTCATATGAATTAGTTATATAACTTTATTGAAAATTATTTTAATATTTCTAAGAATTTATTTTCTAATGAAACAAACTGAGTCTAATCTAATTCCAAAAATTCTGCCAATAGCTCAAAGTAGAAGGGTAACTGGGTTTTGTGAAACATTGTAAAAATGATTGGTCCCAGTGGAGCTTAGGAAATTGACTAAATCCATCATCATCAGTCCAGCTTAACCTTATAGACATTCCAATATCAATATATGAAAAACCCTCAGTATACATAGCTCAAAAACTCTGCTGAACACCAGAAATGAAAAACATGGCATTTACACGTATTCAAATTACGATTTCACCAAAACTAAATTAGCTGTCTGCGCTAATGAATTTTAATATTCACAGTCGATTTTGAATTCGCTTCCAGAATTGACGCAGCATAATACCTGATCCTCCTCTGAAAGAGATGGCATAGCCACAGGAGACGATAAATTATTATTGCAGGTAAGTTTAAGAAATGTCAATAACCATGACCATTGACTAAACCAGAAATATAAAATTTATATATATACACACATAGAAACGTTCAAAGAGCAATCGAGTACCAAGAAGGTTCCACTAACATCTGGTATAAGGTGGGAATGACAATAGTTTCCAGCATATGTTAAAAAAATGTCGAAAACCATGACCGTTAACTAATCATAAACTTTCAAAGAGCAATGGGGAACCATGCAAGAAGCCAAAAACGTTCTGCTAACCCCTGACGTAAGGTGCATTGACGATAGATTTTTATATTCTAAACATTTGTCAATAACCATGACCATTGACTGATAGAATTTTGTATTTTAAACATATGTCACTTAATCCTGACTACTCAGAAATGTAAAAAGTCACATTTCTCGCAACACAAGCAACCTCAAAAGCACTATAAATAACAGACCTTTCATCTCATTCTATCATCAGCTACGTAGCAATCTAACATGAAGACTCCAATGGCTTCACTGCTTTCCCTTCTTTCTATTCTCTGCTTCATTCCATGGGCTGCTTCAGCTCATACTCATGAGAATTTCCTTCAATGTCTTTCCCTTCATTCTCCAAACTCTAGCTCAATCTCCAAAGTAATTTACACTCCACAAAACTCTTCATATACATCCATCTTGCAGTTCTCAATACGAAATCTCCGATTCACAACACCTGACACCCCCAAACCTCTAGTCATTGTTACACCATTGCAGGAAGCCCAAATCCAGGCAACTATTCTTTGTGCTAAAGAACATGGCATGAACATTCGGGTTCGAAGCGGTGGCCATGATTACGAGGGTCTTTCTTATGTTTCTCATGAACTTTCATTTGTCATGATTGATCTAATAAATTTTCGATCAATCTCTATTGACATTGAAAGTAGCACTGGATGGGTTCAAACTGGTGCCACCCTTGGTGAAGTTTACTATAGAATTGCTGAGAAAAGTAGAACTCATGGCTTTACGGCTGGAATTTGCCCTACTGTAGGTGTTGGTGGACACTTCAGTGGGGGAGGATGGGGCATGATCTCGCGTAAACATGGCATTGCTGTCGATAACATCATTGATGCTCGATTAATTGATGTTAACGGCAAAATTCTTGACAGAGAAGCCATGGGGGAAGACCATTTTTGGGCCCTTAGAGGAGGTGGAGGTGCTAGTTTTGGTGTCGTCGTTGCATGGAAGATAAGGCTAGTTCCCCTTCCGCAAACTGTGACTGTTTTCACGGTGAACAGAACCTCGGAAAAAAATGCAACCAAGCTTGTACATCGGTGGCAACAAATTGCAGACACGATTGATGAAAACCTTGTTTTGAGACTCGCCATAAGAAGCGTGAATTCTAGCCAGGGCGGAAAGAGAACAATACAAGCATCATTCACTTCTTTGTATCTGGGTGGAGTTGATGCACTCCTTGCATTGATGCAAGAAAGCTTTCCTGAGTTGGG
Source organism: Euryodendron excelsum (assembly GCA_033060915.1). Taxonomy (NCBI): domain Eukaryota; kingdom Viridiplantae; phylum Streptophyta; class Magnoliopsida; order Ericales; family Pentaphylacaceae; genus Euryodendron; species Euryodendron excelsum. Next base: position 3,808,799 of record CM065382.1, read on the forward strand.
TTTGGCGAGAGCAGACTGTTCTGAAATGAGCTGGATTGAATCAGTCCTCTATTTCGCCGGTTTTGGTGGACAATCTCTTGATATTTTGCTCGATAGGACTGCTGTGGTGAACAGTTATTTCAAAGGAAAATCAGATTATGTGACGGAAACCATTTCCGAAAATGGTCTGGAGCAGATATGGAAGAGATATAATGAACAAGACGTGGAGGCATCTGAACTTTATTTCTTTCCTTATGGTGGAAGGATTAGTGAGATTTCGGATTCTGAAACTGCTTTTGCTCATCGATCTGGGACCAAATACTGCATCCTTTATACAGTGAACTGGCTGGAAGAAGGAACAGCTGCAATGAATAGGCACATGACTTTTATTCGAAGGTTTTACAGTTTTATGGCTCCCTATGTTTCCAAGTCTCCAAGAACTGCATATATCAACTATAGAGATCTTGACGTGGGAATGAATAGCAAAGGTAATACAAGCTATGCACAAGCAAGCATTTGGGGTTTTAAGTATTTCAAGGCTAACTTCAAAAGATTGGTATATGTGAAGACCATGGTTGATCCAGGTAATTTCTTCAGGAATGAACAGAGCATTCCAGCTCTGTGATCATGAAAGAAGAACAAATGATGGTTAGGAATCCTTTGGAAGAAAAGATTAACCCCTAATAAATTTTTTGTTTTATTATATGGACATAATAAATAAAGGACCCAGGGATGTTAAGCCAATATTTGTGTAGTTACTTATATAATTTCGATCAATAAAAATATACTTGCTTTTTATTTCAATTTTATGCCAGTAACTTTAATGTATTTTGCTTGTTTGGAAATTAGTTTGAACACTTCCCTGTTGCAAGTACATTTATTCCATTTTCTTCACTTCATATCACTATCCAAAGTAACAGCGATTTGCTTCATTGAGAATATGTAAATAGATTACCCTGTGATTATTATTGTAATTAGATTGTGAGCTCCGATGAGTTGTGTGTGCATACGGTTGTGTCCTTTTGTCCCACCGATGGGAAACTACAGATGGGGTTAGATATATATCTCATTACATTATGAAAGAACATCATTTCCTCAATCAAAATATTTTGCTATTCTGGCAATATAGACAACAAAACGTCATTGAATCACGACCATTGACAAATTATATGTAATAATTTAATAAAATCCATACTTCAACCGTGAAGGTGGGTTTATTTGGTGAGGATCAAGTCAAATGTATAGGTTTCCTAGCTTGACGTGATAATGTTCGTTTAACTTTCTTCAAATAACTTTTCAAAACTTGCAATGGAAGGGGACTATAATTGGTCAATCGTTATGTGCCAATTCGCGCACTGTTTAGATAGATTAATTTGTAATGGTAAAGGTAGATGAAAGACATGTATGTATATATATATTCATTCCTGAAAATGAGATAGATGAAAGACATGATTTAACAAACACTTATAATCATATCGGTAAAGCAAGAGCTAGTTAACGCTCTAATGACAATCAAGGGTCTAATTCAGAAATATTTTCAAGGAACATAATGAAACGTGAGCTTTCTTCACGGGATTTGTATAATTTAAAATGTGTACTTAATTAAAATTGTACTATTTTTGTTTTTTAAAAATATATATTGAAAGTTAATTAAAAAGTCTTTGTCATGACACTAATAGTCACGCATAATAAAAGAATATTCTGTAGAGACTATAGCTAACAATCAGGCATAATGAGTAGTTAAAAAGTTGTGTGATCGTCACCGGCCATAAAATTAACATGCATGCCATTATTTTGATCATGAAAAGAATCCATTGCTAGTTGGGGCTTCACCCGCAGGAGATTATACCTGCCTTTAAATTTTAATCAACAAAGCTTCCCCAATATCTTTATGCATGAGAACTATTTTGGGTTTCTCTGTAAAAACAAATTAGCCACATTGACTAACTTGTAGAGAGAAAAAAAATTACTAGTGACCAAAAAAAAATCAATATTAGATCAATATTTCAAATTTGCATGTACGGAACTTCAACTAGGAAACATTTCAACCAGCCAAGAATACAGCATTGAAATATGCATCTCATCTGCGTGTTGTTTTCCTAATGCAACCAAGTTGTTTGTCGCCAATAGTATAACTTCTAGCGACAAGGTGTTCGTTTAGTTGCGAAATACTTTCAGCAACCAACTAATTGGCTTTGAAAAGGTTACCAAACGGCTTACAAAAATTCACCAATACTAGTAACTGATATGTTGGAATGGAATGCATTGTAGCAACAAAATCGTTGCTAAAAATACACACTAATGTTAGGACTATTTTATATTCGTCACCAAAATTATTTTTGGAAAAAAATAGTCACAATTTAGAGCTTGGAAATCAATGCCAATATTTTAAAAAAAAAATGTACAACTATCCAAATATAACCAAATATTTATGTGCAATACAAATCTTGAAACAAAATGTAGACATCAGAATACTGAACAAAACTCTTCTTGACGCCCAAATCCCTCTGCGTGAGTCCATCTTTTATTTGTGACCAAAAACAATTATTAACATCTTACCAAACAAATTTTAATTTTGTTAAAATTATTAATATTTTTTTATTTTTTTTTCCAATAAAGCGACTCATCATATGATGAACTAGCAAAAATTCACTTGCATAGAATTAAAAGAATGCAGGTGATTGATTCCGTTCACAACAAAAGATGCTTCACTTCCCAATTAAAGATGCTTCACTTCTTGTGCTAACACTAAAATTTTGTAGCCTCTCCAAGTTCTTATCAGTGACACTTCACAAGCTGAGGCATGTCTTGTATTTGCTGCATCAGTTCACTGACTAAACATGCTAGGTGATCATTGTACTAGACTTTCCCCTATTTACTTTTGTCCTTTTGTTATAATCTTCTTATTGTGGCAAGTCTCATAAATTGTCTTATTATTACAAGCACATTAATCTTAGAGCTAAACATTTACCACGTGTAAAATGAAGCAGGATATCTTCTGAACCCCACAAAATTTTCAAAAATTAGAAGAAACCAAAAATCAATCTTATGTATCAAAACATTAAATACTCATCACTACAACAAATTTTTCATTTAGTGACTAGATTTTTTATAATGATCTAATTTTTGTCTCAAAAAGTATTTTTCAAAGAGGAGTATTAAGTTTGTTGTAAATAAAATTACATCTTATGATGAAACTAAACTCCTCGTTGAAAGTTGTCATTAAAAGTTCCCCCAATTTTTCACAATGGGATTTGGGGGGAAAATTTTGTTGGGCCAAATGTATCTTGTTAGGATGAGTATGTAATTATCATAAAAAGGTCTTTATTCGGTGGATAAAAGTCTAGTAGTTAGGTTGTACTAAGTACTCGGTAGTAATTCATATTAAATAGTGACACATAATGGATGAATACATTAAAAATATGATTTTTTGGTGTCGTATAGAGACTTTTAAGGGAAAATACCACATTGTAAAATTTGATAGGGTGTTTTATTAAAAATTTCTTCACTACACTACAAATTTAAGTTGTCGATGTATTCATACACCACGTATTTACATATGATATGAATTACTACTGAGCACTTAATACTACCTAACCACTATACTATTTTTCCTATCCATGGCCCACTTTCAATATGCATACTTTACCCGATTATTCTTAGACTGCCTTCTCTGTTGACATGTCTCTCTCTAAATTTCTAAGGTAAATTCTCTTCTTTGTTGTCTCTCTCTCTTAATCTCGATCTCACTTTGACAACTTGACATTTTGTTACTTGGCCCTTCTTCTCACTGTTTGAGAGTAGGAAAACCCTAACACTGTATTTTCTCACTCGATTCTTTCATTCCCTCCTTTCCTCTCCATTTTTCAATTTTGATTTATATGTCTCAAACGCAAACTATGTTCATACATTCATATACAATCATGATTATATACTGATAAGCAAATGTGATTGACACCTTTCATTGAAGCTTAACGTCTCTGCTATATTAAAGCACACGGAGGTATGTTGTTTTCTCTAAAAATTATTCATGTATTTAAAATCATTTATTTTTTGGAAACATGTATTCTCTATGAATTTTTTGTAGAGAATTTATTTTATGCCTAGTTGTTATTTGGACAAAATTTAAGAGAAATCTTCTTTAATAAAATCGAGAAATATTGAAACATTTATACTGCGTTTGAATCAAGGATTTGGTAATGTAAAATAAAGGGAAAAAGAAAAGGAAAAGGTAAGGAAAAAAAACGGACAAAATTCTTATTCATTTTGTTCTCTTTTTCCTCACTTTTTCTGTTTCCTTTGTTTTTTCCTTAATAAATTTGGGTTTCAAACACAGCATAAGAGAGAATGAGAGACTGTAAGAAATTTGAACTCTATTTTATGAAGTAAAATCACAGTAGATTAGGGTAGAGATAGATTGAAAGAGATTTGAACTCTTTTTTTTTTTTTTTTTAAATATTGGACCCAAATTCTTCTATTATAGGCTATAAAACTTCCAAGATAAGATCTGAGATGTTATTTTCTAATCTCTTTCTAATGTTTTGGAATATCTTTTCTTAAAATTTAATATTTTCTATATACAGAAACAATCAAACTTTCTTAATTTTTCAAAAATATTAATTGAGAAGTGAAAAAAGTTTCGTTGTTTGCTTGAAAAATCTTAAATTTTAGGAAAATATCGGAAAATAACGTTTGATATTTTTATCGAGAAGTTTTTTTTCCATGAGGGGAGAATGGAAAATTTTGGGTCAACCATTTAAAAAAGGAAGAGTTCAAATCTCTCTGAATCTCTCCCTCTCTCTATCATTACCCTAATCCGTTTTGATTGCATTATTTTAAAGAAGAATTCAAATTTCTTACAATCACTCCTTCTCTCTTAATGTATCAATTTGTTATCTATACTATATATTATAGCAATGCATTAGGAGGTGTTTGAGCTTCAAAGTGTTGATCTATTTTTTTCAATATTTTTTATTGAAAATACAAATATCATAAAGTTATTAGTTATCTAATTAATATGGTAGTGTTTTTTGAATTGTCACCCTTTTAATATGGAAACTTTAAAAGTTACTAAAAATAAAAATATATTAAAACTAAATATATCATGAATTATTTGTAATCAATATAGTAACTAAATCTAACAATCTATTCAAATTCCTATAAGTAATGCTCTTTTCAAAGCAATTTAAATTCTCAAAATTCTTATGTCTTTGTATTTTTTTTTTTTTTTGTGGGTTAGATTTATCCAAACTTAATAAAGATGACATTAAGGAAGTTTAATAAGCTTACACAATAGTAATTAATGAAGAAGATAATAATTTTTACTTTGTCCATTATGTTTTCTTTAATGTATGTCGCAATATACTTAAGATCGTGTATAGTAGCATAAGTATGCTTTCATTTTTATAAACTCATAACATATAATCTTTTAGATAACAAAAAAAATACATATGCATGGAAAAAGGTTAATGGTGTTTCGTTGCTATGGACAAATAACAAATCACAAATTCATTTCGCATTGTACGAATCTAATAGGTTATTTTTAATAATTAACCAAAAAAAAAAAAAGGAAAAACAATACATAATTTGACACAGATAAAGTATACTAACTTTTTATTACATAGTTTTACAGGCAAACATTATTTATGTATGGAATTAAAAGATTTATATTTATTTATTTTAATTAACTTATGGAAATTCAATTACTTTTCTTTCACTATTAATTTATATTTTCTCAAAAAATATAGTGTAATAACATTGTTTAAATATTTTGAATGACTATTTCTTGATAGCTATTAGATATATATTCATATTTTTTATAATTTTTATTAATATAAATTTCATAATAAGATTTCAGCGGAGCTAAATTAGTTATATTAGCTGTTTGGGCTAATGAACGTCAATATTGTGTCGATTTTAAATTCGCTTCGAGAATTATACTCATAACAAGATATGAGTAAAATAATTTTTAATAAAATCACGAAATAATCTGACGTTAAGAGAGAGGGAGAGATTGTAAGAAATTTGGACTCATCTTTGTGAAGTAAAATCATAGCAGATCGTATTGATAAAGAGGGGGCCGGGAGATGAGAAATTGAAAGAGAGAGGAAGAAATTAAAAGAGATTTGAACTCTTTCTGTTTAAACATTTGACCCAAATTCTTCTATTATGGGCTAAACAACTTCCCAGTTAAAATTTGCTTCTAGAAATTTATTTTCTGGTGAAATAAACAGAGTCTAAGGTCTAATCTAATTCCGAAAATTCTTTCAATAGTTCAAAGTAGAAGGGTAACTGGGTTCTGTAAAACATTGTAAAAATGATTGGTCCCCAGTGGAGCTTAGGAAATTGACCAAATCCATCATCATAAGTCCAACTTAACCTTATAGACCTTCCAATAACAATATATGAAAACCAGTATACATAGCTCAAAACTCCGCTAAACACCAGAAATGAAAAACATGGCTTTTACACTTATTCAAATTACGATTTCACCAAAACTAAATTAGCTATATTAGCTGTCTGGGCTAATGAATTTTAATATTCACAGTCGATTTTGAATTCGCTTCCAGAATTGACGAAGCATAATACTTGATCCTCCTCTTAAAAGAGATGGCATAGCCACAGGAGCTGATAAATTATTATTGCAGGTAATTTTAACAAATGTCAATAACCATGACCATTGACTAAATCAGAAATATAAAATTTATATATATACACACATAGAAACGTTCAAAGAGCAATGGAGTACCAAGAAGGTTCCACTAACATCTGATATAAGGTGGGAATGATAATAGTTTCCAGCATATGTTAAAAAAATGTCGAAAACCATGACCGTTAACTAATCATAAACTTTCAAAGGGCAATGGGGAACCATGCAAGAAGCCAAGAACGTTCTGCTAACCCCTGACGTGAGCTGCATTGACGATAGATTTTTATATTCTAAACATTTGTCAATAACCAAGACCATTGACTGATAGAATTTTATATTTTAAACATATGTCAATTAACCATGACCACTGACTACTCAGAAATATAGATTTCAGTTAACGTACAAATATGGAAACCTTCAAATATATAGCAATGGAGTACCAAAGAACGTTATACCAACATCTCAAAGTCTGGTTCTTCATCTCTTCGTTTGAACTTCCTCCGTTTATATTTCTAGCGCGTTGATGGACTTCAAATCTAGAGGCTAGAAAAGTCACATTTCTCGCAACACAAGCAACCTCAAAAGCACTATAAATAACAGACCTTTCATCTCATTCTATCATCAGCTACCTAGCAATCTAACATGAAGACTCCAGTGGCTTCACTGCTTTCCCTTCTTTCTATTCTCTGCTTCATTCCATGGGCAGCTTCAGCTCATACTCATGAGAATTTCCTTCAATGTCTTTCCCTTCATTCTCCAAACTCTAGCTCAATCTCCAAAGTAATTTACACTCCACAAAACTCTTCATATACATCCATCTTGCAGTTCTCAATACGAAATCTCCGATTCACAACACCTGACACCCCCAAACCTCTAGTCATTGTTACACCATTGCAGGAAGCCCAAATCCAGGCAACTATTCTTTGTGCTAAAGACCATGGCATGAACATTCGGGTTCGAAGCGGTGGCCATGATTACGAGGGTCTTTCTTATGTTTCTCATGAATTTTCATTTGTCATGATTGATCTAATAAATTTTCGATCAATCTCTATTGACATTGAAAGTAGCACTGGATGGGTTCAAACTGGTGCCACCCTTGGTGAAGTTTACTATAGAATTGCTGAGAAAAGTAGAACTCATGGCTTTACGGCTGGAATTTGCCCTACTGTAGGTGTTGGTGGACACTTCAGTGGGGGAGGATGGGGCATGATCTCGCGTAAACATGGCATTGCTGTCGATAACATCATTGATGCTCGATTAATTGATGCTAACGGCAAAATTCTTGACAGAGAAGCCATGGGGGAAGACCATTTTTGGGCCCTTAGAGGAGGTGGAGGTGCTAGTTTTGGTGTCGTCGTTGCATGGAAGATAAGGCTAGTTCCTCTTCCGCAAACTGTGACTGTTTTCACAGTGAACAGAACCTCGGAAAAAAATGCAACCAAGCTTGTACATCGGTGGCAACAAATTGCAGACACGATTGATGACAACCTTGTTTTGAGACTCGCCATAAGAAGCGTGAATTCTAGCCAGGGCGGAAAGAGAACAATACAAGCATCATTCACTTCTTTGTATCTTGGTGGAGTTGATGCACTCCTTGCATTGATGCAAGAAAGCTTTCCTGAGTTGGGTTTGGCGAGAGCAGACTGTTCTGAAATGAGCTGGATTGAATCAGTCCTCTATTTCGCCGGTTTTAGTGGACAATCTCTTGATATTTTGCTGGATAGGACTGCTGTGGTGAACAGTTATTTCAAAGGAAAATCAGATTATGTGACGGAAACCATTTCCGAAAACGGTCTGGAGCAGATATGGAAGAGATATAATGAACAAGACGTGGAGGCATCTGAACTTTATTTCTTTCCTTATGGTGGAAGGATTAGTGAGATTTCGGATTCTGAAACTGCTTTTGCCCATCGATCTGGGACCAAATACTGCATCCTTTATACAGTGAACTGGCTGGAAGAAGGAACAGCTGCAATGAATAGGCACATGACTTTTATTCGAAGGTTTTACAGTTTTATGGCTCCCTATGTTTCCAAGTCTCCAAGAACTGCATATATCAACTATAGAGATCTTGACGTGGGAATGAATAGCAAAGGTAATACAAGCTATGCACAAGCAAGCATTTGGGGTTTTAAGTATTTCAAGGCTAACTTCAAAAGATTGGTATATGTGAAGACCATGGTTGATCCAGGTAATTTCTTCAGGAATGAACAGAGCATTCCAGCTCTGTGATCATGAAAGAAGAACAAATGATGGTTAGGAATCCTTTGGAAGAAAAGATTAACCCCTAATAAATTTTTTTGTTTTATTATACGGACATAATAAATAAAGGACCCAGGAGGGATGTTAAGCCAATGTTTGTGTAGTTACTTATATAATTTTGATCAATAAAAATATACTTGCTTTTTATTTCAATTTTTTGCCAGTAACTTCAGTGTATTTTGCTTGTTTGGAAATTAGTTTGAACACTTCCCTGTTGCAAGTACATTTATTCCATTTTCTTCACTTCATATCACTATCCAAAGTAACAGCGATTTGCTTCATTGAGAATATGTAAATAGATTACCCTGTGATTATTATTGGAATTAGATTGTGAGCTCGGATGAGTTGTGTGTGCATACGGTTGTGTCCTTGGGTCCCACCGATGGGAAACTACAGATGGGGTTAGATATATATCTCATTACATTATGAAAGAACATCATTTCCTCAATCAAAATATTTTGCTATTCTGGCAATATAGACAACAAAACGTCATTGAATCACGACCATTGACAAATTATATGTAATAATTTAATAAAATCCATACTTCAACCGTGAAGGTGGGTTTATTTGGTGAGGATCAAGTCAAATGTATAGGTTTCCTAACTTGACGTGATAATGTTCGTTTAACTTTTTTTCAAATAACTTTTCAAAACTTGCAATGGAAGGGGACTATAATTGGTCAATCGTTATGTGCCAATTCGCGCACAGTTCAGATAGATTAATTTGTAATGGTAAAGGTAGATGAAAGACATATATGTATATATATATTCATTCTTGAAAATGAGATAGATGAAAGACATGCTTTAACAAACAGTTATATTCATATTAGTAAAGGAAGAGCTAGTTAAAGCTCTAATGACAATCAAGGGTCAAATTCAGAAATATTTTCAAGGAACATAATGAAACGTGAGCTCCCTTCGCGGGATTTGTATAATTTAAAATGTGTACTTAATTAAAATTGTACTATTTTTTGTTTTTTAAAAATATATATTGAAAGTTAATTGAAAAGTCTTTGTCATGACACTAATAGTCACGCATAATAAAAGAATATTCTGTAGAGACTATAGCTAACAATCAGGCATAATGAGTGGTTAAAAAGTTGTGTGATCGTCACCGGCCACAAAATTGACATGCATGCCATGATTTTGATCATGAAGAGAATCCATTGCTAGTTGGGACATCACCCACAGGAGATTATACCTGCCTTTAAATTTTAATCCACAAAGCTTCCCCAGTATCTTTATGCATGACAACTATTTTGGGTTTCTCTGTAAAAACAAATTAGCCACATTGACTAACTTCTAGAGAAAAATTACTGGTGACCAACAAAAAAATCAATATTAGATCAATTTTTCAAATTTGCACGTATGGAACTTCAACTAGGAAGCATTTCAACTTGCCAAGAATATAGCATTGAAATATGCATCTCATCTTTGTGTTGTTTTCCAAATCATTAATTGTTACAACTTAATGTTTAGGTTATGGATTCTCGACCTCCTTGTGGATGGAGAAAACTAACACATAGCATGTGGCTTCTTCACTTCATCATATCATGCGAGACCTTCGTTAAGTCATCTTTAGCGACCAAAAACATTTGTCGCAACAAATGACAATTTCGTCATGCAAAATAATCAACAACCAACTATTTTTCGCCACCACTTCGTTGCTGTAGCTTTGACAAAGAATGCTTTTGGCGACTAACTACAGTTTCATCACCAACAATATAATTCTGCAACCAAATTATTTGTCGCCTAGAGTATAACATCTGGCGACAAGGTGTTCATTTAGTTGCGAAATACTTTCAGCAACCAACTAATTGGCTGTGAAAAGGTTACCAAACGGCTTAAAAAAATTCACCACTACTAGTAACTGATATGTTGGAATGGAATGCATTTTAGTGGCAAAATTGTAGCTAAAAATACATACTAATTTTAGGACTATTTTATATTCGTTGCCAAAATTATTTTAGGAAAAAAATAGTCACAATTTAGAGGTAGGAAATCAATGCCAAATATTTTTAAAAAAATGTACAAGTATCCAAATATAACCAAATATTTATGTGCAATACCAATCTTGAAACAAAATGTAGACATCAGAATACAGAACAAAACTCTTCATTGATGCCCATATCCCTCTGTGTGAGTCCATCTTTTATCTATAACCAAAAAAAAATTTATTAACATCTTACCAAGCAAATTTTAATTTTGTTAAAATTATTAATATATTTTTTAGTTTTTTTTCCAATAAAGCGACTCATCATACGATGAACTAGCAAAACTTCACTTGCATAGAATTAAAAGAATGTAGGTGATTGATTCAGTTCACACTAAAACACTACAACATATTTGCCCTATCACGGCGTTTTAGATACGGCATTTATTCAAAAACCCCCCCAAATCCCTTGAATTAATGAAACCCCCAAGTCTTTAGTCTAGGCAACGTCGTTTTATGCAAGTGGGAAATTTCCCTCCCCTGTTCTTTTTCTTTTTATAGACTCCTACACAAATTGATCGATCAGGCCGCGCCTCTCTCTCTCTCTCTCTCTCTCTCTCTCTCTCTCTCTCTCTCTCTCTCTCTCATTTTTGTACCGAATAGTACATCGGCAGCAAAGACTCTATCGGCCGAACACTTCTAACAGTCGCTCCAGTTATGTTCTAGACGAATCACTCTCTCGTGCTCTCTCGTTCTCCACCTCATTTGATCTTATTCTGAACTGAATCCCTCACTGTAATAACACAACGGCTGCAACGACTCCACCAAACGACGAGCAACTGCTCCAGCCCTAATTTTCTTTGGATCCCTCTCTTATTCTAGATGAATCACACAGCACCCCTTCCAATGTGAACTCTAGCTGGCAATTCACGATGTACCCCTAACCAGCTTTGTTCTCTCTTTGCTGTTATCATAAATGAAAGAAATGGTTGTTGTTTTACTAGAATAATGACTTCTCGTCTCAATTTTCGTACTTGAAGGGTTTCAAGAATCTTATCTTCTATTTATAAGATTATGGATTATACTCAGAAACTGTAATCTCTAAGCCCAAACTAGCACTTGATTAGTCGAGCTTTAGTTGTTAATTTAGCAGTTAACTCCCAAAATGTACTAAACTATTTTGTGCGTGTTTTGCAGGAATCAAAGGTTAAAATGAGGCAAATGAGCAAAAATCAAGAGGACTAATCGATCAGCCATTCGATCTCATTAACCGTTTGATTGGCCGTTCGAATCGCAATATGGACCATTCGATCGGTGATGTCGGAAATACCTCCGTTCAAGCTTCTACAGCATCATCCCTCCACTTAAGAGTCAAAACTTCAGAGGGGGAGTTTTATCGATCAATCGGACGTTTAATCGGTGACATCAAAAATAGCCTCTGCACCAAAATTGATCAAAACTTTTGATCGCCATGGACCTTTCGATCGGCCGTTCGATCGCATTTTGACCGTTTGATAGGTTGATACAGAATTTGTAGATATAAAAGCTGTGTGCAGGTACCAAGAGGACATTCGATGATTCTAGATCTTGGAGCAGTTCTAGGGCATTTTTGGGGGGATTTTGTAAGGTTTAACTAGTTTTCATTGTTGTTTTGTCCTATTGTTCATTATTCTCTTGTGTATTGTTGTTAATCACTCTCTTTATATTGAAGTTCAAGTTTCTCTCATTTTCTTGTCACTTTTTCTCATTTTCTTGGCACTTTCCTTCACTTTCTTGGTAACCAAACACTAGTTTTCCATTGCTTAATACCATATTTACATTCGTTTATGCTTTGTCTCATGGATTCAAGTAGCTAAACATATCTTGGATGTAATTGTGAAAATCTACCAAGAATCTTCAAGAGTTTCAATGGGGTTATATGAATTTCAAAGCTTTATTTCTAGATTTCTATAGTTCTATTTGGTTGAGTGTTAGATTTATTTGAAAACTTAGATTCATAACCCGTTTTGATAATATTTATTCACAACTCACTACTTGGTATAGATATTGCACATTTCTAAGGTTTGTTTCTATGATTCTACTTATTGGTTTCATCTCTACACTCAACTAAATATGAACTCAAGGTTTTATGGTCAAAATATTCCGAATCAAGAATCTATGGAGTGATTCATGATTTGAGTTATAAAACCCTCTATTGAAACTCTTGTTGTGAATTGATGGATTAAATCAATCATATCCAAGCTTTTCCTTAATTGCACACAAACTAGATTTAATTGTTTTCCTTAAATATTAATTGCTTGCATTGGTTAAGAACAATCATCATCTAAAATAACAAGTTTTCGGTCTCTTTTACATCACAAAACCCCATTTGCAATTAATAGTTAATGTCTAGTGCTAGTTGAGCATTGATGCTATATTTTCACAATTCTCTTAGGAGAGAATGATACCGGATTACTAGTTTATACTTCATCGCGAACCCCATACTCTTACGGGGTAACTAACTCCAATTGTAGGACACTTTTGGAAGAGTGTCAAGTTTTGGTGCCATTGCTAAGGAATTCGTAGGCATAAAGCTACATTGGACAGATGCGAAGGATTGTAAATTGAAAAAAAAAATCAAGAAAAGTGTGAATTTCGTCACCACTTACAACGGAAGCATCTACGAGCTTTAGGCCCAAGTACATTCTAATTTCCCTTAAAGTGTTTTGTTTTTCTAAGGTTGTTTTTATTTCTTCTTTTTCTAGTTTCTTTTATTTGTTGTAGTATAATTGCATTACATCTTGTTAAGATTCTTTCCCTCTTCGGGAGTTATTTAGAGGAGATAGGTTTGTGTGCTCAAAGTGCAAATTGGTGGTATAATTTATGCATGTGAAGATTGGAGGAACGAGTTTGAATTGAGAAAAAGTCATGGTCCGACCTAGGGAATTGCGTATGATGTGCTAAACCACCCTAACGGTCCAACCGTATGTGTGCATTCATTCTTGCATGTCATTTTTCACTAAGGACATACACCATCGTCTTGTGAGAATTGAGAGCATAGACACATCTTCACCAACACCTAGTGTACCATTGGTGGTCGACCAAGGTTTTATCCCCATGGCGAATCTTAATGAAAGAGGTTTACTAAATGTCTTTCACCCAAACCCCAATGTTCAACCCAATCCACCAATTCAACCCAACGTGGAGGGTAATAAGGAGCTTGAGAGAAGGAACAACCATGGCGACGTGGCGGTTCCCCCTCAACGAACTCTAAAGGATTCCCTAAATCCACTAAGACAAACACCAACATCATGCATCGTTTTCCCACCCCACCACAACACTCCAAACATTAGGTCGGGAATGATGTAAATGTTGCCTCAATTCCATGGAATGGATTTAGAACAACCTTACATTTTTCTTAAGGAATATGAGGATGCTTGTTCGATTGCAATGGACAGCTATTGTCCAAAGGAAGTATTCTTGTTGAAACTCTTCCCATTTTGTTTGAAAGACAAGGCAAAACTTTGGTTTAACTCATTGCGGCCTATGTCTATTCACTCTTGGACTACTCTTCAAGGGGAATTTTTGAGTAAATTTTTCCTTGAAATTGAACCGAAGCCATAAGGAGGCAAATCTCTCAGTTTCTACTATGTTGGGGGAAACTTTCTTTCAATGTTGGTAGAGGTTCAAAAACCTCTTAAATTCTTGTCTTTACCGCGGTTTTGTCGATTGACATATCATCAATACATTTGCAGAAAGTTTTATTATATGATTCCCAGTTGCATTTGTTTTCAAGAAAATTGCAAAGTAAGTGGGCCAGACAGTACCTTGTGAAAGTAATGTTCTCCCATGGTGTTGTTGAGGTGCAAAGTCTCACGAACGACTCGGCATTTAAAGTGAATGGTCAGCAATTAAAGTCGTATTTTGACTCATTCTAAGGAGAGCTAGATTGTGTGGATCTCATTGATCCACCGTCTTTTGTTTGACATTTGGCAGGTCATGTTCTGTAGTTAGGAGTAGTTTTTCTCTTCTCCTTTTTATAGGTTTGTTTTTCTTTTCTTTTTGTAGATTAGGTGTGTTCATTCGTGTTCCCGACAATCCCGCCCGCCCCGTTGTTCTTTTTCTCATCCATGGTTCTCATGCCTTAAGGTCATGGCATGATTTTAGTTTTGGGGGGGTGGGGGGAGGGGATCACCATTTGCATGATGCTGTGAAAATTTTTGAAATTTTCTGTAGAGATTTAGAATAACTGCTTGACCAATCGATCAGTCCACTAAACCGATCGAACAGCCGATCGATCGTAAAATAAATGATCGAATGCCTGATCGATTGGTGACGGCATCTGATCGATGAGGCCTATGTAAATTTATTACCGCACCGATCGAAAGGAAGCGGTATCGATCGGTCGACCGTTCGATCAGTGGCGCTTCATTTCAATCAATGCACAGGACGATCAATCGGTTTAATGACCCGATCAATCGGTCAGGGTAGTTGTCTATATAAACCAAATTTTCACCGCTCTTTTGTGTTCGATCGCGAGAGAAAGAGAGTTTTTTGCAGCCTATTCACACACCAGCGTAGCGAGGCCTTGCCAGCTCACTTTGGTAGACCCCACTTGATCTTTTCAAGGTTTTCTGCCCTACAAGAGGTATTTCTTCCACTGATCTTCGTGTGTTCTTCCATTTCTAGCTTTACTTAGCCTAGTTAGAGGTAGAGGGTCGGGACTAGGATTATTGAGGGTGTGGCATCTAGGGAGGGGACCTCTGAGGCACGGGCTTGGTTCCAACAACTTTACCAAGAGCTAGCTGGGAGAGAGAGAGAGAGGGTGAGTATGATTCTACTCATTTTCGGGGTAGAGAGTAGGAGCAACAGTTTGGTCGATTATGGAGCACCCTTAAGGTAGTGGTGGAAAGGCATTGGCTTGTGGTTCAATTCGATAGGGAGCCATACCTTTGGCTTAAGCCATTAACCCAGCGCCAGTGGTTAGGATTTGCTGGATTTAGAGGCCAGTACTCAGCCACTCTCGTGGTAGAGTTCATGGCCAATATAGCGTCGGACTTCACTACCAGCGATAGACATATTATTTGGTCCTGGGTTTGGGGTGTTGAGATTGTTATCACCCCGGACTCCTTTGCTGAGCAATTCGATCTACCGAGGGTTGCGAACCCTCAGTTCTCGTTTAACAAGGATCACTTGCCATCTTATGAGGAGATATGAGTAGAGATTCTAGCACCGGGATCGACCTGGGATTCTTTCTAGGTCAAGATTAGACATATTGCCACCCGATACCACCCACTTTTCCTCTGGACTTGCTATTCAGTTTTTCCATTGGGGAGGACGGTGGAGTGTAGTAGGCTGTGGGGTAGTTGATGTGGGCAATTGGGATGGGCAACTCTATTAA